>CAVMJV010000088.1:600000-1000585 GCA_963681835.1 Meloidogyne enterolobii
TGGGCCTTGCTAGTGGTGACTGACCTACTTCCTTAAAACCTTTTTCTGTTTAAATTCAATTAATTTAGGTTAATCGACAAAAATTGGCAAAGCAATTGAAAGGCTTAAAACTTTCTACTGTTTGTCAGGTTTCTTTATACTTTCATTTATTTTTATTGAAAAAAATTTTTTTTAGGAAGCGCGATGTCCAAATATTGGGTAAACTTTTTTCTTTTATTTGCCTTGTAATTTTGTGTTTCAGGGAATGTTGGGGTGGTGGACCAGAAACACCCTCAACTGCAACAATAATGTTAATGGGAGATTCTTGTACACGTGGATGTAGGTATCTTATTCATTTTATTTTAACTCAAAAATTTTTTATTTTTAAAGATTTTGTTCAGTCAAAACAGCCAAACGCCCCCCTCCATTAGACCCAGATGAACCCAAAAATACGGCTATTGCAATCAGGAGTTGGGGTGTAGACTATATTGTTTTGACTTCTGTGGATAGGTTTGCTTGTCTTTTTCGTTTTTTAATTAATTTTAACCCTTAAAGAGACGATTTACCTGATGGGGGTGCTTCACATATAGCACTAACTGTTGAACATTTAAAAAGAGAATGTCCTCATATTTTGGTGGAGTGCTTAGTTCCAGGTTTAGTTTTTGTTTATTAATATTTTAATATTCGGTATAACGCTTGAACGCGTAACACTTGAACATAGGACGAGTTAAGAAAAAAGTCGGGGTTGAATATGGATTGGTTTTTTGGATATTGGTTGTGTCGAAAAAGTCTGGGTTTCGGGACCCTTCATCTCACAAAGGGGAGTGCCTGAGGTGTCCGTGGGACTTTGGAGGTGGGATTTCATCCCAAGTCCCACGGACACCCAAGGCACTCTCCTTTGTCAGGTTCAATACTTGTCTGGTATCTGAACTCATTTGATTCATTACTTGACTTTTATTCGACATATTTTTCTAATTTTTTATATTTCCAAAACAGATTTTGCGGGTAATACCCAATCAATTCAAAGAGTAGCAAATTCAGGATTAGAAGTATTTGCACACAATATAGAAACTGTTGAACGTTTAACTTCTTTTGTAAGAGATCCTAGAGCAAAGTATAACCAATCTTTACGTGTTTTGGAATTTGCTAAAGAGGTTTTCTTAAATTTTTGTATTTTTGAATTTTTTTGGCATTTAAAGGAAAATCCTTTACTTGTAACAAAAAGTTCAATAATGCTTGGATTGGGTGAAGAAGATGAAGAAATTGAACAAGCAATGAAGGATTTGAGATTGGTTGGAGTGGAAGCCCTAACCTTGGGTCAATATATACAACCAACAAAAAGGCATATGGCTGTTAAAAATTGGATAACTCCGCAAAAATTTGATGAATGGAAAATTAGAGGGGATCAAATGGGGTTTCTGTAAGTTTTTTTTGTGGTTTTCTAGGGTCTGAACATCTTTAGTTGCTAAAAAATTAGTTTCCCTGTATACACTTTTGTTTGGAAGAGGATTTAATCAATTTTGCTGTGGTTTGACTTATTTCATTGAGTTATGTCGGACAGTATCAAAGTAGACTTGTTACCTGGTTTATTGCTAACCGAGAACTGAGGGACTTTTTTGGTCGGTTTTTCGGTTCGGTTTATAATATCTGGAAAATTTCTGAGAACAGGCAACTCATTGTCAGCTTTCTATAATTTTTTAAAAGTTTTTATGCCCATGTATGCCCTTGCCTGCTCCCGTTTTCTTTTATTTTGTGTTTGTCTTTTAGGATTTTTTTCTCTTTTAATTTCTTTTTCAAAATATTTAATCTTTTTTAGTTATACGGCTTCTGGTCCTTTAGTACGTTCTTCATATAGAGCTGGTGAATTTTACCTTAAAAATATTATTGGATCAAGAAGAACAGCAACAACAAAAGAGGCTTTACAACATTAGTTTTTTAAATTTTATTTTAGATTTTTAATTTATATAAATATTTTTGAAAATTGTTTAGATCCTTTTAATGTTAATTTTAATCAATTTTTATCTTAAATTAATTTTTTAATATTTTTAGAAAATTTATTTTTTTTGGAATGAGCATACAAGTTATAATGGAATTGAGGAGGAAAGGCGGTTGTTTTTTGACTGGAGAAGATGTTGAAGTTGAGGTTTGAAAATTTTTTAATTAGGTTAAAGGGTTGGATTACTATTCCAATTTGTTTGACAGGGGATGGGAGTTGGGTAAGTCTAGAACAAACTTGGCTAGGTCAGAAGCATGTCTGGGGCTGATTTTGGGTGCTGTAAAGTTCTTTTTGGGGAAGGGTCTTTAACTTTATTTTTGTTCCTGAACTTTTTGGGATTCAAACAAATTCGGCAAGGTCGAGATGGAACTGTATTGATCTTTACTTGTGGTACAGAGTCATTGGATAAACGATCGGGTTAATCATCACTCAGGGCAGTCGAAGATGCTTGTTCGCTTATAGCCGCTGAGTAACTTTTTGCATCCACTGCAGTTTTTTAGGTCAGAAACATGTCTGGGCATCAATAGCTTGGATTTGTGCCCAGCTCTGCTTTATTTTGCAGACAGCCAATTGCTGTCAAAAATTTCTCAACTTAAAAATTTTTTTTGGTAGGTAACATTCAAAAATACCCATCAAGAATTGCCCAAATCAATAGCTTGGAGTTGTGTTCAATTATTTTGTGAAGCTTCCTCTCTTAACGATAAAGAAAGTATAAAAAGGCAGAGGCTAAAAACTTCTTTTACAAAAGCAAAAAATGCAATTTTTGCTTCGGATCCAACACTTCTTTTTTGTGATATAATAATTAATCCTGGAGAAGTAAAAAAATTTGAAGCAAAACATTTGATACCTTTACTTGATGTTCCGCCTAGTTTTAAGGTTTTTTTAATTTTTCGAAATTTTTCGAAATCTTTCCCTTTAAGGGTCACTACAAAAAATATTTTTGGTATATCTCTTGTGCTGCTCAACAACCAGAATCTCCATTAAAAATGTCACAATTACCAATTAAAGTATTAAATATAGGTGTTGATGTTGAAGAACCACCAATTGAAGTTGAAGAGACTCCTAAAGAATTGCTTGATTGTCCAGATTTTAAATTGGAGTTGCCAAGGTTGTTTGACAAGAACTTGTTGTTAGGATTTTACCTTGTTACATCTTTGACTTGGGGATTACTGCTTGGATGCTTACCAACATCAAAAATTATAGGGTGTAGTGGTACGGAGCCAAAATTTGGGGGTAAACACAAGTACGGGCTGATTTTAAATTTCCAAGCGCTGCTAGTGACATCAGATCCCAAATTCCAATTATTCTCAATTTTCTAATAAATAAGTTTAATTAATTTTAGGCTATCAATTGTTGAAATTGCTATGGCTAAAATTCAAGAAATTTGTTCTTCACGGAAGAGAAGGTTTAGAGAAATTATTTTTGTCCGCAAATATTTTGCGGACATTAACTAGGTAATAAAAATTTTTTTTTATTTTAAAGACTTTATGAAATTGGTAATTCTGGAACAATATTTGCAAAAATTACAATGTTAAAAAATACATTTAAATTGGGTGATGATGTAATTGGAAGGTTAGATTTTCCTCGTGATGGGATCAATTGTCTTCAGGTTTTTTTTGAATTTTTTATTAAGATTTTATTTTTTAAAAAAGACTTTAATAATTGCTGAAACTGTCGAAACAAATTTATTGGATGATTCAAAACCTGAAAATTTTTGTTCACATTGTAAAGAGCATTCAATTACTGCATTTATGGAACAAACTTATTTTAAACTAGCCTTGCCTATGACTGCTGTGCCATGTTTTACTACAGAATTTGGTTTGCTTTAGAAAAAAATTTTTTATTACTAAAAGAAATTTTTAAAATAAGAAACACTTGGATCTTTTCTAATTCCTTTTCCGAGCTCTGACCCGACCCGAACCTTTTTTTGGCCAAACTCTGACCCAGAAACATTCATCATACCCAGTGGATCGGAGAGGCCAACCTTATCCATGAGACTGTCCAAAGATTGTTTATTTTAAAACTTCCAGTTTTTGTAAATGGGCAGTCTTTATTAGTCCCATTTTATCTCCTTCCCTTCGTTGAAAGCAGAACTCTGGTTACGTCTTTGGAACCAGTGTTTGTTCCCCGTGCCCTCCGTGGCGCTACCTCCCTGAAAATTTCTCCGTGCCCTCCCCCTCCCCGTCGAGGAACAACCTTAGTTGGAACCTCAAAATGATTATGCCAAATATTTTTTACTTTTTTCTTATTTCAGTTAAAGTAAGATGGCGTATTCATTTTCAATTTGTAATTACTCGTGATAAATTAATGAGCTCCTTTAAAAATGGTCAATCTTTATTAGCAGATAATTTAAATATTGAAACTGTAAAATGGAATTTACCTATAAATGTTTTAACCTGTAGTCCATTTAATGCTTCATTGGTTTGTTCAAATTCTGATTCTACTACTTTTGTTATTTAATTTTGAGAGGTTTTTTAAACAGAGTTCTCAAATTAATTTTGTTGTTGTTTAATTTTGTTATACATGTGTGTATATAGGGTTGGTCTCCGACCTGTCAAGAACAACTTTTCCGGCAAATGGGGATGTCGACCAATAAAGGAATAGGAATTTTTAGTCGGGTCCAACCCTATTTATATATTTTATTATTTTTGCGGACATATTTCAAATCCGCAAAAAATATGCGGACATCAGGGTTTGCCAAGACAGCTTCTAAAAAGTAGAAGGTCAGAAGGGGGGGAGAATTTGAAAAACGATTGACGAAGGGTAAACACCCCAAAAAAGGTGAAATTCGGCGAAAGCCACGGGAACAAAGGCCCAATACGGCTAAAGGCACACCCCTTGGTGATCAACATGTTTAATTCTTTATTTCAAATTTTTTAAAAAATTTTTCGGCTCTTATATAGCTCGAGAACGAAGGCACAATATTATTTTTACCAAAAACAAAAATTTTGAAATATGTCCCCGTATTTTTAATTTTAAGTGACATAAGCTCTCCTTAACTCTGGTAGATTTTTTAATAATACGCATACATATCTGTAAATGAAAGATAATATTTAAAAAAAAAATTTTTTAATTTTTTTACAGTTTTATTTTGTCTATATATTTTTTATTATTTTTATAACTTTTTAATTTAACCAATTCAATTCAAATTAAATTTTTTAGTAATTATTTTAGAAAAGATTTTAGAATGATTTTGGCACGGACTTCTTTTTTTCTGGCTTCAAGTTTGCTTTTTAATTTGTTTAAAAAATATTAGATTTTTTAAATTTAGAGCGCTTATATGCGACCTACATTCCTGGCTCGAGGCCAGTTTTCAAGCGTACAAAGCCTCATCTTAATGTCGGTACAATTGGGCATGTTGACCATGGTAGTAATTTTTTTTAGTATTCAAAAATAAAAATGCTTTATAGGAAAGACTACTCTTACATCTGCGATTACGAAAGGTAAATAATAGCAGAAATAATAACTATAAATCGTTTATTGAAAAAATTTTTTTTGTTTAATTTTCAGTACTTGCTACTTCAAAGAAGGCGAAATTTACAAAGTTTATTTTTATTTAATTTTTGGAAAAATTTTTTTTAGATATGAGGATATTGATAATGCACCAGAAGAACGTTCTCGTGGCATTACCATTAATACTGCTCATATTGAATATGGTTTGTGATTTTTTTTAATTTTTTTCCTTTTTGGAGGGAGGGGGATTTTGTTTTTTCCTAGACCTTTGAATTGATTTTGAACGTTCGCATGTTAAAAAATTTTTTTAGAAACGGATGCTCGTCATTATGCACATATTGATTGCCCTGGACATGCTGACTACATTAAAAACATGATCACCGGTTTATTAATTTTTTGTGTTTTTAAAAAAATTTTTTAGGAGCTGCACAAATGGAAGGAGCCATTCTTGTTGTAGCAATTACTGATGGGCCTATGCCACAGGTTTTTTTTAATGTTTGAACTATTAAAAACTTCAATTTTTAGACTAGAGAGCATTTATTGTTAGCTCGTCAATGCGGAATTCCTCAACATAATATTTGTGTTTATTTGAATAAATGTGATGAAGTAAATGATGAAGAAACTCGTGAACTTGTTGAAATGGAAGTTAGAGAACTTTTGAATGAATATGAATATCCTGGAGATGAAGTGCCGGTATGCCATTAAAGGATTATATGGACCCTTGCAGTTAATCCTCACTATGAGTATACCCTTCATATCATGGATGGGATTGGTTGTGTAAGCAGTTAGTTCGGGGTTTCGGATTGGGGTTACAAAAGTTTCTTGTATCGGATTTTTATTTTTGGTAGAAAAAAACTGGCGTTTTGAGTATAAGTCAAATCCCTGTCTCATACTAACTGTAAATACGCTTGAGTTTAAAATACATTTTTTTAGTTTCGATGGGGAGGTATTTAAGGGGAGCTACTTATATAATGTACTGATTATAAGATTCGATTTTTACCATTAAGGGTTATCTTATAGCGTTGTCCGATTAAAAAAAAATTTTTTTAAAGATAATCATTGGCTCGGCATTATCTGCATTGGAAGGAATAAATCCTGAAATTGGTGAAAAATCTGTTTTTAAACTTCTTGAAACTTTGGATAATTATTTTAAAATTCCTAAACGTGAGGTTAATGATGAAACTATTTTTGCTGTTGAAAAAGTTTATAATATTGAAGGTTTATTTTTGATAAAATGATAATAAGTTTAAATTTAAAAAAAATTTTTTTTGCAGGAAAAGGTGGTGTTGTCACTGGTAAATTAGAACAAGGATCAGTAAAGAAGGGTGACAAACTGGTAATTGCTGGACAAGGAAAAAATAAGACTACTATTGTTAATGGTTATATTTTTTTTGATTTTAAAGAATTTTTAAATTAAATTTTTATATTTTATAGGTTTGGAAACATTTTGTAAAACTGTTGATAAAGGTGAACCTGGAGATCAATTGGGTATTATTTTTTTTATTTTTAATCGGTTTTGGAGACCGTTTAATTTTCGTTTGTGGCGGCTCAACTAAAATTGTGGGGACATTTGAGCCGCCACATGAGAAAGTTTTAAAGAATTGAAAAAAAATTTTTTGTCAAGGTATTTTGCTTCGTGGTGTTGAACCAAAAGATCTTAAAAGAGGATGTGTTCTTTTACCTCAAGGACATAAACATTTGCTTACTGATAGAGGTTTTTTTGAAATAAATTTTATTTTTCAGTAGGTCTTTGAGGATTTTGTTTTTCATTTTTTAAATTATTTTGGGAATTTTCTTTGTTTTGGTGTTCCTTTTCATTTTTGCCTTTTATTCCATTTACCCTTTTCTTTGGTCCGAAAATGTTTTTATATTTTTTTATTTTTTAGTTCGTGCTCAAATTTACGTTTTACGTCCAGAGGAGGGAGGTTCAAAGCTTCCTATTGCCAATTTCTTTGCGGAACAAGTCTTTTCGTTAACTTGGAATTGTGTTGGAAATATTCGAATTTTGGATACAAATAAAGATTTTATTATGCCTGGAGAGGTTTTTTTCAAAAATTATTTTTTAAATAAATTTTGTAGCATGCTGAAATTATTTTGGAATATAAGTGAGTCACTAAAAATTTTTTTGAAATTTTTTAAAAAATTAAAAAATTTTTTTTCTCCAGTGTTGATCAATTTATGTTACCACAGCAACGCTTTACGCTTCGAAATTCTGAAAATTCTACAAGTTTGATTTTTTTTAATTTATTCAAAAAATTAAATAAATTAATTTAAAGTTGCTTGTGGCGTATTTTTGGAGTTGCTTGAACCAATGACTTTTGAGGAGAAAGATAAAAGAAATCGTAAAAAACAGAAGCGTTCAGTTATGGAGAGTAAGTTTTTAATTTTTGTATTTTTTTCAGGGTTTAAAAATGAAAACACAAAAAATTCTGATTTTTCACACAATTCTGATTTAAATTTATAGAAAAATCAGAATTGTGTATTTTTGTAATTTTAAAATATCAGAATTTTTTGTTTTCTTTATTTAACAAAGGATAATATAAAATTCTGATTTTTTTGTAAAATTTAAATCAGAATTCTTTGTATTTTTTGTTTAAAAATAATGTCACGAAAATTCTGATTTTTAATTAAATTTAAATCAGAATTGTGTGTTTTGTTTAAAATCAGAATTTTTTTGTGTATTTTAATTTTTAATTCTGATTTTTGTAAATGAAAAACACAAAATTCTGATTTTCAATTAAATTTAAATCAGAATTTTTTTGTGTTTTTGTCGTTAAAATCAGAATTTTTTGTATTTTTAATTCTGATTTTTTTCTACTTTAATTTAGAACTTGGTTTTAATCCATACGAGGCAAGTTGGGAAAAGACTTGCAAGCCGGATTATTCAAAATCGCCAAGTAACAATCCTGCTGAAGAGCTTTTTAGAAGGGAAGCAACTGGACATTGAGAATAATTAATATTTTTGGAATTGAAAAATGAGGAAGATGACTTTGGAAAAATTAGTCTAAAAAAAGGTTGAAAAAAAATATTTTTTTGGTTGGCTAATTAATTAATTATTTTTTTGATTGTTATTTTTGATGTTTATTTAAATAATAATCAAAAATAAATTTGTTTTTAGGTAAATAAAAATTTTTTTTATTTGTTTAAGTAATTAATATTCACTATATATTTTTAAAATATTTTTCTTCTTATCAATTTTTCCCTCTTAAAAAATATTTTTTTTTAGATAAGGAAATATTTGGTAAAAACGATTATGGAGCTAATTTATAGTTGAAAAAAATTATTTTTTTTCAGATCTCTATATTCTGTAAATATTTTTTAAAGAAAAATGAAATTTGTATTGCTCAAAGACTATAATGAAATCTCAACTTTTGCGGCTGAATTTGTTTGTAAAAGAATTGTTGATTTTTGTAAAGAAAATGAAAATAATAAGAAATTTTTTGTTTTGGGGCTTCCTACAGGTTTGGAATTTTTTTTGAAATTTTTTGGCTCTATCTGAAGGGAGTGCCTGGTTGACTTTTTTACTTCCTTAGAATGGTTTTTTTATTTTTCCAAACTTCTTTAGAATCGTGTGAAGGGCAAAACAAGGAATTCCAAAATACGGAACAGACAAAACATGGACTGGTCCGCGTTTTTGGTATGGCCTGTATTTTTAAAAAAATTTTTTGACGATTGACCATTTCTAGACATTCTAAGGAAATAAGGCAAAAACTCAGCCAAGCACTCTTTTCAGATAGAGTCAAATTTTTTGTATTAGATTTATTTGAAATTTAAGAAAAAAATATTTCTTTAGGAAGTACTCCAATCGGAATGTATTCAAAACTTGTTGAATTTTACAAAATGGGAAAAATTTCATTTAAACGTGTAAAAACTTTTAATATGGATGAGTAAGAAATTTTTAAAATATTTTTATTTTTTAATTTAATTTTTGAAGATATGTTGGAATTTCTCCTCTACATCCACAAAGTTATCGACATTTTATGTTTGAAAATTTATTTAGGTTAGTTTTTATTTTCTGTTAAATTTTGGGGAATTTTTTTTTTAATTTTTTTGCTTTTTTTTCTGAATTCTGTAATTTTTTTAAATTCTGTTTTTATTGGAAATTAGATTTGTAAATTTCTGATTTTCAAAAATTTTAATTTTTCATTTTTGTTTTTTTTCAAATTGGGTCTTTCGTTGAAAATATAAAAACCTTTGAATTTCCTGTGGTTTTCAAAAAAATTTTTTTTAATGAAAAGAATTTTTTTAATTTTATAGTCATATTGACATTGATCCTTTAAACGTAAGCGTATTCTAATGAATTTTTTTTCATTTCACAAATTTTTTTCAGATTGACATTCCAAATGGGCAAGCACCTTCTCTTTTAGATGAATGCAATCGTTATGAGTTTGAAAATTTTTTTTGGTTTTTAAATTTTTAAAATTTTTAGAGAAGCAATTCGAACTGCTGGAGGAATTGATTTATTTGTTTCTGGTAAGAAATTTTATTAAAATTTTTTAAAATAATTTTTTTCTCAAAGGCATTGGATCAGATGGACATTTAGCTTTTAATGAACCTGGCAGTAGTCTAAACGTTTTTTTTTAATTTTTGAAATTTTTTATTTGATTTTTAAGAGTCGTACACGTGTCCAGGCACTTAATAATGAAACAATTCTAGCAAATTCGCGTTTCTTTCAAAATGATTGTAGTCAAGTTCCTATAAAGGTTTAGAAAAATTTTTATTTTTTTAATGATTTTAAAATAATTTTTTTTTATTTTTAGGCAATAACTGTTGGTGTTGGCACTTTAATGGAAGCTAAAGAGGTTAGAAAAAGGAATTTTTTGATAAGAAAATTTTTCAAAATAAAATTTTTTAATAAGAAAATTTTCCAAAAAAATTTTTTCCCTTTAGATTTTGGTTTTGGCGAGTGGTTCTCATAAAGCTTTAGCTGTACACAAGGCTGTAGAAAAGGGAATTTCTCATATGTGCACTGCCAGTGGTGAAATTTTTTAATTTAATTTTTTGATTAAAAAATAAAAAAATAATAATTTTTTCAGCTTTGCAATCACACAATAATTGTATTTGGTTGGTGGATGAGGTGGGTCAATTTTTTTTGAAAATTATTGAAAAATTTTGAAATTCTGAAAAAATTTTTTTCAAATTTGAAAAATTTTTGAAATTTTTTTCTTGAAAATTTTTTTTGAAAATTTTTGAAATTCTGAAAAAATTTTTTTCAAAAATTTTTTAAAGGAAGCCTCTCAAGAATTAAAAGTCAAAACTGTCAATTTTTACCGTTCTCAATTGCCCGAATATCTTAAAATTTTATCAAACATAACACCATTGCATCAACAACCCTGTAACATTACTAACAACAATAACAATAAAAACTGCTTAAATTAAAAAGCTTTAACAAACTCAAGAAAAAAATTTTTTTAATTAAGATTTAAAAAATTTTATGTAAGCATTTAAACTGAAAGAAAAAAATTTTTTGAAATTTTTTCTTTCAAAAAAAATTCAAAAAAAATTTTTTTTCGAAAAATTTTTCTTTCAAAAAATTATTATAATCTCTAAAGAAATTTTTTTTAATTTTCTGTGCAATAAAAATTAAATAATGCTCAATAACTATAAAAGTTACTAAAAAAATTTTTTTCTAAATTTTCTAAGTAGGGTTGCCTAAATGGACCGACTCGGACCGAAAGATCAAGTCGGGCCTAATATGTTTGGCCATAAAAATACTCATAGGCCCGACTTGCTAAAAATGAGGCCTGAAAGTGACTCGTATAGCCCGACGCGAAAATGGAAACCACAACTACATATAAGTAAAACAATTAATTTCCTTTTCTTTAATGAAAATTTAACGTTTTATTGGTTAAAAAATTTTTTTTTCTCGACAATTTTTTGTCAATGTAAGGAAAAAAAATTTTTTTTAACCCTAACTTAAATGGGAATATAATAAAAAACATCTTTTTTTAATTACATAGAATTTATGTAATTTTTTTCTCAATTTAATTTTACTTCTTGTTCTAAAAAAATTGTTTTAGTTCAAGGTTGTAAAATTAATGAAACACAAAAAAACTAAAAAGAAACAAAAAAAAATAACGCGCAATAATATAAAATAAAATAATCCCATTTTCTCTCTCTCTTTTTAGTTGGTGGTGGTTACGCTTTACCTTTTTTTTTGAAAAAAAAAATTATATATTTACACTTTTCCTGTTTTCTATTAAAAAAAAGCTTATCTGAAACGCAATTTTTGGAAAAAGAAAATTTTTTAGGATTTGGATTAAAAATTGGGAAACAATTTTGGAAAATAAAAGAGAGAGGGGGAAGGGAGAAGAGAGGGGGACTGGAAGAAGCTGGAGAGAGGGGGGGGGGTGTGAGGGGGCATGAATAAGCTAGGGGGAGGTGTGAAAAGGGGACAGGACGAAGTTGTGGGGAAGTGTGAGGAGGTGAGAAGGGGGGGGGGGCATGGAGATGCTGGGGGGGGGGCATGGAGATGCTGGGGGGAGGTGTGAGGACATGAAGAAGCATGAAGAAGTAGGGGGACAGGAAGAAGCTTGGGGTAGGGGGGTGTCATGGAGGTTTGTCCATGGGTGAAGAGGGTTAGTTATTAGGTGGTGGAGGAAAGGAAGGTGAATATTGGGATAGTTGAAAGATCAAATGATGGGATTAATTTATCAATTCAGCAGATTAACGTTGATCGGGCTCTTTGGTAATCTTCTAAATAGTTTTGTTCAATCTCCAGATCAATTAAAATTTCAACTCAGATTAGGAGGTGATTTTTTTTTGATCAGTTTTTAGAATATGTCTTGAATAGATTTTTGGATATTTGTCTCATACTCATTAGTTGTCAATTATTTGTCAATAATGAGAATATTTAATGAGAACTAATCAAGCCAGATAATTATGTCAGATATTTACTAATTCTCTCTCTATTTGATTTCGATCTTTTTTTTTAGGTTTTGATTTGTTTTTAGCAACAGGACAGGTTCTTCCTTTCTTTTATTCGTCCCATTTCGAGGCCGCTGCTGTAATTCTTTCAAGCGATGCGAAAAAAGAAGAGGAGGAGGATCATCATCAAAAGAAAAGATTGCTTTACCTTTTTGGAAGAAGCTTTTTTTTTGGTTGCTTAGGTCGTCTTCTCTAACAACAACGACAAAACTATCGGCCGTTCATTCGAGGGTAAAGAAGGAAAAAAAATTTTCTAAAAGGTATTAAAAAATTTATAGAAGGGGGGAGAGTAAATTACGCGGTCAAAGTGCCCGCGGGCCATCACACACTTATTCCTATTTGTCTTTTTTAAGAGGGTACATGCTCCAAAAAAATTTATTTTTTACGTCTTTTGTTGAGTGATCGACCGCGACCTCCAATAATAATAATATTTTTATTTGCATTTAGAAAAATTTTCTTTTTTTTTTCCTTTAAAAGGGTTTATAAATATAAATTCTAAATCCGATTTTTCTTTCTTTCCTTTTTTGTTAAAATTTGGGGCAAAAAAAGTGTCAAGGTTGCCAATAAAATGGGGAAGAATAAAAAATGCGTGTGTGTGGATAGATCACGGCCTTGCAATCTATTTTGATTTTTTTGTTAGCGCAATATATATAAAATTAATTTCAGAACATTCATTTGCCCGAGACCTTATATCTTTTTTAAAAAATATTTTCTGACTAGTAGCGAACTCGCGAAAAATATTTGGAATTATTTTTAATGGGACAAGGAACTTTTGATTAGTCAGTCCACCGAAAGGACCAGTCATCAAAGGACCATTCATTAGGAAGCTTCTAATGACGTTAGAAGATATCGGAAAGAATTTTTTGAATTTTCTTTTTTTTAAATTCATATCCGGAAGGAAGAGGACGGTCTCTCGACTGTAGCGAACTAGCGATAAAATTTAGGACAAGGAATTTCCGATTACGTTAGTTCTCCTAAAGAGATCAAGTACCCTTAAAGAGATCAGTTAAGGGTGATAATATCAAGAGGAGTCATTCATAGCCGTAATGATATTTTCGAGTTTCGTTTTTTTTTAAATTATTCAGAAGAGGGGCTTTGAAAGGGGAAGAGGATCTTGAAGGGGAGGGGTGGTGGGATCTCTCTTTCTTTTTTTTAATATATCCAGAAGAGGGGCTTTGAAAGGGGAAGAGGATCTTGAAGGGGAGGGGTGGTGGGATCTCTCTTTCTTTTTTTTAATATATCCAGAAGAGGGGCTTTGAAGGAGAAGAGGATCTTGAAGGGGAGGGGGAGGAATCTCTCTCTTGAAGGGGAGGGTGCGGGGATCTCTCTCTTGAATGGGAGGGTGCGGGGATCTCTCTTTTGAAGAGGAGGGTGCGGGGATCTCTCTCTTGAAGGGAAGGGGAGGTGGATCTCTCGATTCGATCTCTCGGCTAATCCTATTTTAATTTCATTTTTTAAAATTCCGTTGGACATTATTTCAAAGCCAATTCTTTTATTTACAAAATTTTCTAATTCATTCTTCACAATTGGGCAATAATAATATTTAATTGTTATATTCCTCTTCATTTTTCCCTTCACAAATTTCCTCCTCTTCTCTCTCCGTTCAGAAAAGAGACAGGTTTTTAATTTTTTTTTTGATGGCTCTACTAGAACCGGCAATATATATGTAGCTTTTTTACTTTACTATTAGAGAGAAAATTACAACCGGCAAAAGCTTTTTCTATTCAAAAATAATTTTTTTGTCTGTCCTTCTTCCTCATACCTTTTTTTTTATTCTCCTCATCATCACCTTCCTCAACCAAAAGCAATTTTTTAATTGTTAAAAACTTATTATTTTTTATGTTGTTTTGTATGAATGACTCTTTTCCTCATTTTTGATCAATTTTTTTATTCTTTACTGATTTTTTACCTTACGGGGCTTTCTGCTTTTGTGTTGTGTTACTAGCTAGTATAAGTTGCGCGGCGCCGGATCGATGTATTTATTATTACATGTATGCGCAATTGTATTATTAATTTTGCTGAATGTCAGGGATAGGCCCTGCAGAATTTTAAAAAACGGAAGAAAGCGGAACAAAATAAAATGTGGCAGACGGGAGCTGGTAGCGAAATTAGGGCCAATGTCTGTTGCATGGCCTTTAACCTTTGGATTTTCCTTAAAAAATATTTTAACAAAATTTTTTAAAAAGATTTTTTTAGGCCATCCATCCTTCGATGGTTTCTTCTTCATCCCCTTTTTGGACTGGATTTTTATTTTTTGTTTTGAATATTGCAAAAATGGGAAGGCCAATCTTACTTCATATCCCTTCAAATAGATCGTTCCCAATTTTACCTGGGCTTGAACCTATGGCTGGAGAAAAATCAGCTCCACATTTTTTTACTATTACAGGTGGAATTTTTTAATTGGAAAAAAATTTTTTTTGAAAATTTTTAAAATATTTTAGAGCGCTTTTCGAGAACAAAAATGTCCAATTTAAATTTGAGACGAAAAAGACAGGTTAAAAAATAGGAAAAAAATATTATTTAAAAAATTTAAAAGGTAATTGCTGGTCAAGTATATGAATGGCCAAGTAATTTAGTTCCATTTCAAATATGGGGAGGAGATGGTATGGAGAATTTTTTTTAATTTTTAAAAACTTGAAAGAATTTTAAAAAAAAATTTTGAAAAATTTCAGGAAAAACAAAATTTTTTTGAACTTATATTTTTTCAAAAAAAATTTTTTTTTGAAGATTTCCATAATAAATTTGAAAAATTTGAAAAAATTTTTCAAAATTTTTTTTTTCGATTTTTCATTAAAAAAAATTTTTTTTCAGCAAATTTCCAAAGTTTAATTCGTCGTGGAATAAAAATGTGGGAGGTAAAAAAATTTAAAATTAAATTTAAAGAAAGAATTTTTTTTATTATAAGGAAGCAACATGTTTACGTTTCCGTGAAAATTTACAAGCTACAGATGCAATTAGATATGTACTTGAAAGGGGAGATAGGTGGGGGGAATTTCTTTGAAAAAATTTTTTATTTTATTTTTAAAGTTGTTTTACTGAATATATTGGAAGGAATGGTGGATTTCAAGATATTAGTGAATTTAAAAAATTTATTTAAAAAATTAAAAATTAAAAATAATTATGAGGGGAAAGGGGGATCCACTTTAGCTTATTAATCAGCGACCTGACTGGGAGGGGATGTCGCATGATTGAAGTTTTTCCTCTTGCCCGGAGCTAACCCTTAACGTTCTTACCTATTAAATTTAGACAAAAAATATTTTTTCTTAAAGTTATTGGCTCAGAATGTGCAGAAGAGTATGTAGTTGCACATGAAACAGGTCATGCCCTTGGATTTTGGCATACACAGTTAAATAATTATTTTATAAAATAAGAATTAAATTTTTATTTTTAAAGTCAAAGACCGGATAGGGAGCGTTATATAAGTATAAATTGGAGAAATGTTTTGGAAGAAGCAACAGCAGTAAGTTGCTTTGACTGATGATTTTTGACTGATTTTTAAATTAAAAAAAAATTATTTTTTTTTTTAATTTCTAGTCTTTTATGCCTTTCCGTTCAATGCTTCAAGCTTTTGCTATTAAACAGGTCTTAAAAAAATTTTTTTTTTTATTTTTTGAATTTTTTGAAAATCTTTTTTTATTTAAAGGTCTCAGGCCGGCGTTCCCCGTAAGCTTAAAAAATATTTTTTTGGAAAATAATTTTTTAAAATTTAAAGTTATGATTATGGCTCGTTAATGCATTATCATGCAGTTAATTTATTTTTTCAATTAATTAAAAAATTAATTTTTCTTTTGGGTTGCGCATGCTAGACAAGTAACTGATTTTACAATTGTACCGAAAGAATTAAAATATGTTACAACTGTGAGTGTATTTTAATTAAATAATAAAACTTGAAAAAATACAAAATTGAAAAATACAAAAATAAAAAAATACAAGAAATAAACTTGAAGTAAAATACATAAAAGTTGAAAATAGAAAATACAAACTTGAAAAATAAAAAATAAAATTGAAAAATACAAAATGAGGAAATACAAAAAAACACTAAAAATAAACTTGAGAAATTAAATAAAAAGAGAAAATACAAACTTGAATAAATTTGAGAAATAAAACTTGGAGAAATACAAAAGAAATACAAGAATGAAAAAAATACAGAAAATAAACTTGAAGAGAAATACATAAAATAAGGAAAATACAAATATAAAATACAAACTTGGATAAACTCGAAAAATAAAACTTGAAAATGTGAAAAATACATGAAAAATACATTAAATAAATAAACTTGGGAAAATACATAAAAGAGTTTACAAAATATAAAATACAAGCTTGAATAAACTAAAAAATAAACTTGAAAAAATAAACACAAAACTTGAAAAATACAGTCAAGAAATACATAAAGAAAAAACACTAACAATAAAAATAAACTTGGAAAAATACATAAAACGAGAAAAATACAAACCTTAATAAAATTGATAAATAAACTTGAAAAAAATACAAGCTAAATACATTAAATAAACTGTAAAAAATAAAAACTTGAATTAATACAAACTTGAACAAACTTGAATAAATAACAAACTTGAATTAAAGTTTGTTTTATTTTGTATTTTCCAATTTTGTATTTTTTAATTTAAAATTAAAACTTGAAAAAATACAAATTTTAGATGGGAACAGAAAGAATGGCCTTTCTTGATGCAAAAATGATTAATGATATTTATTGTCCAAATGCTTGTGAAGGATTTGGAAGAAACGTAAAAAAATTTTTTTTGTTGCGGAAAATATTTTTTCTTAGTTGCGTTGCCAAGCTGGCGGTTATCCAGATCCAAATAATTGCAATGTTTGTAAATGCCCTGATGGTGAGGAAAAAAAATTTTCAAAAAATTTCTGGGAAAAATTTATTGAAAAAATTTAAAAAATTAAAAAAATATTTTTTAATTAAAGGGAAAAATTAATTTTATTTTTAAATTTAATAAAAAAAATTTTTTATTGAAAATTCAATTAAATTAAAAAAAATTTTATTTTCTAAAATAGCACTTGGTGGTGTTGAATGCGAAAGGTTACAACCAAGTGTTTGTGGAGGTGAATTAATAGCTACCGATCAGTGGCAAACACTTAGGTCACCAGAATTGCATGTAAAATTAATTTTCATTTAATTTTTAATTTTAATATTTTATTTTAAGGATTCTCGGACTCAACAAACAAATTTAAATCCTTCCTTTAACAAAAATGTTCAATGTTATTGGAGAATTTCTGTAAGAAAAAAAAAGAATTTTTCTTGAAATTAAAAATTTTTTTATTTTTAAAGGCACCCGAAGGAAGTCATATTCGTTTTAGATTAAGTGATGGAGAGGTAATTTAATTTAAAAAAATTTCTAATTAAAAAATTCTTTTTTAGTTCCCTTGTTCATATGGATGCCAGGTGCTTAGTTTTAAATTTAA
The DNA here is from genome assembly GCA_963681835.1 of Meloidogyne enterolobii. NCBI lineage: Eukaryota > Metazoa > Nematoda > Chromadorea > Rhabditida > Meloidogynidae > Meloidogyne > Meloidogyne enterolobii. The sequence goes on from CAVMJV010000088.1 coordinate 617,786, forward strand.
AAAAAGAAAAAAATTTTTCTCTAGTCCTATGTCGAAATTAAACATAAATTGGACATTCGGTTAACTGGATTTAGGAGGTTTTTTAATTTTTAAAATTAATTTAAAAAAATTTTTGTAGTTGTTGTTATCGTCCAAAGGAAGATACAATATCTGATGGAAGTCAAATTTATGTGAGGATTTTTGTTAAGGGGAACTAAAAAATTTTTTTAAGTCAAAGGATTGCTTAGTTTTAGTTTAATAAAATTTTTAAAATTAAGAAGATTTTTAATTTGGTTTGAAAAATTTTTTTAACTTTTTTTAATTTTAAGATAATCTTTCGACCAAATGGAAGGACAGCAAGATTTACCTTGAGGTTTATTCGAAAAATTTAACAAGTGGATGGAAAATGTACAAAAATTTTTTTGTTGGATTGCTCAACTACTCTACAAAATTAAAAAAAAAATTTCAATCCTCCTCAGAAATCTCTTATTCTCTCTATATTTTTTGTTACTTAATTAGGTACCACTAATTAATAATTACCAAAATTTCTTTCATTTCATAAAAAATTCCAAATCCTCTCTCCCGGTATTTTTTATTGTTTTCTCCCTAATTCCTTTTACTTTTAACTCTCTTGCCAAGTTTTTATCCTAATTTTACTTATTAGAGCCAAAGAAGAAACGGGTTCCCAATTCTTCAAAAAATTATATATTTAGAAAGCTGTGTTAAAAAATACTTTTCATAATCTTGGAAGTTCTAAAAATTCAAAAAAATTTCAGGGCTCCTTGGATTTCTAAAAATTCCAAAAAAAAATTAATTTTTTAGAAATTAAGAAAAAATTTTTCTTTTAAAACACAGCTTTTTTTAACCCTTTCCTTATTTTACTTGTCTTTCTCTGTAAAATTTTTAAATGTGATTTAAAAATGTTTTTATACTTTATTTTTATATTAAAATTGTCGAATCAATGCCGAGAATATTTTAATAAGCAAAAGAGAATATAATAAATACTAATCCCGATTTTTTTACCTTTAGATTTTTAAATTGTGGACTGAAAAATAATTTTGGAACCTGGACACGATTGGACAGATTTGGAAAATTGGGCAACTTTTGGACATTGGACAAATCGGGATATGCTTTGGTAGTTTAATTAAATAAAAAAAATTGAGAAACTCGGAAAATACCCAAAAATAAGGTGTGGACAATTTTAGAAAATATAGGAGAATTGGTGACTAGAAAAATTTAAGATAACTTGGGTTTCTGTTATTTGTTCAAAAAAATTTTTTTTCGAGTCCATCAGAAAAGGATATCAGAGTTAATACCCGAGCAAGACCTTTTTTCTAGTCACGGAAATAAAATTAAAAAAAGAAGCGAGCCACCCTATTAGTAAAAATAAAATAAAGGGAAATTGAGATCAGTTAGTGTATTTTTAAAAATATCCTAAGAGAATAAATTGAGTAATAAAATGAAATTAAAATTCAATCTATCCTCTAGAAGCACGTAAATAGACTTTAAGAAAATTTTTAAAAAAAATTTTGACTAAAATTCCCCAACAAGATTTTTATCATGTTGTTGTTGTTGTCGTTTTTTAATAGCAAAGGAAGGTAAAAAAGCATCGGTATCGGAATCAGATTCGGATATATCTATTTGACGAAGACCAGAAAGAAGAGCGTGAGCCTCTTCTTCATCGTCTAAAAAATGGGGAAAATTAAATTAAAAAATTTTTTAAAATTATTTTTGGTTAGACAAGATAAGGAAGGAGGAGAGGGGGAAAGACTTCTTTTAGGTTCGGTTTTGATCTTAAGTTATGAAAAAATTTTTGTTGGACTTGGAATAGTCAAGTTAGTATGTAGAAGGATAATCAAGACTTATAGGGGAGTTTTTCTGTCTTGGCCTTGAGTACAGGAAAAAATTTTTTGGTCTTGAACACACTCTACCACATAGACATCCGTTGGAAAAAAGGAAAAAATTATTATTGAACTAGTGTGAATGTGGGTAATTTTTAAAATTATTTTTAAGTTTGGTTGAAGAGGGAAGATTTTTTGGTTAAATAAAAGGAGGAAGGGGGTTAGTTAAAAAAATTTTTTAATTACCAAAAGAAAGTTGTGAAGAAATTGAATCTATTTCGTCTAGACCCAATCCACTATTATTTTTAGGGTTTCCTCCTTGTAAATTTTCACGTTGATTGTTAATTCTATTTTCACTTATTTCTATATCTTGTTGTTCATTTTCTTCTTCATTTTCAAAATCAGAAGGTAAAAATTCGTCATATTCGTGTTCTGAATCTGCTGAAAATTTTCAAAAAATTTTTTGAATTTAAAAAATTTTTTAATTTAAAGGTAGATGAGGAAGGCGAAGAGGGGAGGTAGTTGGGTTACAGGCACGGAAACTCGGTCCGGGAATGACTCGTTGCCGAAACTCTAGTTTATATTCAAAATTACCGTATTTCCTCAAATAGTACGGCCGGCCGTACTATTTTTCAACCCTCTTCTAAAGGGCCGTACTATTTGAGGGGGCCGTACTAATTGAGGGGGCCGTACTATATTTCAACCCTCCTTCGGAATTTTCTGAATAATTTTTTTGGTTATGCCACCTTGAACTAAGTCTGTGTGTATTGAAATTTTGGCCGTATCTGAAAACCTCAAGGACATAAAAAAAAAAAAAAAAAAAAAAAAAAAAAAAAAAAAAAAAAAAAAAAAAAACTTTTACCTCAAGGACATAAACATTTGCTTACTGATAGAGGTTTTTTTGAAATAAATTTTATTTTTCAGTAGGTCTTTGAGGATTTTGTTTTTCATTTTTTAAATTATTTTGGGAATTTTCTTTGTTTTGGTGTTCCTTTTCATTTTTGCCTTTTATTCCATTTACCCTTTTCTTTGGTCCGAAAATGTTTTTATATTTTTTTATTTTTTAGTTCGTGCTCAAATTTACGTTTTACGTCCAGAGGAGGGAGGTTCAAAGCTTCCTATTGCCAATTTCTTTGCGGAACAAGTCTTTTCGTTAACTTGGAATTGTGTTGGAAATATTCGAATTTTGGATACAAATAAAGATTTTATTATGCCTGGAGAGGTTTTTTTCAAAAATTATTTTTTAAATAAATTTTGTAGCATGCTGAAATTATTTTGGAATATAAGTGAGTCACTAAAAATTTTTTTGAAATTTTTTAAAAAATTAAAAAATTTTTTTTCTCCAGTGTTGATCAATTTATGTTACCACAGCAACGCTTTACGCTTCGAAATTCTGAAAATTCTACAAGTTTGATTTTTTTTAATTTATTCAAAAAATTAAATAAATTAATTTAAAGTTGCTTGTGGCGTATTTTTGGAGTTGCTTGAACCAATGACTTTTGAGGAGAAAGATAAAAGAAATCGTAAAAAACAGAAGCGTTCAGTTATGGAGAGTAAGTTTTTAATTTTTGTATTTTTTTCAGGGTTTAAAAATGAAAACACAAAAAATTCTGATTTTTCACACAATTCTGATTTAAATTTATAGAAAAATCAGAATTGTGTATTTTTGTAATTTTAAAATATCAGAATTTTTTGTTTTCTTTATTTAACAAAGGATAATATAAAATTCTGATTTTTTTGTAAAATTTAAATCAGAATTCTTTGTATTTTTTGTTTAAAAATAATGTCACGAAAATTCTGATTTTTAATTAAATTTAAATCAGAATTGTGTGTTTTGTTTAAAATCAGAATTTTTTTGTGTATTTTAATTTTTAATTCTGATTTTTGTAAATGAAAAACACAAAATTCTGATTTTCAATTAAATTTAAATCAGAATTTTTTTGTGTTTTTGTCGTTAAAATCAGAATTTTTTGTATTTTTAATTCTGATTTTTTTCTACTTTAATTTAGAACTTGGTTTTAATCCATACGAGGCAAGTTGGGAAAAGACTTGCAAGCCGGATTATTCAAAATCGCCAAGTAACAATCCTGCTGAAGAGCTTTTTAGAAGGGAAGCAACTGGACATTGAGAATAATTAATATTTTTGGAATTGAAAAATGAGGAAGATGACTTTGGAAAAATTAGTCTAAAAAAAGGTTGAAAAAAAATATTTTTTTGGTTGGCTAATTAATTAATTATTTTTTTGATTGTTATTTTTGATGTTTATTTAAATAATAATCAAAAATAAATTTGTTTTTAGGTAAATAAAAATTTTTTTTATTTGTTTAAGTAATTAATATTCACTATATATTTTTAAAATATTTTTCTTCTTATCAATTTTTCCCTCTTAAAAAATATTTTTTTTTAGATAAGGAAATATTTGGTAAAAACGATTATGGAGCTAATTTATAGTTGAAAAAAATTATTTTTTTTCAGATCTCTATATTCTGTAAATATTTTTTAAAGAAAAATGAAATTTGTATTGCTCAAAGACTATAATGAAATCTCAACTTTTGCGGCTGAATTTGTTTGTAAAAGAATTGTTGATTTTTGTAAAGAAAATGAAAATAATAAGAAATTTTTTGTTTTGGGGCTTCCTACAGGTTTGGAATTTTTTTTGAAATTTTTTGGCTCTATCTGAAGGGAGTGCCTGGTTGACTTTTTTACTTCCTTAGAATGGTTTTTTTATTTTTCCAAACTTCTTTAGAATCGTGTGAAGGGCAAAACAAGGAATTCCAAAATACGGAACAGACAAAACATGGACTGGTCCGCGTTTTTGGTATGGCCTGTATTTTTAAAAAAATTTTTTGACGATTGACCATTTCTAGACATTCTAAGGAAATAAGGCAAAAACTCAGCCAAGCACTCTTTTCAGATAGAGTCAAATTTTTTGTATTAGATTTATTTGAAATTTAAGAAAAAAATATTTCTTTAGGAAGTACTCCAATCGGAATGTATTCAAAACTTGTTGAATTTTACAAAATGGGAAAAATTTCATTTAAACGTGTAAAAACTTTTAATATGGATGAGTAAGAAATTTTTAAAATATTTTTATTTTTTAATTTAATTTTTGAAGATATGTTGGAATTTCTCCTCTACATCCACAAAGTTATCGACATTTTATGTTTGAAAATTTATTTAGGTTAGTTTTTATTTTCTGTTAAATTTTGGGGAATTTTTTTTTTAATTTTTTTGCTTTTTTTTCTGAATTCTGTAATTTTTTTAAATTCTGTTTTTATTGGAAATTAGATTTGTAAATTTCTGATTTTCAAAAATTTTAATTTTTCATTTTTGTTTTTTTTCAAATTGGGTCTTTCGTTGAAAATATAAAAACCTTTGAATTTCCTGTGGTTTTCAAAAAAATTTTTTTTAATGAAAAGAATTTTTTTAATTTTATAGTCATATTGACATTGATCCTTTAAACGTAAGCGTATTCTAATGAATTTTTTTTCATTTCACAAATTTTTTTCAGATTGACATTCCAAATGGGCAAGCACCTTCTCTTTTAGATGAATGCAATCGTTATGAGTTTGAAAATTTTTTTTGGTTTTTAAATTTTTAAAATTTTTAGAGAAGCAATTCGAACTGCTGGAGGAATTGATTTATTTGTTTCTGGTAAGAAATTTTATTAAAATTTTTTAAAATAATTTTTTTCTCAAAGGCATTGGATCAGATGGACATTTAGCTTTTAATGAACCTGGCAGTAGTCTAAACGTTTTTTTTTAATTTTTGAAATTTTTTATTTGATTTTTAAGAGTCGTACACGTGTCCAGGCACTTAATAATGAAACAATTCTAGCAAATTCGCGTTTCTTTCAAAATGATTGTAGTCAAGTTCCTATAAAGGTTTAGAAAAATTTTTATTTTTTTAATGATTTTAAAATAATTTTTTTTTATTTTTAGGCAATAACTGTTGGTGTTGGCACTTTAATGGAAGCTAAAGAGGTTAGAAAAAGGAATTTTTTGATAAGAAAATTTTTCAAAATAAAATTTTTTAATAAGAAAATTTTCCAAAAAAATTTTTTCCCTTTAGATTTTGGTTTTGGCGAGTGGTTCTCATAAAGCTTTAGCTGTACACAAGGCTGTAGAAAAGGGAATTTCTCATATGTGCACTGCCAGTGGTGAAATTTTTTAATTTAATTTTTTGATTAAAAAATAAAAAAATAATAATTTTTTCAGCTTTGCAATCACACAATAATTGTATTTGGTTGGTGGATGAGGTGGGTCAATTTTTTTTGAAAATTATTGAAAAATTTTGAAATTCTGAAAAAATTTTTTTCAAATTTGAAAAATTTTTGAAATTTTTTTCTTGAAAATTTTTTTTGAAAATTTTTGAAATTCTGAAAAAATTTTTTTCAAAAATTTTTTAAAGGAAGCCTCTCAAGAATTAAAAGTCAAAACTGTCAATTTTTACCGTTCTCAATTGCCCGAATATCTTAAAATTTTATCAAACATAACACCATTGCATCAACAACCCTGTAACATTACTAACAACAATAACAATAAAAACTGCTTAAATTAAAAAGCTTTAACAAACTCAAGAAAAAAATTTTTTTAATTAAGATTTAAAAAATTTTATGTAAGCATTTAAACTGAAAGAAAAAAATTTTTTGAAATTTTTTCTTTCAAAAAAAATTCAAAAAAAATTTTTTTTCGAAAAATTTTTCTTTCAAAAAATTATTATAATCTCTAAAGAAATTTTTTTTAATTTTCTGTGCAATAAAAATTAAATAATGCTCAATAACTATAAAAGTTACTAAAAAAATTTTTTTCTAAATTTTCTAAGTAGGGTTGCCTAAATGGACCGACTCGGACCGAAAGATCAAGTCGGGCCTAATATGTTTGGCCATAAAAATACTCATAGGCCCGACTTGCTAAAAATGAGGCCTGAAAGTGACTCGTATAGCCCGACGCGAAAATGGAAACCACAACTACATATAAGTAAAACAATTAATTTCCTTTTCTTTAATGAAAATTTAACGTTTTATTGGTTAAAAAATTTTTTTTTCTCGACAATTTTTTGTCAATGTAAGGAAAAAAAATTTTTTTTAACCCTAACTTAAATGGGAATATAATAAAAAACATCTTTTTTTAATTACATAGAATTTATGTAATTTTTTTCTCAATTTAATTTTACTTCTTGTTCTAAAAAAATTGTTTTAGTTCAAGGTTGTAAAATTAATGAAACACAAAAAAACTAAAAAGAAACAAAAAAAAATAACGCGCAATAATATAAAATAAAATAATCCCATTTTCTCTCTCTCTTTTTAGTTGGTGGTGGTTACGCTTTACCTTTTTTTTTGAAAAAAAAAATTATATATTTACACTTTTCCTGTTTTCTATTAAAAAAAAGCTTATCTGAAACGCAATTTTTGGAAAAAGAAAATTTTTTAGGATTTGGATTAAAAATTGGGAAACAATTTTGGAAAATAAAAGAGAGAGGGGGAAGGGAGAAGAGAGGGGGACTGGAAGAAGCTGGAGAGAGGGGGGGGTGTGAGGGGGCATGAATAAGCTAGGGGGAGGTGTGAAAAGGGGACAGGACGAAGTTGTGGGGAAGTGTGAGGAGGTGAGAAGGGGGGGGGGCATGGAGATGCTGGGGGGGGGGCATGGAGATGCTGGGGGGAGGTGTGAGGACATGAAGAAGCATGAAGAAGTAGGGGGACAGGAAGAAGCTTGGGGTAGGGGGGTGTCATGGAGGTTTGTCCATGGGTGAAGAGGGTTAGTTATTAGGTGGTGGAGGAAAGGAAGGTGAATATTGGGATAGTTGAAAGATCAAATGATGGGATTAATTTATCAATTCAGCAGATTAACGTTGATCGGGCTCTTTGGTAATCTTCTAAATAGTTTTGTTCAATCTCCAGATCAATTAAAATTTCAACTCAGATTAGGAGGTGATTTTTTTTTGATCAGTTTTTAGAATATGTCTTGAATAGATTTTTGGATATTTGTCTCATACTCATTAGTTGTCAATTATTTGTCAATAATGAGAATATTTAATGAGAACTAATCAAGCCAGATAATTATGTCAGATATTTACTAATTCTCTCTCTATTTGATTTCGATCTTTTTTTTTAGGTTTTGATTTGTTTTTAGCAACAGGACAGGTTCTTCCTTTCTTTTATTCGTCCCATTTCGAGGCCGCTGCTGTAATTCTTTCAAGCGATGCGAAAAAAGAAGAGGAGGAGGATCATCATCAAAAGAAAAGATTGCTTTACCTTTTTGGAAGAAGCTTTTTTTTTGGTTGCTTAGGTCGTCTTCTCTAACAACAACGACAAAACTATCGGCCGTTCATTCGAGGGTAAAGAAGGAAAAAAAATTTTCTAAAAGGTATTAAAAAATTTATAGAAGGGGGGAGAGTAAATTACGCGGTCAAAGTGCCCGCGGGCCATCACACACTTATTCCTATTTGTCTTTTTTAAGAGGGTACATGCTCCAAAAAAATTTATTTTTTACGTCTTTTGTTGAGTGATCGACCGCGACCTCCAATAATAATAATATTTTTATTTGCATTTAGAAAAATTTTCTTTTTTTTTTCCTTTAAAAGGGTTTATAAATATAAATTCTAAATCCGATTTTTCTTTCTTTCCTTTTTTGTTAAAATTTGGGGCAAAAAAAGTGTCAAGGTTGCCAATAAAATGGGGAAGAATAAAAAATGCGTGTGTGTGGATAGATCACGGCCTTGCAATCTATTTTGATTTTTTTGTTAGCGCAATATATATAAAATTAATTTCAGAACATTCATTTGCCCGAGACCTTATATCTTTTTTAAAAAATATTTTCTGACTAGTAGCGAACTCGCGAAAAATATTTGGAATTATTTTTAATGGGACAAGGAACTTTTGATTAGTCAGTCCACCGAAAGGACCAGTCATCAAAGGACCATTCATTAGGAAGCTTCTAATGACGTTAGAAGATATCGGAAAGAATTTTTTGAATTTTCTTTTTTTTAAATTCATATCCGGAAGGAAGAGGACGGTCTCTCGACTGTAGCGAACTAGCGATAAAATTTAGGACAAGGAATTTCCGATTACGTTAGTTCTCCTAAAGAGATCAAGTACCCTTAAAGAGATCAGTTAAGGGTGATAATATCAAGAGGAGTCATTCATAGCCGTAATGATATTTTCGAGTTTCGTTTTTTTTTAAATTATTCAGAAGAGGGGCTTTGAAAGGGGAAGAGGATCTTGAAGGGGAGGGGTGGTGGGATCTCTCTTTCTTTTTTTTAATATATCCAGAAGAGGGGCTTTGAAAGGGGAAGAGGATCTTGAAGGGGAGGGGTGGTGGGATCTCTCTTTCTTTTTTTTAATATATCCAGAAGAGGGGCTTTGAAGGAGAAGAGGATCTTGAAGGGGAGGGGGAGGAATCTCTCTCTTGAAGGGGAGGGTGCGGGGATCTCTCTCTTGAATGGGAGGGTGCGGGGATCTCTCTTTTGAAGAGGAGGGTGCGGGGATCTCTCTCTTGAAGGGAAGGGGAGGTGGATCTCTCGATTCGATCTCTCGGCTAATCCTATTTTAATTTCATTTTTTAAAATTCCGTTGGACATTATTTCAAAGCCAATTCTTTTATTTACAAAATTTTCTAATTCATTCTTCACAATTGGGCAATAATAATATTTAATTGTTATATTCCTCTTCATTTTTCCCTTCACAAATTTCCTCCTCTTCTCTCTCCGTTCAGAAAAGAGACAGGTTTTTAATTTTTTTTTTGATGGCTCTACTAGAACCGGCAATATATATGTAGCTTTTTTACTTTACTATTAGAGAGAAAATTACAACCGGCAAAAGCTTTTTCTATTCAAAAATAATTTTTTTGTCTGTCCTTCTTCCTCATACCTTTTTTTTTATTCTCCTCATCATCACCTTCCTCAACCAAAAGCAATTTTTTAATTGTTAAAAACTTATTATTTTTTATGTTGTTTTGTATGAATGACTCTTTTCCTCATTTTTGATCAATTTTTTTATTCTTTACTGATTTTTTACCTTACGGGGCTTTCTGCTTTTGTGTTGTGTTACTAGCTAGTATAAGTTGCGCGGCGCCGGATCGATGTATTTATTATTACATGTATGCGCAATTGTATTATTAATTTTGCTGAATGTCAGGGATAGGCCCTGCAGAATTTTAAAAAACGGAAGAAAGCGGAACAAAATAAAATGTGGCAGACGGGAGCTGGTAGCGAAATTAGGGCCAATGTCTGTTGCATGGCCTTTAACCTTTGGATTTTCCTTAAAAAATATTTTAACAAAATTTTTTAAAAAGATTTTTTTAGGCCATCCATCCTTCGATGGTTTCTTCTTCATCCCCTTTTTGGACTGGATTTTTATTTTTTGTTTTGAATATTGCAAAAATGGGAAGGCCAATCTTACTTCATATCCCTTCAAATAGATCGTTCCCAATTTTACCTGGGCTTGAACCTATGGCTGGAGAAAAATCAGCTCCACATTTTTTTACTATTACAGGTGGAATTTTTTAATTGGAAAAAAATTTTTTTTGAAAATTTTTAAAATATTTTAGAGCGCTTTTCGAGAACAAAAATGTCCAATTTAAATTTGAGACGAAAAAGACAGGTTAAAAAATAGGAAAAAAATATTATTTAAAAAATTTAAAAGGTAATTGCTGGTCAAGTATATGAATGGCCAAGTAATTTAGTTCCATTTCAAATATGGGGAGGAGATGGTATGGAGAATTTTTTTTAATTTTTAAAAACTTGAAAGAATTTTAAAAAAAAATTTTGAAAAATTTCAGGAAAAACAAAATTTTTTTGAACTTATATTTTTTCAAAAAAAATTTTTTTTTGAAGATTTCCATAATAAATTTGAAAAATTTGAAAAAATTTTTCAAAATTTTTTTTTTCGATTTTTCATTAAAAAAAATTTTTTTTCAGCAAATTTCCAAAGTTTAATTCGTCGTGGAATAAAAATGTGGGAGGTAAAAAAATTTAAAATTAAATTTAAAGAAAGAATTTTTTTTATTATAAGGAAGCAACATGTTTACGTTTCCGTGAAAATTTACAAGCTACAGATGCAATTAGATATGTACTTGAAAGGGGAGATAGGTGGGGGGAATTTCTTTGAAAAAATTTTTTATTTTATTTTTAAAGTTGTTTTACTGAATATATTGGAAGGAATGGTGGATTTCAAGATATTAGTGAATTTAAAAAATTTATTTAAAAAATTAAAAATTAAAAATAATTATGAGGGGAAAGGGGGATCCACTTTAGCTTATTAATCAGCGACCTGACTGGGAGGGGATGTCGCATGATTGAAGTTTTTCCTCTTGCCCGGAGCTAACCCTTAACGTTCTTACCTATTAAATTTAGACAAAAAATATTTTTTCTTAAAGTTATTGGCTCAGAATGTGCAGAAGAGTATGTAGTTGCACATGAAACAGGTCATGCCCTTGGATTTTGGCATACACAGTTAAATAATTATTTTATAAAATAAGAATTAAATTTTTATTTTTAAAGTCAAAGACCGGATAGGGAGCGTTATATAAGTATAAATTGGAGAAATGTTTTGGAAGAAGCAACAGCAGTAAGTTGCTTTGACTGATGATTTTTGACTGATTTTTAAATTAAAAAAAAATTATTTTTTTTTTTAATTTCTAGTCTTTTATGCCTTTCCGTTCAATGCTTCAAGCTTTTGCTATTAAACAGGTCTTAAAAAAATTTTTTTTTTTATTTTTTGAATTTTTTGAAAATCTTTTTTTATTTAAAGGTCTCAGGCCGGCGTTCCCCGTAAGCTTAAAAAATATTTTTTTGGAAAATAATTTTTTAAAATTTAAAGTTATGATTATGGCTCGTTAATGCATTATCATGCAGTTAATTTATTTTTTCAATTAATTAAAAAATTAATTTTTCTTTTGGGTTGCGCATGCTAGACAAGTAACTGATTTTACAATTGTACCGAAAGAATTAAAATATGTTACAACTGTGAGTGTATTTTAATTAAATAATAAAACTTGAAAAAATACAAAATTGAAAAATACAAAAATAAAAAAATACAAGAAATAAACTTGAAGTAAAATACATAAAAGTTGAAAATAGAAAATACAAACTTGAAAAATAAAAAATAAAATTGAAAAATACAAAATGAGGAAATACAAAAAAACACTAAAAATAAACTTGAGAAATTAAATAAAAAGAGAAAATACAAACTTGAATAAATTTGAGAAATAAAACTTGGAGAAATACAAAAGAAATACAAGAATGAAAAAAATACAGAAAATAAACTTGAAGAGAAATACATAAAATAAGGAAAATACAAATATAAAATACAAACTTGGATAAACTCGAAAAATAAAACTTGAAAATGTGAAAAATACATGAAAAATACATTAAATAAATAAACTTGGGAAAATACATAAAAGAGTTTACAAAATATAAAATACAAGCTTGAATAAACTAAAAAATAAACTTGAAAAAATAAACACAAAACTTGAAAAATACAGTCAAGAAATACATAAAGAAAAAACACTAACAATAAAAATAAACTTGGAAAAATACATAAAACGAGAAAAATACAAACCTTAATAAAATTGATAAATAAACTTGAAAAAAATACAAGCTAAATACATTAAATAAACTGTAAAAAATAAAAACTTGAATTAATACAAACTTGAACAAACTTGAATAAATAACAAACTTGAATTAAAGTTTGTTTTATTTTGTATTTTCCAATTTTGTATTTTTTAATTTAAAATTAAAACTTGAAAAAATACAAATTTTAGATGGGAACAGAAAGAATGGCCTTTCTTGATGCAAAAATGATTAATGATATTTATTGTCCAAATGCTTGTGAAGGATTTGGAAGAAACGTAAAAAAATTTTTTTTGTTGCGGAAAATATTTTTTCTTAGTTGCGTTGCCAAGCTGGCGGTTATCCAGATCCAAATAATTGCAATGTTTGTAAATGCCCTGATGGTGAGGAAAAAAAATTTTCAAAAAATTTCTGGGAAAAATTTATTGAAAAAATTTAAAAAATTAAAAAAATATTTTTTAATTAAAGGGAAAAATTAATTTTATTTTTAAATTTAATAAAAAAAATTTTTTATTGAAAATTCAATTAAATTAAAAAAAATTTTATTTTCTAAAATAGCACTTGGTGGTGTTGAATGCGAAAGGTTACAACCAAGTGTTTGTGGAGGTGAATTAATAGCTACCGATCAGTGGCAAACACTTAGGTCACCAGAATTGCATGTAAAATTAATTTTCATTTAATTTTTAATTTTAATATTTTATTTTAAGGATTCTCGGACTCAACAAACAAATTTAAATCCTTCCTTTAACAAAAATGTTCAATGTTATTGGAGAATTTCTGTAAGAAAAAAAAAGAATTTTTCTTGAAATTAAAAATTTTTTTATTTTTAAAGGCACCCGAAGGAAGTCATATTCGTTTTAGATTAAGTGATGGAGAGGTAATTTAATTTAAAAAAATTTCTAATTAAAAAATTCTTTTTTAGTTCCCTTGTTCATATGGATGCCAGGTGCTTAGTTTTAAATTTAAAAAAAGAAAAAAATTTTTCTCTAGTCCTATGTCGAAATTAAACATAAATTGGACATTCGGTTAACTGGATTTAGGAGGTTTTTTAATTTTTAAAATTAATTTAAAAAAATTTTTGTAGTTGTTGTTATCGTCCAAAGGAAGATACAATATCTGATGGAAGTCAAATTTATGTGAGGATTTTTGTTAAGGGGAACTAAAAAATTTTTTTAAGTCAAAGGATTGCTTAGTTTTAGTTTAATAAAATTTTTAAAATTAAGAAGATTTTTAATTTGGTTTGAAAAATTTTTTTAACTTTTTTTAATTTTAAGATAATCTTTCGACCAAATGGAAGGACAGCAAGATTTACCTTGAGGTTTATTCGAAAAATTTAACAAGTGGATGGAAAATGTACAAAAATTTTTTTGTTGGATTGCTCAACTACTCTACAAAATTAAAAAAAAAATTTCAATCCTCCTCAGAAATCTCTTATTCTCTCTATATTTTTTGTTACTTAATTAGGTACCACTAATTAATAATTACCAAAATTTCTTTCATTTCATAAAAAATTCCAAATCCTCTCTCCCGGTATTTTTTATTGTTTTCTCCCTAATTCCTTTTACTTTTAACTCTCTTGCCAAGTTTTTATCCTAATTTTACTTATTAGAGCCAAAGAAGAAACGGGTTCCCAATTCTTCAAAAAATTATATATTTAGAAAGCTGTGTTAAAAAATACTTTTCATAATCTTGGAAGTTCTAAAAATTCAAAAAAATTTCAGGGCTCCTTGGATTTCTAAAAATTCCAAAAAAAAATTAATTTTTTAGAAATTAAGAAAAAATTTTTCTTTTAAAACACAGCTTTTTTTAACCCTTTCCTTATTTTACTTGTCTTTCTCTGTAAAATTTTTAAATGTGATTTAAAAATGTTTTTATACTTTATTTTTATATTAAAATTGTCGAATCAATGCCGAGAATATTTTAATAAGCAAAAGAGAATATAATAAATACTAATCCCGATTTTTTTACCTTTAGATTTTTAAATTGTGGACTGAAAAATAATTTTGGAACCTGGACACGATTGGACAGATTTGGAAAATTGGGCAACTTTTGGACATTGGACAAATCGGGATATGCTTTGGTAGTTTAATTAAATAAAAAAAATTGAGAAACTCGGAAAATACCCAAAAATAAGGTGTGGACAATTTTAGAAAATATAGGAGAATTGGTGACTAGAAAAATTTAAGATAACTTGGGTTTCTGTTATTTGTTCAAAAAAATTTTTTTTCGAGTCCATCAGAAAAGGATATCAGAGTTAATACCCGAGCAAGACCTTTTTTCTAGTCACGGAAATAAAATTAAAAAAAGAAGCGAGCACCCTATTAGTAAAAATAAAATAAAGGGAAATTGAGATCAGTTAGTGTATTTTTAAAAATATCCTAAGAGAATAAATTGAGTAATAAAATGAAATTAAAATTCAATCTATCCTCTAGAAGCACGTAAATAGACTTTAAGAAAATTTTTAAAAAAAATTTTGACTAAAATTCCCCAACAAGATTTTTATCATGTTGTTGTTGTTGTCGTTTTTTAATAGCAAAGGAAGGTAAAAAAGCATCGGTATCGGAATCAGATTCGGATATATCTATTTGACGAAGACCAGAAAGAAGAGCGTGAGCCTCTTCTTCATCGTCTAAAAAATGGGGAAAATTAAATTAAAAAATTTTTTAAAATTATTTTTGGTTAGACAAGATAAGGAAGGAGGAGAGGGGGAAAGACTTCTTTTAGGTTCGGTTTTGATCTTAAGTTATGAAAAAATTTTTGTTGGACTTGGAATAGTCAAGTTAGTATGTAGAAGGATAATCAAGACTTATAGGGGAGTTTTTCTGTCTTGGCCTTGAGTACAGGAAAAAATTTTTTGGTCTTGAACACACTCTACCACATAGACATCCGTTGGAAAAAAGGAAAAAATTATTATTGAACTAGTGTGAATGTGGGTAATTTTTAAAATTATTTTTAAGTTTGGTTGAAGAGGGAAGATTTTTTGGTTAAATAAAAGGAGGAAGGGGGTTAGTTAAAAAAATTTTTTAATTACCAAAAGAAAGTTGTGAAGAAATTGAATCTATTTCGTCTAGACCCAATCCACTATTATTTTTAGGGTTTCCTCCTTGTAAATTTTCACGTTGATTGTTAATTCTATTTTCACTTATTTCTATATCTTGTTGTTCATTTTCTTCTTCATTTTTAAAATCAGAAGGTAAAAATTCGTCATATTCGTGTTCTGAATCTGCTGAAAATTTTCAAAAAATTTTTTGAATTTAAAAAATTTTTTAATTTAAAGGTAGATGAGGAAGGCGAAGAGGGGAGGTAGTTGGGTTACAGGCACGGAAACTCGGTCCGGGAATGACTCGTTGCCGAAACTCTAGTTTATATTCAAAATTACCGTATTTCCTCAAATAGTACGGCCGGCCGTACTATTTTTCAACCCTCTTCTAAAGGGCCGTACTATTTGAGGGGGCCGTACTAATTGAGGGGGCCGTACTATATTTCAACCCTCCTTCGGAATTTTCTGAATAATTTTTTTGGTTATGCCACCTTGAACTAAGTCTGTGTGTATTGAAATTTTGGCCGTATCTGAAAATAATGCTGCAATCATATTTTTTCCTTATTCTTAAAAATGGTTGTCCGAGTTCGTCCGTGTTTTGTCAAAACTGTCCGAGTTTGTCCGTGTTTTGTCTGTCTGTCCTTGTCCGTCCGTATTTTGTCTGTCTGTGTCCGTCCGAGTCCGTCCGTGTTTTCTGTCCGAGTCCGTCCGTGTTTTCTGTCCGAGTCCGTCAGTGTTTTGTCTGCTCGTTTCGTCCGTATGTTCTGTCCGTCTTCGTCCGTGTTTTGTCTGTCCATGTTTTACAGCACAAAAATGTAATATTTTTTTATTTTTTGCTTTTAATCTTTTCTGTATAATTACATTTGAACATGCCACAGGGAAATTCATTGGAAGTGAACGAGTGAAAAAGTCTGACCTTTCTGTACAAAATAAGGAAAAATATGGAAAGGAAAAAATGAAGGAAAAAATATGATTGCAGCATTATTTTCAGATACGGCCGAAATTTTTTTGTTTTTTATTACACACACTAGCGTGTGTCTAGAAACTTAGACTTAATTATATGCCTGATCCAAACTGAAATTACCAAAGACCTTAAAATTTAAGGCTGCATTTAAAATGGCCTCCATATCGAGTTTTGTTGTGTGTTTTGTCGAGCGTCAAGTGTTAGGTTTGTGCAACCGTGAATAATTAATTTAAAAGTTGAGAGATTAAGAAGAATTAGAGTGATTAAAGGGGTGATAAGAAGTCGGGAGACTGAACGAGATATCGATAAATTATCTGACTATTCGTTATTCACCTTGTTCCCAACTAATCCTTTTAAATTCATCCATACTCAAATCACGCCAATTCCATCGATATCCTTCCTAATCCAATAAAATCCCCATTAATCCACCGATATCCTCTTAAGCCCTCCAATTTCTATGCCAATAGATATTAAGATTTAATAAATAAGTTAAATATTGCGATGAATAATTACTATGATTAAAAATTCAAATTTTGCCTATTTTTATATTTTTTAGGTGGGGGCCGTACTATTTGAGGGGCCGTACTAATTGAGGGGGCCGTACTATTTTTCAACCCTCACCTAAAGGGCCGTACTAATAGAGGGGGCCGTACTAATTGAGGGGGCCGTACTATTTGAGGAAATACGGTAAATTTCCTAACAAATATTTTCTCTAATGCTTCTCACCAGGGGCGGGTCAGGTTACCAGAACTGATAAGAGGAAAATTTTTTGAAACACTATCAGATCCATACTCTCCTCATCCCTACTCTCCCTTTTAAGTAATATTAAAAAAATTTTTTTAATTGACAAACTTACTCTCCAAAGGATTCCGTTGTGGTAATTTATCAAGAATTTTTTTAACTAAAGGTCCAAGTAAATTAATCAAAACCAAATCTTCCAATTTTTTATATTTTCCATATAAAATAATAATTAAAGGATATATTGCATTTGAATAAATTAACAAAGCCATTAAACTCAATTGATTCCCGACCATTAAAAATATGGGCCAAATTAAATAAATAAAAGTTTGCGAAGCTAAGGATTTTGAAGCACGCCAAATAAGGCCAAAAGTTGATTTTATAAGATGTCCAATTGTTCTGAAGGGGGAAAAGATTTTTTGAAAATTTTTTCGAAATTTTTAAAATTAATTATGTAAGAGGTCTAGCCCTAATAAGAGGTCTAGTAAGAGGTAAGAGGTCTAGTAAGTAAGAGGTCTAGTAAGTAAGAGGTCTAGTAAGAGGTAGACCTCTAGTAAGAGGTCTAGCCGTTCCCAATCCCCAAAAATCGGTAATTGAAAAAATTGGGAGAAATTGAGAATTTATTCTTTAATGTTGGATGGATTCCTGTTAGGCATATACAAGTTTTATTTTAAAAATTAATCGAGAAAAAAATAAATTTTGTGGGGAAGACTTTTTTAAAAGTATTTTTTAAAATTGATTTTTAATAATCCACAAAAAAATTATTAAAAATAAGGGGGAGAATAATTTAATAAAAAAAATTCATTTTTACAAGAGAGAATGGGGAAAACTTTAAAAATGAGCGAAAAAATTATTCAATGATTAATTTTTAAAATAAAAATTTAAAGCTTTTCTTGAAAGATTGGGTCGACTAAAAATTGAGAAAAAAAAAGAAAAATCTTTTCTGAAATTTTTAGACCTGAAAAAAATTCAAAATAATTTTTTCGGAATTTTAGATTCAAAAAAATTTTTAGAAAAATTTTTTTGAAAAAAATCAAAAATTTTTTTCTGGATTTTTATACATTTTCCCTGATTTTTATTTAAAAAAAATTAATTTTAGAGAGAAAGAATGGGTCAAAAATTGAGAAAATTTTTTTAGAATTTTTTCTGGTATTAAAAAAATTTCCCGGAATTTTAGACAATTATTTTTCCTTGATTTTTATTTTAAAAAATTAATTTTCGAGGGATAGAGAGTGGAATTAACTAAATAAATAATTTTTAAGTAATATTCCTTTCCCTCTTATCTACTAATTAAACAAAAAAAAACTTTTTTTCATCCCTCTCTTTTCACCCTCCAAAAAAATTCTTTTTTTACCTTCCAATATATAAAAGCGCAGGTTTAAGCCAATAACAACCAAAAATATAAACAAAAAAATCAAGTAAACGTTCAAGTTGAATAAATAAAGGATTGAGTAGTCTACTTTTTGTAAAATTCCACAAATCAACAAACCAATAAAAATAAAATAAATATTGAAACCACAATTTTAAAAAATTGCCAAAAGTGCAAATTGGTTGCCAAAAGTACAAGTTTACCCAATTTTTGATTGTAGACAGTAAATTTAATAATTGATTGGTTAAAACTGAAAAAAATGAAATGAAATGAGGGGAAAGGAAATAAAATTTTAATTTCTTAAAAAATTTATTAAGAAATTTTTGACAAAAAAAGGGGTAATTTTTCGACAATTTTAGAAATTTTTTAAAGGACCAGAAAAATTTTTTTAAATATTTTTTCAATATTAGTAAGAAAAACCCCCAAAATTTATTTTTATTTTGACAAAAACCCAATTACCTATTTTTAAAAAATATTTTTTAAAAAATATTTTTATTAAGAAAAAAGGGGTAATTTTTAGACAAAAACCCTCAAAAATATATACCTATTTTTATTTAGGAATTAAATATTAGAAAAAAGGGATTTTTTAGTTTGAATTAAATATTGGAAATAAAAAATGGGGAGAGGATTAAATTTTAATAGGTGATTCAATTTTATTTTTTTATTAAAAAATTTCGACAATTTTTTTTTCAAGTTTTCCTACTAAATTTTTATTTTAACAATAAGATTTAATTTTAAAAAATTCACAGAAATTCAGAGAATTTTTAAATAGTCGAGGAAGCAATTTAATTAATTTTTTAGGCATTTTTCTTGAAAAGGATAAATTTAAAAAATTTTAATTACGCAATAATTACGTGTAAAATGTTTTTTCTAAGAGTGCGTGAAGGTTAGAAAAATATTTTTAAATGACAGCTATTTTGTAAAAAGACCTTTGCCTAACCTTTGCCCATGTCTCTAAAGCGAAAGAGAGTCATTGCCTTCTGCATAACCTTAACCTTTGGATTTTTTGAAAAAAAATTTTTTTTGAATTTTTTAAAAAAATATTTTTTAGGCCATCCATCCTTCGATGGTTTCTTCTTCTTCCCCTTTTTGGACTGGACTTTTATTTTTTGTTTTGAATATTGCAAAAATGGGAAGGCCAATCTTACTTCATATCCCTTCAAATAGATCGTTTCCAATTTTACCTGGGCTTGAACCTATGGCTGGAGAAAAATCAGCTCCACATTTTTTTACTATTACAGGTGGAATTTTTTAATTGGAAAAAAATTTTTTTTGAAAATTTTTAAAATTTTTTTAGAGCGCTTTTCGAAGACAAAAATGTCCAATTTAAATTTGAGACGAAAAAGACAGGTTAAAAAATAGGAAAAAATATTATTTAAAAATTTTAAAAGGTAATTGCTGGTCAAGTATATGAATGGCCAAGTAATTTAGTTCCATTTCAAATATGGGGAGGAGATGGTATGGAGAATTTTTTAAATTTTAAAACGAAAAAATTTAAAAAAATTTTGGACATTTATCAAAAGATTTTCAAAATAAATTTCAAAAAATAAATTTGAAAAAATTTTTCAAAATTTTTTTTTCGATTTTTCATTAAAAAAATTTTTTTTCAGCAAATTTCCAAAGTTTAATTCGTCGTGGAATAAAAATGTGGGAGGTAAAAAAAATTTAAAATTAAATTTAAAGATTTTTTTTTTATTATAAGGAAGCAACATGTTTACGTTTCCGTGAAAATTTACAAGCTACAGATGCAATTAGATATGTACTTGAAAGGGGAGATAGGTGGGGGGAACTTTAGGGAAATTTTGTAAAATTTAATTTTTAAAGTTGTTTTACTGAATATATTGGAAGGAATGGTGGATTTCAAGATATTAGTGAGTTTAAAAAATTTATTTAAAAAATTAAAAATTAAATATAATTATGAGGGGAAAGGGGATCCACTTTAGCTTATTAATCAGCGACCTGACTGGGAGGGGATGTCGCATGATTGAAGTTTTTCCTCTTGCCCGGAGCTAACCCTTTAACTTTCTTACCTATTAAATTTAGACAAAAATTATTTTTTCTTAAAGTTATTGGCTCAGAATGTGCAGAAGAGTATGTAGTTGCACATGAAACAGGTCATGCCCTTGGATTTTGGCATACACAGTTAAATAATTTAATCAAAGAATAATGAAAATTTATTTTTAAAGTCAAAGACCAGATAGGGAGCGTTATATAAGTATAAATTGGAGAAATGTTTTGGAGGAGGCAACTGCAGTAAGTTGCTTTCACTGATGATTTTTGGCTGATTTTTTTATTTGAAAATTTTTAAAAATTTTTAATTTTAGTCTTTTATGCCTTTCCGTTCAATGCTTCAAGCTTTTGCTATTAAACAGGTCTTAAAAAATTTTTCTGAAATTTTTTTGAAAATTTTTTGAAAATTTTCAAAAATTTTTTTAATTTAAAGGTCTCAGGCCGGCGTTCCCCGTAAGCTTAAAAAATATTTTTTTGGAAAATAATTTTTTTATTTTAAAGTTATGATTATGGCTCATTAATGCACTATCATGCAGTTAATTACTTTTTCAATTAATCAAAAAATTAATTTTTCTTTTGGGTTGCGCATGCTAGACAAGTAACTGATTTTACAATTGTACCGAAAGAATTAAAATATGTTACAACTGTGAGTGTATTTTAATTAAATAATAAAACTTGAAAAAATACAAAATTGAAAAATAAAAAAATACAAGAAATAAACTTGAAGTAAAATACATAAAAGTTGAAAATAGAAAATACAAACTTGAAAAATAAAATTGAAAAATACAAAATGAGGAAATACAAAAAAAAACACTAAAAATAAACTTGGGAAAAATACATAAAACGGTAAAATACAAACTTGAATAAATTTGAGAAATAAAACTTGAAGAAATACAAAAGTGAAAAAATACAGAAAATAAACTTGAAGAAAAATACATAAAAAAGGAAAATACAAATTATATAATACAAACTTGGTCAAACTTGAAAAATAAAACTTGAAAATGTGAAAAATACATGCAAAATACATTAATAAATAAACTTGGAAAAATACATAAAAGAGTAAGAAAATATAAAATACAAACTTGAATAAACTAAAAAATAAACTTGAAAAAATAAACACTAAAAATAAACTTGAAAAAATAAACACGAAACTTGAAAAATACAAAGTTAAGAAATACATAAAGAAAAAAACACTAAAAATAAACTTGGAAAAATACATATAAAACGAGAAAAATACAAACTTTAATAGAATTAATAAATAAACTTGAAAAAATACAAGAAAAATACATTAAATAAACTTGAAAAATACAAACTTGAATTATTATTTTATTCAAGTTTGCTTTATTTTGTATTTTCCAATTTTGTATTTTTATTTAAAATTAAAACTTGAAAAAATACACACAAGTTTTAGATGGGAACAGAAAGAATGGCCTTTCTTGATGCAAAAATGATTAATGATATTTATTGTCCAAATGCTTGTGAAGGATTTGGAAGAAACGTAAAAAAATCTTTTTTTTATTAGAAAAAAAATTTTTCTTAGTTGCGTTGTCAAGCTGGCGGTTATCCAGATCCAAATAATTGCAATGTTTGTAAATGCCCTGATGGTAATTTTTGTGTTTTTATCATTTTTGGGTGGCACCTGAAGGAAGTCAAAAAAATTTTAATTTATTATAAAAAAATTAAAAAAATTTTATTTTCTAAAATAGCACTTGGTGGTGTTGAATGTGAGAGGTTACAACCAAGCGTTTGTGGAGGTGAATTAATAGCTACCGATCAGTGGCAAACACTTAGGTCACCAGAATTGCATGTAAAAGAAATTTTCATTTAATTTTTAATTTATTTTAAGGATTCTCGGACTCAACAAACAAATTTAAATCCTTCCTTTAACAAAAATGTTCAATGTTATTGGAGAATTTCTGTAAGGAAGAAAAAATTTTTTTTGAAAAATAATTTTTTTTTAATTTAAAGGCACCCGAAGGAAGTCATATTCGTTTTAGATTAAGTGATGGAGAGGTAATTTAATTTAAAAAAATTTCTAATTAAAAAATTCTTTTTTAGTTCCCTTGTTCATATGGATGCCAGGTGCTTATTTTTAAATTTAAAAAAAGAAAAAAAAATTTCTTTAGTCGTATGTCGAAATTAAACATAAATTGGACATTCGGTTAACTGGATTTAGGAGGTTTTTTTTAATTTTTAAAAATTAATTTAAAAATTTTTCTTTAAAGTTGTTGTTATCGGCCAAAGGAAGATACAATATCTGATGGAAGTCAAATTTATGTGAGGATTTTTGTTAAGGGGAACTAAAAAAATTTTTTAAACCGGAGGATTGCCTGGTTTTAGTTTAACGAATAAAATTAAAAAGATTTTTAATTTGGTTTCTGGGATTAAAAATCAAATTTGAGAGGGGAGGGTTCAATAAAAAAATTTTTTACCTCGAAAAATTTTTGAAAAATTTTCTGAAATTTTTTAACTTTTTTTTTATTTTAAGATAATCTTTCGACCAAATGGAAGGACAGCAAGATTTACCTTGAGGTTTATTAGAAAAATTTAACAAGTGGATGGAAAATGTACAAAAATTTTTTTGTTGGATTGCTCAACTACTCTACAAAATTAAAAAAAATTTTCAATCCTCCTCAGAAATCTCTTATTCTCTCTATATTTTTTGTTATTTAATTAGGTACCACTAATTAATAATTACCAAAATTTCTTTCATTTTATTAAAATTTAAAAAATTCCAAATCCTCTCTCCCGGTATTTTTTATTGTTTTCTCCCTAATTCCTTTTACTTTTAACTCTCTTGCCAAGTTTTTATCCTAATTTTACTTATTAGAGCCAAAGAAGAAACGGGTTCCCAATTCTTCAAAAAATTATATATTTAGAAAGCTGTGTTAAAAAATACTTTTCATAATCTTGGAAGTTCTAAAAATTCAAAAAAATTTCAGGGCTCCTTGGATTTCTAAAAATTCCAAAAAAAATTTAAT
The DNA here is from genome assembly GCA_963681835.1 of Meloidogyne enterolobii. Lineage (NCBI taxonomy): Eukaryota > Metazoa > Nematoda > Chromadorea > Rhabditida > Meloidogynidae > Meloidogyne > Meloidogyne enterolobii. The sequence goes on from CAVMJV010000088.1 coordinate 641,277, forward strand.
TTTTTAGAAATTAAGAAAAAAATTTTTCTTTCAAAACACAGCTTTTTTAACCCTTCCCTTATTTTACTTGTCTTTCTCTGTAAAATTTTTAAATGTGATTTAAAAATGTTTTTATACTTTATTTTTATATTAAAATTGTCGAATCAATGCCGAGAATATTTTAATAAGCAAAAGAGAAATAAATACTAATCCCGATTTTTTTACCTTTAGATTTTTAAATTGTGGACTGAAAAATAATTTTGGAACCTGGACACGATTGGACAGATTTGGAAAATTGGGCAACTTTTGGAGTTTGGACATTGGACAAATCGGGATATGCTTTGGTAGTTTAATTAAATAAAAAAATTGAGAAACTCGGAAAATACCCAAAAATAAGGTGTGGACAATTTTAGAAAATATAGGAGAATTGATGACTAGAAAAATTTAAGATAACTTGGGTTTCTGTTATTTAATTGTCCAGAAAAATTTTTTTCCGAGTCCATCAAAAAAGGATATCAGAGTTAACACCCGAGTAATACCTTTTTTTCTAGTCACCGAAATAAAATTAAAAAAAGAAGCGAGCACCCTAGCATTTTTAGAGAGAAATTGAGATCAGTTAGTGTATTTTTAAAAATATCCTAAGAGAATAAATTGAGTAATAAAATGAAATTAAAATTCAATCTATCCTCTAGAAGCACGTAAATAGACTTTAAGAAAATTTAAAAAAAATTTTTTGACTAAAATTCCCCAACAAGATTTTTATCATTTTGTTGTTGTTGTCGTTTTTTAATAGCAAAGGAAGGTAAAAAAGCATCGGTATCGGAATCAGATTCGGATATATCTATTTGACGAAGACCAGAAAGAAGAGCGTGAGCCTCTTCTTCATCGTCTAAAAATGGGGGAAAAATTAAATTAGGGAAATCTTTTAAAATTATTTTTTGGTTAGATAAGGAAGGAGGAGAGGGGGAAAGACTTCTTTTAGGTTCGGTTTTGATCTTGAGTTCTGAAAAAAATTTTTTTGTTGAGCTTGGAATAGTCAAGTTAGTATGTAGAAGGATATTCAAGACTTATAGGGGAGTTTTTCTGTCTTGGCCTTGAGTACAGGAAAAAATTTTTTGATCTTGAACATCACTCTGCCATTTAGAACTTTAGTTGGGCAGCAAAAAGGGGAAAAAATTATTATTGAAACTAGTATGAATGTAGGGGATTTTTAAAATTATTTTTAATTCGGTGAAAAGGGAAGATTTTTTGGTTAAATAAAATGAGGAAGGGGGTTAGTTAAAAAAATTTTTTAAATACCAAAAGAAAGTTGAGAAGAAATTGAATCTATTTCGTCTAGACCCAATCCACTATTATTTTTAGGGTTTCCTCCTTGTAAATTTTCACGTTGATTGTTAATTCTGTTTTCACTTATTTCTATATTTTGTTGTTCAATTTCTTCTTCATTTTCAAAATCAGAAGGTAAAAACTCGTCAAATTCGTGTTCTGAATCCGCTGAAAATTTTCAAAAAAAAAATTTCTTTATAATTTAAATGTAGTGTTAAAGAAAGGTAAAGGGGAGGGGAAAGTGGGGATAAAAGTAAGGGTGGAATTGGAAATGGTGAAGTGGGAACGTGGATAGTGAAGTTGTGGGAAGTAAAATTAGAAAAACTGCAAACCCGAAAAATCGGATTATAAAAACCGGGGACCCAATCCTGGGACGATCAAACCCTTGTTAAAATTCAAAAATTAGATTTCTTAAAGGGGTGGGGTCGGGATACCAGAACCCCGGTCAGAAGAAAATTTCGAAAAACTGTCCTGAAACCTAAGCCCCTCCCTGTCTCTCCATTTTAATATTAAAAATTTTTTAATTGTCAAACTTACTCTCCAACGGATTCCGTTGTGGTAATTTATCAAGAATTTTTTTAACTAAAGGACCAAGTAAATTAATTAAAACCAAATCTTCCAATTTTTTATATTTTCCATATAAAATAATAATTAAAGGATATATTGCATTTGAATAAATTAACAAAGCCATTAAACTTAATTGATTCCCGACCATTAAAAATATGGGCCAAATTAGATAAATAAAAGTTTGCGAAGCTAAGGATTTTGAAGCACGCCAAATAAGGCCAAAAGTTGATTTTATAAGATGTCCAATTGTTCTGAAGGGTAAAAAAATATTTTTGAAAATTTTTTTAAATTTTTGAAATTTTTTAAAATTAATTATGTAAGAGAGATGTAGCCGTTCCCAATCCCCAAAAATTTTAAATTGAAAAGGGGAAATTGAGAATTTATTTTTTCTAAGCTGGATGGATTCCTGTTAGGTAGGTATATACATGCTTTAGTTTAAAAATTAATCAAGAAAAAAAATTCTGTGGGGAAGAATCTTTTAAAAATATTTTTTTAAATTGATTTTTAATAATCCACAAAAAAAATTATTAAAAATAAGGTGGAGAATAATTTCTAAAAATTATTTTTTAAAGAGAGAAAATGATTAAAAATTTGAACAAAAATTATTCAATGATTAATTTTTAAAATAAAACTTTAAAAAGCTTTTTTGAAAGGGCGAAAAGGTTAAGAAATTAAAAAAATTTAAAAAAATTTTCTGAAAAGAATTTCTAAGATTTTTTGGGAAAAAAAATCAGAAAAAATTTTTTTCTGAAAATTTGATGCAGAAAAAAATTTCAGAAAATTTCTGGTAAAAAATCAGAAAATTTTTTCCAAAATTTTAGATTCAAAAAAAAGTTTTTTTTAAATTGATAAAAATTTTTTTTGAATTTTCAGATAATTATTTTTTCAAATTTTTATTAAAAAATTAATTTTCGAGGGAGAAAGGGAGAATTAACTAAATAAATAATTTTTAAGTAATATTCCTTGTCTACTCTTGTCTACTAATTAAACAAAAAAAAACTTTTTTTTCCTCCCTCTTTCCACCCTCCAAAATTTTTTTCTTTTTTTTTACCTTCCAATATATAAAAGCGCAGGTTTAAGCCAATAACAACCAAAAATATAAACAAAAAAATCAAGTAAACGTTCAAGTTGAATAAATAAAGGATTGAGTAGTCTACTTTTTGTAAAATTCCACAAATCAACAAACCAATAAAAATAAAATAAATATTGAAACCACAATTTTAAAAAATTGCCAAAAGTGCAAATTGGTTGCCAAAAGTACAAGTTTACCCAATTTTTGATTGTAGACAGTAAATTTAATAATTGATTGGTTAAAACTAAAAAAAATTAAATGAGGGGGGAGGAAATAAAATATAATTTTTTTTAAATTTATTAAGAAATTTTTTAAGAAATTTTAAGAGAAAAAGGGGTAATCTTTGGACAATTTTTTAATAAGGACTAGAAAAATTTTTTTAAAAATATTATTTTTAATATTAGTAAGAAAAACCCCCAAAATTTATTTTTATTTTGACAAAAACCCAATTACCTATTTTTAAAAAATATTTTTTAAAAAATATTTTTATTAAGAAAAAATGGGTAATTTTTAGACAAAAAAAACCTCAAAAATATTTTTTTATTTAGGAATTAAATATTAGAAAAAAGGGATTTTTTAGTTTGAATTAAATATTGGAAATAAAAAATGGGGAGAGGATTAAATTTTAATAGGTGATTCAATTTTATTTTTTTATTAAAAAATTTCGACAATTTTTTTTTCAAGTTTTCCTACTAAATTTTTATTTTAACAATAAGATTTAATTTTAAAAAATTCACAGAAATTCAGAGAATTTTTAAATAGTCGAGGAAGCAATTTAATTAATTTTTTAGACGTTTTTCTTGAAAAGGATAAATTTAAAAAAAATTTTTTAGTTACGCAATAATTACGTGTAAATGTTTTTTCTAAAGTGCGTGAAGGTTAGAAAAATATTTTTAAATGACAGCTATTTTGTAAGAAAAGATCAAATTTGATTCGCGTAGTTTTTTTTCAAGGTCATAGAAAGATAAATTAATAAAAGGGCAGATGTCGACGAAAAATTTTAATTCTAATTGTAAGGACAAATTTAAAAAATAGATGTCAAGGAGAAGGTGGTTGTCAATCCGAATCTTTGGATATACGAAAACAAAAAAATCCGAGAATTTTTTGGTTCTCCCAAGCCGACAACCCTAGACAAGAAAAAATTTAAAAACTCTTCTTACTAGGCATCCAACGAAATAAAAACAAAAATTTTGTCCATTCCCATAACCATAAAATTGGTTGAACAATTAAATATATCAAAACATTCTTTAACCAATTTAAAATCATTTTTGCATAATATGCCAATTTTTCATTTGTTTGGTGGTGGTGATAAACGGGGGAAATTATTAGACAAAAAACTGAAAAATTTTTTTTGAAGTTTAAAAAAATAAAAATTTAAAAACCTGCGGCAAGAGATGCAAAAAATGCTTTTCTTTCGTCTACCCCTTCAGTTAGAATGTGTACTGAATAAAGGAAGAATCCGACGGAGATAGACTTGAAATTAAGGTATGATTGAAAAAATTAATTTAATTAAGTGAAAGGTAAAAAATAAAAGAAAAAAGTATGAGTTCTCGATGGTGTAATGGTTAGCAAGTTAGCCTGTAGGTGAGGTGGTCTGAGGTTCGAACCCCGCTGGGGGAGGAGAAGGTTTTATTAAGTCTGAAAATTTTTGAAAAGTTTTTAGATAAAATAAATTTTTTATTATTGATAAGAAATATTTTTTAAACTGATAAAAAATTTTTAAGTCCCTTTAATAATCCCATTTCCCAAAAAATTTTTTTAAATAAAATTCATACTCTGAAAACATCAGCAAAGCACCACGAGAGCACCGCCAACATTGGCGTTTGGCGTTTCTTTGTTAATAACAAATCCTTGACAAGAATTGAACCAACAAGGCTATAAAGTACACGTAATTGCACTTCTCTAGAAGCATAAAAACAAACAAAACTAAAAGAGATTTTTTAGAGATTTTTAAAAATTTAATTAAAAAAGACTAACCAAAAAAGCGAATTAATTGCCATTAAATAAGGAATAGCTCCATATCCTTGAAGCCTTACTGTTTCTTCGATAAATTTGCAAATGGCAGAAAACCAACATTTTAAAAATTCGAACATGCCAAATAATTTTTTTGAAATTTTTTTGAAATTTTTTTTTCAAATTTTTTACATCTAAAAATGGTTGGGGAAGGGGAAAATTAATTAGAATATTTTTCTATTTTTGATTAATTTTAATGTTTATCGTTTATTGATTTCTTGAACACATTAGTATTTCATAATCACTTTTAAAAAAGAAAGGAAAAAGTTAAATAAGGAACGGGATCATTTCTTCTTTTCTGTTCTCTTTTCTAGTGGGCATATGACGTAAAAATAAATTTTTGTTTGATGTAAAACGAGAAATTTTTAAAGGTGTTCCAGTTTCCCGAATTAGTTTGTCAAATATAAAGATCAATCTTTAAGTCGAGATTAAAAAAAAGAAGTTCACAAAATAAGGGGAAATAATTAAACTATTAGAGTATGGGAATATAAGGGAGGAGAGAGTGATGTCAACGAGTATGTGAGACTCTAATGACTAAGGAAAGGAGGAGGTTAGAGAAATTAGGTATTTTGACGATTAGTGAAGGAGTTTACATTATGAAATTTACGTTGGATTGTATGTTATTTTGTAAACAAATTGAAATGTCATTTTGGTAAAAAATGTTTTGCCAATTTATTTTTTTAAATATTTGGGTTTTTTCTTGTTTTCATTCGCTTTTTTTTGTTTTTTTTTATTTTTTGTGACATAATAAATTCTTTCAGATTTATACAACAAAAGCTTATTCATTTATACAACAAAAAACTTCGTCCTACAATCAACAAAATAGATTTTTTTATTTAATTGGTGCTCCAATATTTTTCTTAGAAATTTTATATTTATTAGTTAAATTTTGAAGTATGCATATTGTTTTATTTGCTAATTAATGCAAAAGGCTATATCTGAGACTAGAGAAGATCAAGTAAATTTTTGGGATTTTTTGAGGCAAATCTTGAATTTTTAAAGGATATAACTCTTCAATTTTATCGTGTAACTGTTTTGCTTGAACCTATAACTGAATCTTCTTGGTATGAAATGAAGCGTGAGCAACAAAATCTTCCCGCATTTTCTGATGCAAATAAATTGGCTTGTTCTTTTTGTTTGGATGAATTGTCTCCTTCAATAACTTATGCTAAATGTTTGGATTGTGAACAGTGTGAAGTGCTCATCTGTATTGAGGTTTGTGATCAATTTGAGGTTTTACGTTGTCAGAGTTGAGTGACTGTTAGGCTGTGTGACTTATAGGGATTTTTGTTGCTATGATATTTGAATTTTTATTTTAAAATCTAGCTTGACATGGTTTTCCTATTTTAAAATCGCCGGGATATCTGATCGACTTTATCTTCACTTTATTCGACTCGTGCCGCGGCCCAGAAACACAAAACCCTTTTTAAGTCACAATATTTGACTTTAACTCCACGGATTTTTTCATAAAATTTCTTGCGGATTGAGGCAACTCTCCCAAATTCATAATAACTTTTTTCACCTTTAGTGTCTTCGTATGGGTATGGAATCACACCCTCACACTCGATCTCATCGTTACACTTTTTGTGATGCAATTGGACCCCCCACATTTTTTGAAAATGATACTCAAACTCCTTGGGGAGCACAAGAAGATTTACAACTTTTAAATGCTCTCTTACACTCCCATTTAAATCAATGGCCTGAATTAAGCAAAGATTGGGGAAGAAAGAAGACATTAACAGATGCTTTGGAACGTTTGGATAAATGTTTTATACGCGGTCCGATAGGCCAATATGTTTTGAAAAATTATTCTCGGTTTGTTTGAATATATTTTCGTTTTGGGTGGGGTTAGAGGTCAAGATTGGTTTTTGCTTTGGATTTGATTTGACATGAGTCGATCCTCACAAAAATTTTCATTTTCCCCATTTCAGGGGGGCTATAGCCCGTCAGCCCCTCTGGCTACGCCCTTGGTGTACAGGAAAAATCCAACAGCGGCCCAGATACAGCTCGATCTCTAATTTTTTCGTTTATGGCATTTCTTAAATAATTCATCATTGGTTTTTTAATATGAAATTATTTTTAGTGGTTATGTCAAGGATTGGTCTGAGAACGATGAGCAAAGTATATATTTTTTATAATTTTATTTACATTTTTACAAATTATTTTAAGACACAGATTCCGATCATTTGGTTACTTGTAGTGATATTACTCTCCCTTCTACATCCACTAGTACTAATGTTATGAAAAATAATTTGGAATGTGATGGGAATACGAGGAATGGAAAAATGGTTTTAAATTTGTTTTAAAATATTTTTAAAAATAATTTTTAATTTTTAAAGGATATTTCTTCTCGTAAAATTGAAGAAAAATTAAATCCGATAGCGTCAAGTTCAAATTTAATAAATTCTTCTCCTCTTAGCACGAAGAGAAATTATTTTGATGAAGAGGCTTTTTTAATTTTTTTTTGTGTTTAATTTTTTAAATATATAGGAAGAATCGGATGAGGAATTACCTGAAATTGTTGAAAAACGAAATTCATCACAAGAATCAATAACTGATAATAATGAGATGGCTAGCAATGGAGTGCTTGAAAGAAAAGTATTTTTTTAGTTTTTTTTAATTTTTGTATCAGGGATGTGATTTTATCAATTCGTTCTTGATAGGATTTTCAAAATCTTTGGATCGGGGGTTCGGGTGAAAAAAGTCGTGTTTTGGGTAACCCGTACAGTCCTGATTTGTTAGTCTAGTCTGCTCTATTTGAAAACCCAGTGGCATTCCTGATTTGTTAGTCTAGTCTGTTCTATTCTAAAAAAAATTTTTTTCAGAAAAACCACCAAAAAAATTCCTCTATTTTCAGTCCAGAAAAGAACAATTACTTGCTGCTGCAAAAAATGTTGCTGCTGAAGCAATACGTGGTAAATCACGAAAAACTTCTTTGGAACTTTCCGAAGCAGCAATTAATTTGGATGGAAATAGTAATGGGGAAGCTAGTAGTGTCAATAATACTCCAAACAAAAAGAATCAACAAATTAAAGAGAAAAAAGGTTTTTTTTAATTCTATGAATTTTTGGAATTTTTTAAAGAATTTTTGTCTCCTGAACAAATAAAGCTACTCTATGCAAGTTCCAAATACAACCCATATTTTTACAATCATCCACCGCATCCAATGGATGCCCACACAGTTGCAAAATTTGATGAAGAAGATTTACAGCTTTTAACTTATTTGCCTTATCGAGATGAATTTGAAACGGTTTATTTTTTAATTTTTTTAAGTAAGAAGTTTTTTTGTTTTTTAGGAATATAAGAATGAAGCTGAACAATTAATTACACAACTTGTCTTTTTGGCAGAAAATGAACAAACAACAGAATCTGACAGATTTTTGAATGGTAAGGAAATTTTAAAAAAATTTTTTGAACATTAAACTAGACATCGGAATTGGAATGTCGACGAGATATCTCGAAAAATATTGACCGGGATTTTTTTTATTTTCCAACCCTTAAGTCTTCTAATTTATACTTTGTCCTTAAATTTTCTTTTGTTTGGGTGTTTTTTTTTGTGGTGCAGTGGTTTCGGTTCTAATAATTTTATTTGGTTCGAATCCTTTTGGAGGGAAACGCTTTTATTTCATTTTTTAATTCTCATTAAAAAATTATTTTTGGTAATTACTATATTATTTTTAAATTTATTTTTTCAGAAGTAAACTTTGCCCGTTTCAATCGTTATAATCGTTTAATGCGTATACGTGCAGCAAAACGTGCTATTATTTTGGAACATCGAATGTTGGCAGAATATTTAAATATTGTTAAGGTTTCTTTTGCGTAATTTTTTTGAGTTTAAAAAAATTTTTTTAAAGACAAACATTTCTGAAAAAGGAAAATATTTGGTATTTCCTGATCGTTATTTTTCTACAAAAAGTAAAGAGGATGCTTATCGTCCAATATTTGCACAATTAAGACAAGTTGCTGATAGAGAAACAATTAATCATTTGGCTAAAGATGTTGCTGCAATGGAAACATTAAAGGATCAAATTGAAGAATTAAAAATGTTACAATCTAAAGGAATTACAAGAGTAAAAGGTTTTTTGAAATTTAAATTTTTTTAATTTAGGTGGCTTTTTAAATAGAAATTTTAGAGTTTTAGTGAGTTTAGGGGCAAAAAGTTGCTAGAAAAATTTTTTTTTGGTATGATCACTGTTTTTATTTTAGGTTTATTAATTCAATTTTTGAGACTAGAAAATTCTAAATAAACAAAAAATTAATTTTTTTTTTAATTTTGCAGGTCGTTTAAAAGTTGATTTGGCTTCAATGATATGGTCAAGAAAACGAAGGACTAGAAAAACGGAGAATGCTGAAATGAGGAAGTAAGAAAAATTTTTTAAATTAAATTTAAAAATTGGTCAATATTTACATATGGCTGTGATAAAAATTTTAGGGACAAAATCATTAGAAAAAAATTTTTGGATGACCAATCCCCTTTTATTTTGGTTTTATTAATTTAATTTTTGAGGCATGAAAATGGGATTGAATATAATAAATAATGTATCTTAAAATTAAAAAAAAATTTTCTTTCATTTTTAGAGCAAGTTTGCGATGGAAGCGTATCAAGAGATGGACAAAACGTACACATTTGCAACAACAATTGGATGAACCAGATGATGATGATGACCAATAAGAGAGAATATGTTTTGAGGTGGGTGTGTTTTTTAATTAAAAAAATTTTTTTAATTTTTAATGGGGTAAATTTCCTGTGTATTTTTTTAAAAGCGCGTGCCCAAACATTACCAACACACCCGTATTAATTTTCAAATTTTTAAATTTTTTTTTTATTTTTTTTACTTTTATTTTTATTATTTTTTACTTATTTTTTATTCTATAATTCTACTCTTTAAAAAATTTTTTTTCTTTCTTTCCCCGTTATTAATCTACAAAAATTCCAAAAAAAAATTTCTTTTGGCTGTAAATTTTATTATCAAAATTTTGTAAATTAATATAAAAATATATATTAATTATTATTTAACTAGAATGGAGGGATTATTTATGTGAGATTATTAGATATAATTAAAAAAATAAAATAACTGGGATATAAAAAAAATTTAAAAGAAAAAAGATAGAGAGGTTATTTGAATATTATTTTTTTGTGTGGAGATCAAGAAAAATTTTGAAAAAAAATGTAAAAGAAAAAATAACAAAAAATGGTAGAGATATGTAAAAAAATATTTGGATGGAATGTTAGTAAATATTAGAGCTGTCCGAGACTCTTGATCTTCGAACCAAGACTTTTCTTGGTTTTTTTCGGTCTTGGAGTTTTGGTCTTGTGTCTTGGTCTTGGAAAAAATTTTGTCTTGGGTCTTGAGTTTTGGAAAAATTTCGGTCTCGGACAGCTCTAGTAAATATAAAATGTTTGGCTTAATTTTTAGATAATTTTTGGAAACAATTTGTAAATTTTTTGAATGATTATAGGTGCTTTTTAAAGATTGATAATGTGTTGGTGTTGTTGTTAAATTCCGAATAATAAGCTATTATCTATGTAAGATTGGAAAAAAATATTGTTAGAGTGCAAAAGAATTAAAAATATGAATAGTAAAAAATTGAAAAGAGATTAACAAAAAATAGAATAAGATAAAAATTTAAATATTTAAAAACGATAAAAAGGATAAAGAAAAAATTTAAAAACTATTAGGAAAATAAGTATATTTTTGGTGAGGGGATAAAAGAAAAGGATAAAGAGAGAGAGAGATTAATTAGTAAATAACAAATTTCCTGTACAATTAAAAAAAAAAGCAATTTAAAAAATAGGAATTTTTTATGTTGGAATAAATGAAGGTGCATCTGCAGGTACTTGTACCATAGCTTCATCTGATTCGCCTTCAGCGTTTGTATTTGCCTTTAAAAATGAAAATTTGGTTAAGAGATGATTTTGGGTGTTTGTATCAGGGATGTCACAGGCTACTTACAAATCAGAGTCGAGAAATTTCCAAAATCCGACCCGAAACCAGACCTTTTTCCCTCTTAATTTACTAACTGTCCCGACCCGAAATGCGGACTTTTCTTGACCCGAAATCCGACCCGACTTTTCTATCAACCCTTGTGACATCCCTGATTTTTTTTTGTCTTTTTGTATGTTTTGGGGAAAATGCAAACCACCTGAATAACTGGTAGACATGCTAATGCTATTGTTTCAATATGCTCAACATAAGTTAAACATTGAGGATCAAATAGTAGAACTCGAACTTGATAACGCAAAGGTTCACATTCAAACATTCGATTTCCAACCATTCTAATTGATGGTTTTGGACATGAACATTTTACTTCAGTAAATGTTGATGGAATTCTTTGTGGATTGTAATTGAGAATCTTTAAAAGAAAAATCTCTAGACTTTAAGAAATTTTTTTGTTTGTTTACATATTCAAACTGACACAATGCTCTTTCCCTCAATGGTGTAGTTGCACTAATAACCTTTAAAAATTTTATAAGATTATTTGATTTTTTATCTTTATCTGTAAGTTAAGGATGTCTAGGGTTGCGAAAAAATTTGGGTCGTATTTTAAAAATTTTCTGTGGATCGAGTTTCGGATTTCCAGGTTTCAGATAACCCAAGACATCATCAGCTACAATTCGAAATTATATCTTACTTTCATCTTTCTTGTATTACAACTTGAAGCTCCCGATGTAACCTGCACTCCATGCGCTAGTTCTTGTGCCTTTAATTAAGAAAATTTTTTACTTTTTAGTTTTTGGACTTGTTTATTTTTGGAAAAAATTTCTATTTTTGACTTTAGCTACGTAAATAATTATTGCATAACTAATAATAAATGTTACTTATTTTAATAATACCCAATTATAAACATCTGTCTCAATTATTTTTTCAATGAAAAATTAATTTTTTTGAAATTTAAAAATATTTTTTTCTTTGAGGCTTTAAAAATTAATTTTTCAGAGGATAAAAATAAGCACTTTTAACTAATACAAAAATTTTTAAGACAAAACTAATTTAACTTTTTACACTTTTCACTTAATATTTTTCATTCTCTCCCTTCTACTTTTGTCTAAAAAAGAGGGGATTAAGCAGTTAAAAAATTTTTGTAGTCAAAAGCCTTTAAGAGACATCTGGAAGTATTTTAAAAATATTTAGGGCTTAATAAACACTTGGTTTAATTTAAAAAGTTAAAAATGGAATGATGACGTTAATATGTGTGTGTTTGTTTGGTTGTTTATAAATATTTTTTTGAAAAGTTAAAAAAAAAGTTTTGGCAAAGTAAATAGGTGTTTATGTAACTGTTGAGTTAAGTCATCATTTTTGGTAGTTATATTAAAAATAGTACAGACTTAAGTTTTTTAAACTAAAGTTTCAAAAACCAAGTTAAAATCAGTTCCGGAAATGCAATTTTATTTTCTTTACCTGTAACTTGAGCAGTGCCTGCTGATATGATGGCGAAATTGGTGAATAATGAGAAGAGTTTTTTCTGTGTAACCAATGCATTAATGATGAATGATGGTCTGTGTTGGAGTATCTTAAATATTAAGAGAATTGGGGGAAATATGTATTAGAGAGACAGTCTTGGTCCTACCGATGATAGCACTCTTCTGGTAAAGTTATTTCACTATTTGGCAATGATTCTCCTTCGGAGGAAGACTCTCCATCCAATAAACGCCTTTGGCGAGCATTTACCATCAATGGAATATAACAAAGAAGAAAAAGAACAACAATTTTGGATAATAATTGAGAATTAGAGTTATTTCTAGATGATTTTTGTGTTCTTAAAATGACTGTTTTGTTGGTAGTTCTAGTGTTGTTTTTGTTGTTTGTTCTTTTTATATTCCTGCTGTCTTCAGAATTAATATTTGTTGGCTGCCCTTTTGTTGGTTGTCCTATTTTTGTTGTTATTGTTTCATTATTAATTTGTCTGTTTTTGTTGTGTTGCATATACTTGTTGCAAAGTTGTTTTTGTTGCCTTTCTTGTCTATTTTGTTCATCATCACTTTGTAGCGACGTCATTGAATTCCAAATAAAATTGTTGTTATCAAAAGATGCGCAAGAATTATTATGCTCGCGAAAAAGCATGGAAGGAAGAAAAAAAAATTTTTTTGAGGATGATAAAATAAATAGAATAGAATAAAAGATCTTTGAAAGTTGCGATGAATGTTCCCTTAAAAATATAAAAAAATTATTATAATTTATAAGCAAAAGTTTTTCTAAGAAAAAGGCTAATTAGAAGGAGGATGAGGGACATTTAGTTTATCTACTTTGAATAATTCACACACACTCGAACAAAAGAAAATTTAAATAATGTAAATAAGAATGCATTGAAAGTAGTTCATTATTTATTAGTAGAACACTAATATTAAAGGTTATAGAATAAATATTATATAATTGATAATTATTCAAAAAATAAGAAAATAATTTTTTAATGTGGAATGAGATTTTCTTGTAATAGAGTTGTAGAAAAAAATTTTTTTTAATCCGTAAATGCAAATTTTTTTGATGAATATTTTTATATATTTACGTAATCTTAAAAAAGTGCATATTTTTATGCAACAAAAGTACTTCCAAAAAAATAGGAATTTTTTTGAAATGTTTTTTTATTTTTTTTCTGATTATAATTGCGAGATTTGTGGTTAAAGCCTACGGTTTTTCACGTAAAAACAGGAGAAAACCAGGAAAAAGCAGAACCTAGGTTCATTCAAAAATATATCGTTTACTCCCTTTTTTGGCTTATCCCTTTTTGGCCTCATTATTTTGAGTCTATTGTTTAAAGCCTTCGATTTTTTCACACAAATCACAGAGACTCTGGGTTCAATTGGGAATATCATTTATCCCTTTTTTCGGTAAAATCAAATTTTTTCTTTTCTTATTTTTACCTATTTTTGTAAATTATATTAAAAGGAGCTTAATAAATTTAAAAATAAAGGGAAATAAATAAATAAATTTTTTATTATTAATAATAAAATAGGGGGAAACGTTTCTTTTTTGTTTCTGAAAAAAATGCTTCCTTAAAAAATCTGTTGTTTTCTTATATTTTAAGCTCTATTTTATCTCATCATTTTTATTTATCTTTCTTTACGAATTTTTTTTTCTTTTATTATTTTTTTTATATAATTTAATTAAGTACTGGCATTTACTTTTTTTTATTTGGGTGTGAATATAGGAGAAAATAATAATAATAAAATTATTATTATTTTTTGTTGTGTGTTTTATGCGCATATTAATATGGGGCCATTTTTGGAAGTAAAATTATAATTTTTAAATATTATAGAAATGAAATCATTTTAAATGAAATCATTGTCTTCTGAGGGAAAGAAAAAGGATTTGATTTTTTAAGAGAAAATTAGGGTAAGGGAGGGGGCTGCGAGGATATTTTAACGGAATATGTTAAATTGGCTAAGATATGTGTGTGGTAAGGTTGGCGGCTCCAGATATCCGGGACCGAAAAAAGACTGGATATCCGGAAATTTTCGGTTCGGATATCGGTTCCAGTTCCGAATATTCAGAACAGCCAATTCAGAACAGCCAGTCCCAGGAACAGCCAACCTTATTTGTTAGTGTGGGGAAAATGGTGGAACTAGGGACATCTATGTCTCTCGGTCTTTAGTCTTGAATTTTGACTCTTTTATGGGGTTTTCGGTCTTGTTTCTTGAAATATATGTCTTTGATATTTCTAGTGGGTATTCTTTATATTTTTTAAATTATTGGGATATGTGTGGGGGATATTTGAAGATTGCTATGAAATATATTTTTCGCAAATGTCATTTTAATTTTGTGGGAAGAAAGCGCGCAAAAGTCATCATCAAGAGAGATGGTTTGCCAATACATTAAAGTTTTTAATACATATTTATATAATCTTTTCATTAAAAGCATTTTTCCAGCTTTTTAAGCTTGTAAAAAAATTGCGCGCGAGTTTTTAATGGACACCGCCTCTTTTTCTTTTAGACAACCAGAGTGTTCTTCTTGCGCGTATTAATAAAAACATATCACGGTATATTGAAAAATTTTAAAGAAAAATTTTTACAGAATTATTTATTAGAATAAAAAAAAATTTTAAATGTGTGCGCCAAAAATTTTTTTTTAGTAAGGGGAGGAAAAAAGTATGGAAAATGAACACGCGCCGAGATGGGTTTTGCGCACACTTTTAGAATGGAGGGGGAAAGTTGGGGGTCACACGAAGAAGCTTTTTTTGCACTTTTAACACGATTATGGGTGTAAGACATCCGGAAAACCGGAAGATGAATAAACAATGAAAAGAGAAAAAAATAAAAAGGAAATGAGATCAGAATTTTTAAAAAAAGGGGAAAATTTTAGACAGAAAAAAAAAGTTTTTTTTGCATCATAGAGAAAAAATAAATAAACAAAAAAACATGGAAGAAAATGACGCGTTTTTTTGGTGTTAAGATGATGGGGAGGGGAAGGATGCGTATGAAAAAAGTTTTAAAATTAGTTGAGTGACGCAGTTATTTTTAAAAAAAATTTGTCGTCAACTTTGGTGTTTAATTTTTTGAAAAAAGTTTTATTTATAGGGACGGATAAGAGATTAAAATTTTAGAGGGAGATTGTTATTTGCGAAGTTGTTGAGGAGGGTTTCTAAATTTTTGGTCTAAATTAATTAAGTCTGTTTACTTAAGATTAATATGTATATTGATAAAAGACAGGTTTATTTTTTTAATAAAAACAGGTTTTACTAAAATTTTCTATAAATAGGGTGTGTGTTTATGTGTTACTTTAAAAATGGATATGTATTTTTTGTTCTTTTTTTGTATCTTTATAGACTTTTTTTAATTAATGGCAATTTTAGAGAAAATTTTTTATTCGTGCTTTTACTAAATTTTAGGGTAACATCATTTAATAGTAGATTTAATGTAGTTATTAGGCATAAAAATGAGAGAAACAGGATATTTTTATTTTTTTAAATATTTTGAGGTTAGGGAAGAGCATGTCGGGATTGCGGCTACAAAAATATAACCTTTTGCGTATTTACTTTAGTTACAACGAAAACTATTTCCTTTAATAGGGTGATGTATTCACTATCCACCAAGATCTAGTAGTGGCCTTAGCTCGTGAAACCTCCGTAGATTATCTGTTTGTACATTGAATATCCCGATGTGTTTATCCAGATATATCGGGGCTATCAAGATAAGGGGATAATGGATATTTTAGAGCCTTAAAAAATTTTTTCTGAAATTTTTTGCCTAACAAATAATAAAATTATTAAACTGGAAAAATGAAACATTTTTTGAAAAAAAATAAATTAAAACACACAAAAGACCATCAATCCTTTAATTTTTGTTACAAAGATTAATTGACTAAATTTAGAAAAAAAATATTTATTATTTAAAAACACTATTAAAAATGAATAAGAAGAAAATAATTATAGAATTATTTTTATGTTACCATTAAAAATATATTCCATAAACAGCAAAAAAAATTTTTTTTTTCTGAAAGAGATGGATTAGAAACTATTTTAAGTAAATTTTGGATATAATAATATTTTTTAGAACTTTTTTTTTTCTGGTAATTTTGCAATGTTTACTACTATTTTATTTTTACAGTTATGATGTAGGTAAAAATTTTTTAAGGAATATGTATGAGAATTTAGACTTTAAGATTAAGCTAGAGTATCTTTTATAGTAATGCGCAAAGGGGCAAGTGGGTAAGATAAGGTGCTTTTTATCCTATGAATAAATTTTTGTGACGAGTTTATTATATCCGAAGCTTGTTATGAGGTGTTTTTTTTGCGAGTTTACTATATCTGGAGTTTGTTTTAAGGTGTTCTAATGTTTAGGTCTGTTTTTTAAAAAAATACCTTTTATGTTTGAATGAATGTTTGAATGTTGGATACGGTACACTTATACTGTACTAGAAAATTCTTGAAAAAAAGTGATTTTTCGGTATCGTTATTTTTCCGGGTTACCGAATAGGCTAACAGTAAATTTGAGTATGTTATTGGATGCGTGTTAAATTTTAAATATGGTAAAAGTGTAAAAATGTGGCATTTAAAATTTGTAATTGTAAGGAAAAAAGAGGAAGAATTAATTTTAATATTAACCAAGAAAAAAATTTTTTTCTTGGTTAATACTTTTTTTAAATTTAAATATTTTAAAAGTACATTTGATAAGAAAATGAGGAAGATATAAAAAATATACCTATTTTTGGGTTTAAAAAATTTTTGTGACGAAAACAAGGAAAAAATTGAAATTTTTTGCGCATAAGGGAAAAGAAAGAAAACTTCCTTTCAAACAAAAAATAAAAATAAATAAAAATAAAATTTTTTAAAAAATGGGTCTTCACAAACTGAAAAACATGAGAAAATGGAAAATTTAAAAAAATTTTTTTATTTTCCTTTTTTAGATTTTTTGTATTAATTATATATATATTTTTTAATCTGTTGACGATTTCCTTCCTTTTTTTTTTAATTTTTTCTCTCTGAAATATATTCATAATTAATCTAAAAATTGAGGGAATTTTGATTTTTGAAATTTTTTGAAATTTCATGTTTGTTTTTTTATTTTCTAGTATTTTTTATGTTAACAATTTTATAGTAAAATTTTTTATCTTCCGTAAATGCTCCAATATTATAGGGGGCTTTTGCTTTTAATATGTTTCTGCTTAGGTTTATATTAGAGACGGATTCTATTAGAGAGAGGGGTTTTATTTCTTTGACGTGGCTTTTATCAGGGATGTGCTTCTATTAGAGAGTGGGCTTATATTTTTTGTTGGGCATTCTCGGGCGAGGGTTTATATTAGATTGGGCCGGGCTTAGTAGAGCCGGGCTCATATTAAAGCAACCATGGTGTTTTGTAAAAATTTTTTTTTTATTTTTTGTAAGCTAAAACGGTAATAATTTGGGTAATTAAATAGAAATTTATTTTGAAAAGATAAAATTAAATTTAAAAAAATTTAAACATAAATGTAAAGGAATAAATTGCCAATTTGAGGTGAGGGTGATATTTAAATATTTTTTTAAAAAATTTTTTTAAATTATTGAAATGATGTAAAATGATTGATGGGTATGTCACTTATTTTTGTGAATATTTAATTTTTTCGGCAAAAATTTATTTTTGGGTATTTTTAAAGTTTTTATTTTTGGAAGGAACAATCAAATTTTTTTTGTTCTTTTGTTTAAGAGTTCATTATCTTTTTTTTGTTCGCAGTTTTTATTTTTTTTTTTGAGGATTTTTAAAAAGAATAGAATTTGGATTAGTTCCCCTTGAGAAAGAAATTTTTTTAATATTAAAATAATTTTTTGACGAATAATTTTTTATTAAAAAAGAGGTTTTTGGTCAAAATTAGAGACCGGACCAATGTCTGGAAGCTCGTACCAAAATTCATACTCGTACCTGTGTACGAGTACGAGCAATTTTTAAAATTCCAAGCACTGGAGCGAGACGAGATATTGATCAAAAATCTTGGTTATCGAGATCGATATTTTTTTCGAAAAGATCTCGATTCTCGTACGGCCCTCCCAGTCCGATCTCTAGTCTAAATAGGACCCTAGAACCTAACAGATTTTTAACGTATTTTTTAATTTTTTATTATTTTTACTGAAAATATTTTTATTAATAATTTTATCTTTTTATTTTTTTATAATTTTCTTGGGGTAAGCTCGAAAAATTTTAAGCTTAGTATATATTTTAGAGGTCAAAACACAATAAAATTTTTTTCTTTTATTTTTTAAATATTTTTTTTATTAATTTATATATTTTTATATTTTATTAAGTATTTATTAATTTAAATAAAAAATGTTATTTTTTTGTGGATTGCGGGGGAATAAATTAATAAGAAAAAAAAATTAATTTTTAATAAATATAAAAAAAAAATAATTTAGGGTCACGCCATAATAATAATTATTATTTTTTGAATATTTTAGAAGGCGCGTGGGGGAATGTCTAATTAATTAATATTTGTTTGATTTAAGATTTTTGAGGGCGCGAAATTAATTGAGTGTGATAACGTGTATTAATGTAATAATAAAAATATTTAATTAAAAGTGTGTTATGTTTAAAAAAAATTTAGAGTGGATATTTTAAAAATGTATTATTATAAACTTTAAAAAAATTAGAGTGGAAGTATGATTGTAGGGGATTAAGTTGTTTTTATTTTAGAAGATTTATGAATTTGGTTTTTATTTAATTTTGGGGGTTTATGTATATTTGGAGGTAGAGAGAGAGGGAGAGAGAAAGAGAGAGAGAGAGGGAGGGAGAGAGAGAGGGGGGGGAGAGAGGGAGGGAGGGAGAGAGGGAGGGAGAGAGAGGGGGGAGAGAGAGAGGGGGGGGGAGAGAGGGAGAGAGGTAGAGAGAGATTGTTAAGTTTAAAAGAAAAGTGTTTAGGTCACTCCTTTTATATTTTTGGTACCGTTGGATTAAAAAAGAGCATTAAACAGGCTACGATATACCAAAAAATCAAAATTCTTGACCACTGATAAAAAAAAGTTATGGTAGATAATGTGCCGTAAAATCAGATTTTTTTTTGGAAAAGTTAGTTTTTGGATCATAACTTTTTTATCAATCAATTGAAAATTTTGATTTTTTGGTATCTTGTAGATTATTTAATGCTCTATTTATTGATACCAAGAACATTAAAAATTATCGACACCCTCTTAAGTTATAAGACCGAAACTCACAGTTGACTCGGGATCTGTTGACTAAGTTTAACTGCTCCGCTAAATTTATTTAAGATTTTTTGATTCTTTCCAAAACACAACAAATTAAAAGAGATTTCATATATTAAAACATAAAATATTTTTTTAAGAAGGTATCTTCTTTTTAATTAATATTTTATCAAGTTTTTGTCCCAAAAAAATGATTTTATAAAAATAAAAAAAAATTATTTTTATTCTTTTGCCCATCTTCTTCACTAGATTTGCGTGCTTATATTCCATTTTAGAGACATATAAGAATAAAATTATAAATAAATAAAAATATATTTTTAAAAAATAAAATGTCAAAAACATTAAGTAAATATATATTCTCTATAACCTTTTAAAATAAAAATAAATTTTTTAAAAAAAAAGTAATAAAAGAATTTTTTAATAAAAATAATTGTTTTGAAAAAAAAACTGACAAATACAAAAGTGTATAGGTAGTTGATATTTTTAAAAATTGATGTCAATTCCATTTTCTAATTTTGGAAACTGTTTACGTTTGTATGTGTTTGTGTTGATTATGTTTGGGTGGAGGATAGTGGCACTTATAAGACAACAGTTAAAAATTTTTTTGAACATTTTTTTAAAAAACTGCGTCTAGAGGGGGAGGAGGACTTTGTTTTTGGTCAGTTAAATTTTTTTGAATGAACTCCTTTTTTTAAAAAAAATGGGTCTAGAGAGGAAGGAGGACCTTGTTTTTGGCCAGATAAAATTTTTTGAACTCCTTTTTAAAAAAACAAACAGGACTAGAGAGGGAGGGGGAGGACTTTGTTTTTTGGCTCTATTAGATTTTTGATGCTTTTCTTGGGCCCATAACCTTTCTTTTGTTTTTATGCGCATATATAGGCTAAAGACAGCTGAGTTCACCGCCATTTGTATTTATGTTGATAATATTTGTGTGGGTAATGGCACTTATAAGACACCTATTTTTTTCCTTCTCCTCCACCCTGTTTTTTTTAAAAAAACTGGATAAACCTTCCACCTCTACTCATGTCAGTTAAAAAAATTTTTTTCACCTCTACTCAGTCTAGAGAGAGGAGGAGCAGGAGGACTTTTTGTTTTTGGCCCTCTTAGATTTTTGATACATTTCTTGGTCTATAACCTCTCTTTTGTTTTATAGCGCGAGGAGTGTGTGTTTGACCAGTAAATAATTTTTGATGCCTTTCTTGGGCCCATAATCTTTCTTTTGTTTTTGTGCGCTAAAGAATGCTGGGTGGGTTCTCCTCCACCTTCTAACCCCAGTATTTTTTTAAAAGAAAATTGTTTTATTTTATGAATATAAAAACGAGGCCAAAGAAAAAATAAAAACGCTTTTAGGTTGCCAATGTTTAAGTTCACCATACTTGAAAAAATTTTCTTTTTTTCTATTTTGAGGACTTGGGAATGTTTAAGTGTGTGGGTGTGTTGGTGTGGGTGGCACACTTATTAAAATCAAATTTTAATTCTACCATAATCTAATCCCTCAAATCGGATTTCTAACTATTATATGTCATATCTCTTTTAATCGAGAGCTCTTTATGTACTATTTTTTTTTACCAAAAGGAACTAAAATATTTTAGAAAATTATATTTATTAAAGATTTAGTCGGTTAAGTACTGAAAAATTACGATTTTCTGTCTTTATCTTTTCTCTAACTTTTTTGTTTGATTGTCTGATTAGATTGTTCCTCCTAAGAAAAAGAATAAGGACATTTAGAGCTTTCGATTGATATAAGAATTATTCAAAATGGGCGAAAAACTTAAAAATTATAGGCCAAAAAATAGACGTTCCAGTCGAGGTCATACTTTGGGCCATAACTTTCTCTGAATCTTAACTGATTTAAATAATTATTATGTCCATCGAAAGCTCTGGATGTAAGGATTATTTTATCTAGCAGGATATATTTGATCTGATCATCCTACAAAAAGTTACATCCGAATAATTTCAAAAATCATGATTGTGAATATTTATCCAAATGTAACTTTTTGTAGGATGATCAGATCAGACCAATTTTAGCTAAAATACTCCTCACATCAAACGCTTTCGAGCGATATATGAGTTATTCGATCTGGTCGAAAAACTTAAAAGTTATAGGCTTAAAAATGCCCCAAGACTTGTAACAATATTCATAAATTCAGTTAAATCCTTTATATTTATTTTATTTATATTTTTAGATGAAGCTTGATGACCACAACACGAACGCAAGAGAGGAAAATTCAAGAAAAACAATGTGAAATTGTTTTTAATTCTGTATTTTTAATAAAGCATGGTTTATATGAAAAATTTAAAACAACGCCAAATAATGGCATAATGTAATATTTAAAATAAATGACACTTTGTCCCCTAAATTAGAGAAATTATAGAAAAAAATAGTGAAGTTAGAGAAAAAAAGAAAATATGAGTTTGAGGTCAGCTGAGCGAGGCCTGTTGAGAGCGGACTGGCTAAATTAGAAAATCGATACTAATCGATATATTGATTTTTTAAAAATTTTTAATTTCCAAAAAATCGATACTAATCGATAAAATCAATACTAATCGATATATTGATTTTTTAAAAATTTTTAATTTCCAAAAAATCGATACTAATCGATAAAATCAATACTAATCGATATATTGATTTTTTAAAAATTTGTGTGTGTGTTTGACCAGTAAATAATTTTTGATGCCTTTCTTGGGCCCATAATCTTTCTTTTGTTTTTGTGCGCTAAAGAATGCTGGGTGGGTTCTCCTCCACCTTCTAACCCCAGTATTTTTTTAAAAGAAAATTGTTTTATTTTATGAATATAAAAACGAGGCCAAAGAAAAAATAAAAACGCTTTTAGGTTGCCAATGTTTAAGTTCACCATACTTGAAAAAATTTTCTTTTTTTCTATTTTGAGGACTTGGGAATGTTTAAGTATGTGGGTGTGTTGGTGTGGGTGGCACACTTATTAAAATCAAATTTTAATTCTACCATAATCTAATCCCTCAAATCGGATTTCTAACTATTATATGTCATATCTCTTTTAATCGAGAGCTCTTTATGTACTATTTTTTTTACCAAAAGGAACTAAAATATTTTAGAAAATTATATTTATTAAAGATTTAGTCGGTTAAGTACTGAAAAATTACGATTTTCTGTCTTTATCTTTTCTCTAACTTTTTTGTTTGATTGTCTGATTAGATTGTTCCTCCTAAGAAAAAGAATAAGGACATTTAGAGCTTTCGATTGATATAAGAATTATTCAAAATGGGCGAAAAACTTAAAAATTATAGGCCAAAAAATAGACGTTCCAGTCGAGGTCATACTTTGGGCCATAACTTTCTCTGAATCTTAACTGATTTAAATAATTATTATGTCCATCGAAAGCTCTGGATGTAAGGATTATTTTATCTAGCAGGATATATTTGATCTGATCATCCTACAAAAAGTTACATCCGAATAATTTCAAAAATCATGATTGTGAATATTTATCCAAATGTAACTTTTTGTAGGATGATCAGATCAGACCAATTTTAGCTAAAATACTCCTCACATCAAACGCTTTCGAGCGATATATGAGTTATTCGATCTGGTCGAAAAACTTAAAAGTTATAGGCTTAAAAATGCCCCAAGACTTGTAACAATATTCATAAATTCAGTTAAATCCTTTATATTTATTTTATTTATATTTTTAGATGAAGCTTGATGACCACAACACGAACGCAAGAGAGGAAAATTCAAGAAAAACAATGTGAAATTGTTTTTAATTCTGTATTTTTAATAAAGCATGGTTTATATGAAAAATTTAAAACAACGCCAAATAATGGCATAATGTAATATTTAAAATAAATGACACTTTGTCCCCTAAATTAGAGAAATTATAGAAAAAAATAGTGAAGTTAGAGAAAAAAAGAAAATATGAGTTTGAGGTCAGCTGAGCGAGGCCTGTTGAGAGCGGACTGGCTAAATTAGAAAATCGATACTAATCGATATATTGATTTTTTAAAAATTTTTAATTTCCAAAAAATCGATACTAATCGATAAAATCAATACTAATCGATATATTGATTTTTTAAAAATTTTTAATTTCCAAAAAATCGATACTAATCGATAAAATCAATACTAATCGATATATTGATTTTTTAAAAATTTGTGTGTGTGTTTGACCAGTAAATAATTTTTGATGCCTTTCTTGGGCCCATAATCTTTCTTTTGTTTTTGTGCGCTAAAGAATGCTGGGTGGGTTCTCCTCCACCTTCTAACCCCAGTATTTTTTTAAAAGAAAATTGTTTTATTTTATGAATATAAAAACGAGGCCAAAGAAAAAATAAAAACGCTTTTAGGTTGCCAATGTTTAAGTTCACCATACTTGAAAAAATTTTCTTTTTTTCTATTTTGAGGACTTGGGAATGTTTAAGTGTGTGGGTGTGTTGGTGTGGGTGGCACACTTATTAAAATCAAATTTTAATTCTACCATAATCTAATCCCTCAAATCGGATTTCTAACTATTATATGTCATATCTCTTTTAATCGAGAGCTCTTTATGTACTATTTTTTTTTACCAAAAGGAACTAAAATATTTTAGAAAATTATATTTATTAAAGATTTAGTCGGTTAAGTACTGAAAAATTACGATTTTCTGTCTTTATCTTTTCTCTAACTTTTTTGTTTGATTGTCTGATTAGATTGTTCCTCCTAAGAAAAAGAATAAGGACATTTAGAGCTTTCGATTGATATAAGAATTATTCAAAATGGGCGAAAAACTTAAAAATTATAGGCCAAAAAATAGACGTTCCAGTCGAGGTCATACTTTGGGCCATAACTTTCTCTGAATCTTAACTGATTTAAATAATTATTATGTCCATCGAAAGCTCTGGATGTAAGGATTATTTTATCTAGCAGGATATATTTGATCTGATCATCCTACAAAAAGTTACATCCGAATAATTTCAAAAATCATGATTGTGAATATTTATCCAAATGTAACTTTTTGTAGGATGATCAGATCAGACCAATTTTAGCTAAAATACTCCTCACATCAAACGCTTTCGAGCGATATATGAGTTATTCGATCTGGTCGAAAAACTTAAAAGTTATAGGCTTAAAAATGCCCCAAGACTTGTAACAATATTCATAAATTCAGTTAAATCCTTTATATTTATTTTATTTATATTTTTAGATGAAGCTTGATGACCACAACACGAACGCAAGAGAGGAAAATTCAAGAAAAACAATGTGAAATTGTTTTTAATTCTGTATTTTTAATAAAGCATGGTTTATATGAAAAATTTAAAACAACGCCAAATAATGGCATAATGTAATATTTAAAATAAATGACACTTTGTCCCCTAAATTAGAGAAATTATAGAAAAAAATAGTGAAGTTAGAGAAAAAAAGAAAATATGAGTTTGAGGTCAGCTGAGCGAGGCCTGTTGAGAGCGGACTGGCTAAATTAGAAAATCGATACTAATCGATATATTGATTTTTTAAAAATTTTTAATTTCCAAAAAATCGATACTAATCGATAAAATCAATACTAATCGATATATTGATTTTTTAAAAATTTTTAATTTCCAAAAAATCGATACTAATCGATAAAATCAATACTAATCGATATATTGATTTTTTAAAAATTTTTAATTTCCAAAAAATCGATACTAATCGATAAAATCAATACTAATCGATATATTGATTTTTTAAAAATTTTTAATTTCCAAAAAATCGATACTAATCGATAAAATCAATACTAATCGATATATTGATTTTTTAAAAATTTTTAATTTCCAAAAAATCGATACTAATCGATAAAATCAATACTAATCGATATATTGATTTTTTAAAATTATTATTTTTATTTTCAAAAAATTCAAAACGCTGGATTAATTTATCTTTTGTAAAAAAATTCGATTCAAAATCGGAACGATTAACTCGTATAATATAAAAGTGGTTCTGAAATATATAAAGTTGAGCATTATTAAAAACTGGGACAAGAAAATGTGTAAATACACAGAAAAAAATATCTAAAAATTGATTATTTAGCCCATTCAGGGATTGGCCCGTTTATCGGTGTTGGTGGTCGTCGACAACTAAACTTCTGTTGTTTACTTTCTTTATCCATAGCTAGCCATTTGCGCATTGCCATTTTAATATTTAAATTTGTTTGTAATTCACGTTGCTGTTTTTGTAATTCAAATTTTCGTTTATTTTCTGCTTCTGTTGCCAATTCTTCTTCGTCTTTCATACTAAAAAAATTTTTTTTAATTTTAAAAACTAAAAAAATTTACCCCATAATCCGATTTTGCAATTTCATACGTAACAATCTAAAGTCAAAAACATCATGTCCAACAACTGGACTTTCCATTGAGTTGCTTGATTTTACAAATTTTTTGGAGATTCGTTGCTGCCGTAGGTGATTTAATCCATTCAACTATAAATTTAAAAAATGAGAATATTTTAAAACAGTTTTTGAGGGGTATGGGAGATTTGAGAATCAATCTCGAGGCCATATTTTGGGCCATAACTTTTTTTGATTCTCAACCGATTTAAATAAATCATATATCAATCAAAAGCTTTGGATGTGAGGATTATTTTATCCAACAGGATTGATTTGATCAGATCATCCTACAAAAAGTTACAGCCCAATAAATATCGGAGAAAAAAAAATTTTTCGAATTTATCAGTTAATAACTTCTTAAGGATTGAACGGATTTTATCAGACCCATGGGGAAAAATACTCAGTAAACTGAGGGCTTTCGATTGATTTATAAATTATGAGAAAAGATTGAAATACAAAAAAACTATGGCCCAATAAGTATAGAAAATCACGATTTTCCTAACTTAACAGTTAATAATTTCTTAAAGAATGATTAGATCTTAACAGTCTCATTAGAAAAAATAATCAGTAAATCCATAGCTTTCGTTTAATATATAATTCATGAGAAAAGATTGAAGTTCAAGAAAGTTATGGCCTAATAAATATAAGAAAACACGATCTGTGCTTATTAGCTGATAACTTCTCAAGGACTGAAGTTTTTATCCCCACTGGGAAAATTCCGGACGACAAAAAGATATATAGATTAGAGATCGAGATTTTTGAAAAGCCTGGGTTCCGGGTTTGATCTATTGACCTGGGCCGGGTCCTGGGCCTGTAGTCCAGGAAAAACCCAGGAACGTCAAAAAATGCCTTGGCCTGGACTCTGGGTACAGGAAAAACCCAGGCCTTGGTCCAGGCCCAGCTCGATCTCTAATATAGATAGATCAGTTATATTTAAATCGGATTAATTTAAAAAATGAAGATTTACCCCTTTCTCAACACTTATTCCATCAGTCGGTGCCACAGTAGATTCTCTTCTTTTTCTAACCAAAATCATTTTCTTCTTTGTTCTAGGGGTTTGTGGCTTAATTAAATTTTCATCATTATTATTATCCAATTCCATTTTTTCTTCTTCTTTTTTATTTTTACAATGCCCATTTTGTTTATTTTCTTTTTTATTTTGATCAATTTCCATTTTTTCTTCAAATTTTATTTTTTCTTCTTCATTTTCTGTCGCTTTTACTTTACTAACTTTTCGTTTAACAAGTTTTTTGCGTTTTTCTGTTGTTGTGTGGGATCTTTCTCTTTCATATGGATTTAAATCATCCGCGACATACTAAAAATAATTAAAAATTATAGGCCAAAAAATAGACGTTCCAGTCGAGGTCATACTTTGGGCCATAACTTTCTCTGAATCTTAACTGATTTAAATAATTATTATGTCCATCGAAAGCTCTGGATGTAAGGATTATTTTATCTAGCAGGATATATTTGATCTGATCATCCTACAAAAAGTTACATCCGAATAATTTCAAAAATCATGATTGTGAATATTTATCCAAATGTAACTTTTTGTAGGATGATCAGATCAGACCAATTTTAGCTAAAATACTCCTCACATCAAACGCTTTCGAGCGATATA
This sequence comes from Meloidogyne enterolobii, assembly GCA_963681835.1. Classification (NCBI taxonomy): domain Eukaryota; kingdom Metazoa; phylum Nematoda; class Chromadorea; order Rhabditida; family Meloidogynidae; genus Meloidogyne; species Meloidogyne enterolobii. Next base: position 668,764 of record CAVMJV010000088.1, read on the forward strand.
TGAGTTATTCGATCTGGTCGAAAAACTTAAAAGTTATAGGCTTAAAAATGCCCCAAGACTTGTAACAATATTCATAAATTCAGTTAAATCCTTTATATTTATTTTATTTATATTTTTAGATGAAGCTTGATGACCACAACACGAACGCAAGAGAGGAAAATTCAAGAAAAACAATGTGAAATTGTTTTTAATTCTGTATTTTTAATAAAGCATGGTTTATATGAAAAATTTAAAACAACGCCAAATAATGGCATAATGTAATATTTAAAATAAATGACACTTTGTCCCCTAAATTAGAGAAATTATAGAAAAAAATAGTGAAGTTAGAGAAAAAAAGAAAATATGAGTTTGAGGTCAGCTGAGCGAGGCCTGTTGAGAGCGGACTGGCTAAATTAGAAAATCGATACTAATCGATATATTGATTTTTTAAAAATTTTTAATTTCCAAAAAATCGATACTAATCGATAAAATCAATACTAATCGATATATTGATTTTTTAAAAATTTTTAATTTCCAAAAAATCGATACTAATCGATAAAATCAATACTAATCGATATATTGATTTTTTAAAAATTTTTAATTTCCAAAAAATCGATACTAATCGATAAAATCAATACTAATCGATATATTGATTTTTTAAAAATTTTTAATTTCCAAAAAATCGATACTAATCGATAAAATCAATACTAATCGATATATTGATTTTTTAAAAATTTTTAATTTCCAAAAAATCGATACTAATCGATAAAATCAATACTAATCGATATATTGATTTTTTAAAAATTTTTAATTTCCAAAAAATCGATACTAATCGATAAAATCAATACTAATCGATATATTGATTTTTTAAAATTATTATTTTTATTTTCAAAAAATTCAAAACGCTGGATTAATTTATCTTTTGTAAAAAAATTCGATTCAAAATCGGAACGATTAACTCGTATAATATAAAAGTGGTTCTGAAATATATAAAGTTGAGCATTATTAAAAACTGGGACAAGAAAATGTGTAAATACACAGAAAAAAATATCTAAAAATTGATTATTTAGCCCATTCAGGGATTGGCCCGTTTATCGGTGTTGGTGGTCGTCGACAACTAAACTTCTGTTGTTTACTTTCTTTATCCATAGCTAGCCATTTGCGCATTGCCATTTTAATATTTAAATTTGTTTGTAATTCACGTTGCTGTTTTTGTAATTCAAATTTTCGTTTATTTTCTGCTTCTGTTGCCAATTCTTCTTCGTCTTTCATACTAAAAAATTTTTTTTATTTTAAAAACTAAAAAAATTTACCCCATAATCCGATTTTGCAATTTCATACGTAACAATCTAAAATCAAAAACATCATGTCCAACAACTGGACTTTCATCCATTGAGTTGCTTGATTTTACAAATTTTTTGGAGATTCGTTGCTGCCGTAGGTGATTTAATCCATTCAACTATAAAATTTAAAAAAATGAGAATTTTTTAAACAGTTTTTGAAGGGCTTCCAAATGGAACTATCAGTCTTTAGGACATATTTTGGGCCATAACTTTTTGATTCTCAACCGATTTAAATAAATCATATATCAATCGAAAGCTCTGGATGTGAGGATTATTTTATCTAACAGGATTGATTTGATCAGATCATCCTACAAAAAGTTACAGCCCAATAAGGATAGGAAATCACGATTTTTCGAATTTATCAGTTAATAACTTCTTAAAGAATGATCAGATCTATCAGACCCATTTGGGAAAAATACTCAGTAAACCGAGGGCCCTCGATTGATATATAAATCTTGAGAAAAGATTGAAATACAAAGAAATTATGGCCCAATAAGTATAGAAAACCACGATTTTCCGAATTTATCAGTTGATAACTTCTTAAAAAATGATCAGATCTTAACAGTCTCATTGGAAAAAATAATCAGTAAACCCATAGCTTTCGATTGATATATAAGTCTTGAGAAAAGATTAAAGTTCAAGAAGGTTATGACCTAATAAACATTGGAAGTTACGATCTTCTCGCCTATAGCTGATAACTTCTTAAGGGCTGAACGGTTTTATCAGACCCATTGGCAAAATTTCGGGCGATCAAAAAGATATATAGATTAGAGATCGAGATTTTTGAAAAGCCTGGGCCTTTTCCTGGGCCTGTAGTCCAGGAAAAACCCAGTCCAGGAAAAACCCAGGAACGTCGAAAAATGCCTGGGCCTGGACTCTGGGTACAGGAAAAACCCAGGCCTTGGTCCAGGCCCAGCTCGATCTCTAATATAAATAGATCAGTTATATTTAAATCGGATTAATTTTAAAAAAAATAATTTTACCCCTTTCTCAACACCTATTCCATCAGTCGGTGCCACAGTAGATTCTCTTCTTTTTCTAACCAAAATCATTTTCTTCTTTGTTCTAGGGGTTTGTGGCTTAATTAAATTTTCATTATTATTATCCAATTCCATTTTTTCTTCTTCTTTTTTATTTTTACAATGTCCATTTTGTTTATTTTCTTTTTTATTTTGATGATCAATTTCCATTTTTTCTTCAAATTTTATTTTTTCTTCTTCATTTTCTGTTGTTTTTACTTTACTAACTTTTCTTTTAACAAGTTTTTTCCGTTTTTCTGTTGTTGTATGGGATCTTTCTCTTTCATATGGATTTAAATCATCCGCGACATACTAAAAATAATTAAAAATTATATTTTTAAAACTGAGATTAATCTTTTAATGTTATCACAGGTCTGAGGCTACTAATGGTATTGTACCATAGCTAATTCGATTGGGCTCAAACCTATCTCTAGACAACGGGATAACAAAGTAAAAAATGAAGATCATGCGGGCCCTAGAATCTAAGATATGAATTTTTGAATAACTGTGGATCTTTTAAAGAACAAAGAATCTCAAGACAAATAGGGGAAGTTCAGAATCGCCCTCAGCCTCGAGGCCATATTTTGGGCCATAACTTTTTTAATTCGTAATTTATTTAAAAAATTATTATTCCAGTAAAAAGCTCTGGATGTGAGGATTAGTTTATCTCAGAGGATTAATTATATCAGATCATCCTATAGAAAGTTGCAGTCAGATAAAGAGCAAAAAACCACGATTGCGCGCACTTAACTACTTGTAACTTTTTGTAGGATAATCTGATCAACTCAATCCTGTTAGATAAAAGAATCCTTACATATAAAGCTTTCGATTGATAAAATAATTATTTAAACCGATTAGGAATGAAAAAAGTTATAGTCCAAAATGTGACCTCGAGACCGTGATTTTTCTCAGAAGAAAGTAAGACAAGAGAAATAGGCCCCCCAACCATCGACTAATATTTCCTTAGATATTTAAGACCCCCTCTCCCGCCCCCAATAATTTATTCTGATTCCAAATTACAAAAGAAAATAATCAACCACACCCAACCTTTCCTACCTCCTCCGCTCTCATCGCAACCTCTTCCCTCCAATTAATTGGAATCTTTCTATCAACTTTGGGTGATTTAACAATTAAATTATCTTCCTTCTTTAAAGGTATAGCTGCTACAGCAAATGTTAGTGGTTGTTGTTGTTCTTTATTTTTCCCTTCTTCTTCTTGTTTTTGTTGTTCCAATCTTTGTAACATTTTACTGACAAAAGAATTTTTAGGAGAAGCTTGTTGCTGTTGATGATTTTCCTCCTCTTGTTGTTGCTTAATTTTTGTAAGGGCATTTATTTGTTGTTTTGGGGTAACTTCTTCCAAATTTTGAGCTAACTTAATTACATTAATTCCAAAATTTTTTGTTGCTGGTTGGGGTGATTTATTTTTGGGTTGTTTTTGTTTTTCTTCTGTTTTTAATTTCTGATTTTTCTCTTCATTTAATCCAAATTTGAAAATTGATGATTTGCTTATTTTCTTTGGAAAAAATTTTTTTAATTTTAAATATTTCTTAAAAATAATTAGTGATCGGACCGTTCCGCAATATCGACGGCATTTTTCGGTATTTCGTATTGGTAATATGGTACGGAATAAGGTGCAGTAAAATTCTGAAGTTAATCGGTACTAATCAGAGGTGGGTCGAAATTCCGATTTCCGACGTTTTTTTCCTTCCGATTTCCGAAAAAAAATTTTGATTTCCGATTTCCGAGTTACGACTTTTGAGCCATTTCCGATTTCCGACAGTTCCGATTTCCGACAGTTCCGATTTCCGACACCTCTTACTGTTCCGACCCACTAATCGATATCGGGGTTTCTTCAGTATTATGGTACGAAATTCCAACCACTAAAATATTTTTTTCAGTACCTTAATATTCCCTCCTTCCCCCTCCTCTTCATTATCCTGTCGTTGTTTTTTAGTTGATGTATGTTCAGTACTTGATCTTGTTCTTTGCTGATCAACAGCACGTCTTGCTTCTGATTTACTCCTTTTCTTTGCCAAATCTTCTCCATTACGTTCCTTTTCTTTTCTAACTTTTCTACGAGTTGTTGAAGGAGTTTGTGGTTGTTGCTGTTGCTTTTCTTCCTTTTCTTTAACAATATTAATTTCCTCCTTTTGTTGTTGTCCATTTATTTCAGTTGCAGCTGCCGCTAGTCTTTCAGGCGTTTTTTCTGGTGTTGGTTCTACCCTCTTTTTAGTAAATGCTTTTAATAACATACTGCTTTCATCTTGACGTTCTGGACAACATTCAGCAACTGCTAACATATTCTACAAAAATAAAATTAGAATAAACCCCCCTCAATCCACAAACTAGAGACCGGCAAAATCGCGTTTGCGGGATCCCGCGGGATAAAATTTTTTAAAAAATCTTTGCGGGATGGGATGCCGCGGGATAAAATTTTTTTAAAAATCTTTGCGGGAAGGGATCCCGCGGGATAAAATTTTTTAAAAATCTTTGCGGGACGGGCTCCCTCGGGATAAAATTTTTTAAAAAATCTTTGCGGGACGGGATCCCGCGGGATAAAATTTTAAAAAAAATCTTTGCGGGACGGGATCCTGCGGGATAAAATTTTTAAAAAAATCTTTGCGGGACGGGATCCCGCGGGATAAAATTTTTAAAAAAATCTTTGCGGGACGGGATCCCACGGGATAAATCCCGCAAATCGAAAAAAGTGCGGGATTGCGGGAGCGGTACATAAAACACCACAAAAACAAACAAAATACCTTAACATAATCAATTCCATGACTACTCTTATTTTGCTGCAAAGTCCTCAACATTCTCATAACCGAATTAACAAATAGTACACCAAAAACTAGCCGCCTAAATTTTTTATTTTTCACATAGCTACGCAATTTTTCAACTGCCAAAGGTTTTTGTTGTTCATAAGGTAATAATGCTGGACTTATTGCACGACTAGCTGCTCCAGCTAATGCTGCTCTTTCTCTGTTTTTAAGTAACCAACAATGCCTGAGACATTCATCTGGAAGAATTCTTTTTCTGAAAAAAATTAAAAAAAATTTTTAAAATTTTTTTAGAAATAACTCAACTCTTTTTCAACAATTAAAAGACGAGAAATGAAATCTTTTGCATCATCAGATATCCCATTTTCTCTAAATTCTTCACAAAACATCCATCGTCCTTTTTCTACATTACAATAGGTATGTGCTAATGTTTCACCGAGGAACGGAGATTGACCCGAAAGGCTGAAAAAAAATTAAAAAAAAATTTTTTTGACAATAAATGCTCAAAATCCCGGCTCCAATTAAAGCCTATATTTAATACAAGCCCCTCCTCCTCCCACAAGTAGGCTGATCGAAAAAAAGTTAACTTCTATTACAAGTCCATTTTATAGAAGCCCTCTAAAATAATGCGTTGAAAAATACAAATCCAGGCTCTAATTAGAGAAATAATTTTTAAAATCCGAGGAAAGGAGATTGACCCGAAAGGCTGAAAAAAAATTTTTTTTTGACAATAAATGCTCTAAGGCCCGGCTCTATTAGAATCTAATAATAACATGATCTTAATGCGGGACTACCCAAGGAGGTCCATCGAAAAATAAAGGGCGGGGGATCATAGTGTACAGGCCGTTTGTGTACCTGGCCATATTTTGGGCCATAACTTTTTCAATTCTTAATTGAGTTAAATAAATAATATGTCAATTGAAAGCCCTGGATGTGAGGATTATTTTCGCCAACAGAATTGATTTGATCAGATCATCATACAAAAAGTTACAGACAGATAAAGATCAAAATCACGATTAAGCGCATTTATCGAGATATAACTTTTTATAACATGATCTGATCAAATCAATCCTGTTGGCGAAAATAATCCTCACATCCAGGGCTTTTGATTGATATAATAATAATTTAAGTCGGTTAAGAATCAAAAAAGTTATAGCCCAAAATATGGCCAGGTACACAAACGGTCGGTACACAAGTGGGACGTTCCGATAAATAAACGCCAATTATCTAATAGAAGCCCAGTGAAATTCCCCATTGAAAAATAGAAGTCCCGGCCTCTAATTAGATCAATAATTTTTTAAAATAATATAGGTTAATAATTTAAAAATCTAATAATTAAGAAAAATAGATAAACTCACAGTATGTAAGCAATAACGCCTAGAGACCTTAAAAATATAAAAAATATATATTTAATTTTAAGTAAAATTGATCAACTTAATTTTAAAATTTAAAAGTTAATTTTTCCCGGAAATTTATTTATAATTAAAAATAAAAGCATTACCACATATCCGTGTGAAAATCTAGAGGCTCATATTTAATCACTTCTGGAGCGGCAAACTAGGAATTAAAAAAAAAATTTTTTTTGATAAAAATAAAAAATTAATTATTCACCTCTGGAGTTCCAGCCATAAACATTAAATCTTTGCTACCATCATACCTTTAAAAAAATTTAAAAAAATTTTAAATAAAAAATTTTTTTTATTCACCATTGTGCAAGCCCAAAATCTATAAGTTTAATTTTGTTAGATGTTTGCGAGACACACATAATATTTTCTGGTTTAAGATCCAAGTGAATAATGTTTTGACTGTGAATGTAGCGAATTGCCTTTAATTGAAAAATTTTTTAAAAAATTTTTTTGAAATTTTTTTTTTGGTGAAAAATATTTTTAAAAATTTTTTTGGAAAATTTTTGAGAATTTTTTAGAAAATTTTTTTCGAAATTTTTCTTTGAAATTTTTTTTTTGAAATTTTTTTGAAATTTTTTTTGAATTTTTTGAAATTTTTTTCGAAATTTTTCTTTGAAAATTTTTTAGAAAATTTTTTTCGAAATTTTTCTTTGAAATTTTTTTTTTGAAATTTTTTTGAAATTTTTTTTGAATTTTTTGAAATTTTTTTCGAAATTTTTCTTTGAAAATTTTTTTGAAAATTTTTTTAATTTTTCTGGAAAAATTTTTTTCAAAAATTCACCTCACAAATTTGAAACATTATTAGAGCTACAGCCATTTCTGTTAAAATATAGCTATCATCAGCTACACGGTCAAACAGTTCACCACCTTGTACAATTTCCATTATAAGAATTACATCATTTGAATCAGTTGCGAATGCATCATATATTTGGGCTATACATTTGTGCCTCATCTAAATTAAACAAAAAATAAAATTTTTCCCAAATATTTTTTTTACTTGTGTCATTATATTAACTTCCTTCTCGACCTTCTCAAAATCGGTATCTTTTCGAATTTTGATACATTTAGCAGCCAAAGTTAGTCCAGTTGCTTTTTCAATGCATCTATAAACTTTTCCAAATTTTCCTTCGCCAATCTCCTCGTAGAGTGTCTAAAAATAAAAAGGGATAATGAGAATATTCTTTTTAATGGCAAGCGGACATATTGGAATATTTCAGCTTATGAACAGTTACCCTACTGATTTCGGGACCTACGCCCACTGGGTCTTCGAACCAGGAATCAAGTCCCGAAATCTCTTCGTAGAGTGTCTGAAAAAATAAAAGGGGATGATTAAGAATATCCTTTAATGAAATGCGGACATATTGGGATATTTCAATTTATGAACAGTTACCAAGCTGATTTCAGGACCTACGGCCACTGGGTCTTAGAATCAAAAAACTGGTCCCGAAATAAAGCAACTGGCCCTATTGAAGAAAAGTTTTCATGTTTTAGAGCTAAACACGCAAGATGTTATTTTTCCCACATCAATCCCTATAGTCCTTCTTGATATGCCCGTCCACACATTAAATGATCAAACATTTTTCTTACATAGTAATCAGAGAACTTTTCCCCCTTCCGAATTTTAACTCCATCTTTCAAGGGAAATGGTCTAATCCAATCTTCATCATAATGATCTAATTCATCCACACGAATTGGTTGTGAAGTGCTAGGCTCATCAGAAGCTGCACTCAATGCCAAAGATTCTGATAACGCGCTACCATTGCGTAGAACCATAATAAATGTTCTAAAAATTTTTTTAAAAATTAATTTTTACTGCGAAAATGCAAGAAAATGTGGTTTTATTAAAGTGTAAAAATCTACCATAAATGCTCTAATTAAAGCCGGATATATTAAAAGCCCATATATAATAAAAGCTCACCCCAGGAGGCCCATCTAAAAATAAACATCAACTCTCTAATAAAAGCCCACTGAAAAACAAAAAACAATGAAAATCCCATTGAAAAAATCCCATGAATACCCCTTTGAAAAATAGAAGACTAAGGCTTTAATTAGAGCATTTACGGTATATTAGGTAGGTGTTTTGGCTGGGTATATTTTAATATTTTGAACTTTGTATTAAAATTAAAAATCCCAAAACATTAGGGTAAAAAAAAAAATAAAAAAATATCCTTAAAAAATTTTAAAAAATGCACTAATTATTAGCCATGACATTAATCAATAATCTCGTCATTTCGTTCAATTTTTATAATAAAGCAAAAACTGAAAAAAATTTTTGTTTGCCCCAAAAATCAAGGCAGAAGCTGCCGTCTTTTCTTATAAATAAACTTGTGATCGACTAGAAAATGAATGAAAAGAATAACAGAAAAAGAAAGGCTGTGCTTGCTGATTTCCTCCCCTCACTTTCTCCCTCGTTTTTCGGATATATTAGATTTATATATTATTTTTATATATTAATCTCCCTTTGTTTTTTTCATTTTTAATATTAAAAAGTATAAGAAAATTGTTAGGAGTTGAAAAATAAATTTAGAAAATTAAAAATGTTAGAATTTTGGAAAAATATGTAAAGGAACCAAATAAATACATAAAAATATACATAAAAATGAAAATCAACTTATCGTAGCATAGGTAGTAGGGATTCATTGGTTGAGAAAAAAGACGAGTCAGAGTTCGGGCCGGGTTTTTAAAATTTTCTTCGGATCGGGTCGAAAAAAGTTCGGGGTTCGAATCGGAGTTTCGGATCGGGTCAGTTAGAAAGAGGGAATCGGATCAAGTTTCGGATCGGGGGTTGGAAAATTCCTCAGATCGGGGTTCGGGTAAGGCATATCCTTTAACTTGAATAATCTTACAGTTAAAAATATTATTTATGGAACGAAAATATTTGATCATTAATAATTTCAGTTCTAGGTGTTTTTGAACAATTTTTGTCAACCTTTTGAACAACTGGACATTTATAAAAGAAAATTCGATTTTTGATGGGACAAATGAAAAAATTGGAAATAAAAAAATATTAGTTAAGTAAAAGCATGGAAAGCGACAGATTACTTATATAATCCATATGCTTGGAGTGTCAAGAAAAATAATAAAGGTAAAAAAAGAGCTCTTTAAATTTTGAAAAAAGGAAGATTTTTTGGTGGAATGAAGGGTTAAATAGAAAATAGAAGAAAAGAGTTGGCGTGGAAGAATGGATATAGATAGAGCTAATATTTGTTTTTTTTGAGGTAGCTAATAAAAGAAAGTAAAAAAAAGAAGAAAAGAAAAAATATTTTAAAGAAAGAGAAAAGTGTTTTTCTTTGAAATGATCTATTCCCAGAGGAGAATTGATCAATCTCTGATCAGCCTCAGTCATGTCAAAAATGATAATTCAAAAAATTCACGATACTACTAAATCTAAATCCCATACTATTATTTAAATTAATTTTATACAAAAAGAAGCAAAAATTGCCAAGAAAGACCTTTGAGAATATTCAAAACCAACAGATTTATTGACTTAAAATCCCAGAGATTCAACTCAAGTTGATATAGATATTAGCAGATTAAAGTTGTTTGTGCAAGTTAAGCTTTATTTTACTTATCCAGTCTATTAGCTCACTTATCCCTCCCTATCTTCTCTTTTAATTTCTCTCTCACTAATAATACGTCATCTCAAAGTAGAGAGAGAAATAAGACGTTCCTTCAAAAACGGTTGCCACAAACTTAGAAAATGAGGTAAAAATAATTGAAAAATCTCGAGATCAAACAAAAAGAAAATGGAAAAAATGATTTTTTCTCCTGAAAAAAATTCTAAGATATCACCTAGTTAGCAAGCTTGAGATATTAAAATAGAACAAGAAAACTTTCAATTTTTGACCCTATTTTCCTTATCATTTTTAGCTTATCAAAAATAACTTTTTTTTCCTAAAAATGAGACTTTCTACTCCAATCAATTTATATACAAACATTTCTTTGCAAAATGTCCTCCTCCTCCTCTTCTTCAAAATTAACTACTATAAATACTTCAATCAACGAATTTCAATCTCCTACAAATTCTTTTCGAGATAACGAGCTAAAATGGAATGGATGGGGATATATTCACTCAAACTTTGAGCTTTCGCCAGAGAATGGGCATTTTTATATGAGAAGCAAAAAGTATTTTTTTGGAGAACTTGAGATACCGTAAATATTCTAATAAAAGCCCTGAGCGTTTATTCTTTAAAGGGTCTCATTGGGTGGGCTTCTAATGGGCTTCTATAAGAGATGGGCTTGTATTAGAATATTTACAATACACTAAAAACTTAAAAATCTTCCCTTAAGATATGCCGATTTGGACGGAAAACCACTCCCTGGACTTAGGCCTTGGGTAGAGAAAAATCTTGGAATTGATGTAGGACTTAGAACGCCGAGTATATCTATTCAATCACTTCAAATTCCATCTCCACTAATTTCAAATCCGCAATTTTTGGAATTTCTTCGACTTGAGGATATTTATTATTCGGATGCGCCATTGACTAGACTTGCACGTTCACATGGACAAACATTGGCAGAAATAATTTCTATTAGAACAGGAAAAATTGGACGAATTCCTGATTTGGTTATTTGGCCAAGAAATGAGAAACAAATTTTAAAAGTAAATTTTAAAGCAGAGAAATTAATGAGAAAAACATAATTATATCACAGATAATTGAAGGAGCTAAACAATTTGAAGCTTTATTAATTCCAATAGGAGGCGGAACTTGTGTTTCACAAGCATTATTATGCCCAGAAAATTCTCAAAAATTGATCTGTTCAATAGATATGGGAATGATGTCTTCAATATTAAATTTGGACGTAAAAAATATGACAGCAAAAGTACAAGCAGTAAGTGGAAAAATAAAAAGAAAAAATACAAAAAAATCCAGAGAAAAATTGAATTTTTAGGGAATTCTTGGACAGGATTTAGAGAAACAAGTAGGCGTCTAAAAAATTTTTTTGAAAATTTTTTGAAATTTTAAAGTTGAATGATAGAGGATTTACGTGTGGACATGAGCCCGATTCACTTGAATTTAGGTCAGAATTGTGTTAAAATGTTTAGAAAAATTTTTAATTAATATTTAGTACATTGGGCGGGTGGATTTCTGTAAGTTTCGAAAAAAAATTAGAGAAAATTTTTTAAAAATACAGACTCGCGCCTCAGGAATGAAAAAGAATAAATACGGCAATATTGAGGTAACTTAAAATGAGAAAAATTCAAAAAATAATTTTTAAAGGATTTAATACTTTCTGTGCGTATTTGCACCAGTCGCGGTATTTTACAACCTAGAAGGCTAGGACAAGTACCACGACTATCTTCGGGGCCCGATTTATTACAAATACTGCTTGGGTCTGAAGGACAAATGGGGGTGATAAGTGAGGCTACGATAAAAATATTTCCGATGCCAGAACAGCGCTGCTTTGGTGCTATAATATTTCCTGGTAAATTAATTTTACAAACGAGGATTATAAGAAATGAAAAAAATAAATTTTAAGATTTTGAGAGCGGTGTAAAATTTTTTAGAGCTGTTGCACTTAAAGTAACTTAACTACTTTTTCAAAAATAAAAAAAATATTTTCTAAAAGAGGTGGCAGCCTGCCTCCCTTAGACTAGTTGACAACGCACAATTTCAAATGGGACAAGCTATGCGCGTACAGGAAGGGTATATTACTAGTGCGATATGGCAATCATTGGCTAGAGTTTATATAACGAGATGGAAAGGGTTTAAAGTGAGGATTTTATGAATGAAAACATCGTGAATGCACTAATATAAGTCATGCCCTATAAGGCCAGTCTAATATGATCCGAGGCAAAGATACTAAAAATAGAAGCCCATGTCTCGTATTTGAGAATTAACGGTAAATTAGAATCCCAGAACGAGGACCCCCAAAAAATTTTAGATTTAAAATTTTTTAAATAAACCAGCCTGACCAAATGGTAGCCACAACATGCGTCTTTGAAGGTACCGCAGAAGAAGTCCAAACAGAAAGGCAGCGTCTTTTCACACTCGCTACTACATTTGGAGGTATTCGAGCACCAGATGAGAATGGGCAGTTCGGCTATCGGCTAACATTTGCAATAGCCTATCTTCGAGATTTGGCTTTAGATCTGAATGTTATTGGTAATTTAATTAAAAAATTCAAAAATAAACTTGTTTTCAACTGCAGGAGAGTCTTTTGAAACATCCGTCCCCTGGTCTAAGGTATTAAATTTGTGTAAAAACGTAAAGACGTTGCTAGTACATGAAGCACGTAAAAGAGGAATTGAACAACATATTCTTGCTACTTGCAGGTAAATTTTGAAATAAAATTCTCTAAAAAACCTGAAAAAATTTTTTCAATAAATTTTTAAGGCTCTTGTCCAGTTTATGCGTCCCATGAAAGTATATGCGTCCCATCAACAAAAAATTGGATCTTTCTTGTTGTTGCAAAGTAGGGGTATGGTTCCAAAGCATTTCTTCATGTTCGGGATCTACGTCCACTGGGTCTGGGACCGTTCCTTACCCTATCCTTCGAAATTTCTGAAGGTTATAGCCAATTTTTAAAAATTTCAGAAAAACGATTTTAACTTTCAGAAATTTCGAAGGATAGGGTAAGGAACGGTCCCAGACCCAGTGGACGTAGATCCCGAACATGAAGAAATGCTTTGGAACCATACCCCTACTTTGCAACACCAAGAAATATCCAATTTTTTGTTGATGGGACGCATATACTTTCATGGGACGCATAAACTGGACAAGAGCCATTTTTAAAAATTCCAAGGGTAACCCAAGTATATGACTCCGGTGTTTGCGTTTATTTTTATTACGCGTTTAATTATCGTGGAATGGATGTACTTAAAGCATTGGAGATATATGAACACATTGAGGTAATTTTCTAACAAAAAATAAAAAAATTATTTTAAAAAAAGTCCGCAGCCCGAGACGAAATTCTAGCATGTGGAGGAAGCATTTCCCACCACCACGGAATTGGAAAAATTCGAAAACGTTGGTTACCTACAACTATTGGGCCTTTGGGTGTTTCATTGATGGAATCTTTGCGTTCCCAACTTGATCCAGAAAATTTATTTAATAGTGGAAATCTTATTGAAAATTCCTCCTCTCAAACTCTTCAAATATTAAAAAATAAAATTGAAGAGAAGGAAAAAAGTAAATTGTAAAACCAAAAAATTGTTAACTTAAAAAGTAAAAGTATTGTTTTGAAATATATATCAAACAAATCAGTTATAAAAATGTTTAAAAAATTAATAGTAAAATATTTATAAAATTGTAGCGAGATTTTTTTTTGAAATTCGCAAAAATTTGATTTTTGATCAGATCAATTTTTATCAGACTAGGACACGGATACTGATTTTGGTATCCGTATCCGGATATTTACGGCGGATACAGACGGATATCCGCAGGCATTTTTATAATATATGTATCCATATCCGTATCTATGTCCTAGTCTGATTTTCATGGGTATTAAAAAATACCGGGGAAAACTTTTGACTTACTCGCAACTCTTGTCTTTTATTTTGATAAAATCCGGTCTTTCAGAATTTAACCACCTGAAACTCCGGCCCGGGTCAGGTTGAAAAAATACACATAGAGGCTCTGGCAATTCGAAGATGTCCTCTAATTTTGATTCAAGATTTCACCTTTTAGGAAAAATTTGGAAATAAAACAGAAAGAAGCGACTCAAATCAAAAGTTGTTCAAAATAAATATTAAAAATTTTAAAAAATAAATTAAATAAAAAAAAGTCCATAAGGCCGCATACTTTTGTCATCAAGTAAAAAGTTCATCAATTAAAAAGATCATTTGAAGCAATTTGATTGTAAGCTTTGATATGTGAAACGCCATTTTCATCTTTAGAAAGTCCATAAATATATTCCGGACGGCAAGCCATATATAAATGTTCGACCTAAAAAATTTTTGAAAAAATTTTTGAAAATTCAAAAAATTAAAAAAAGAAAACCAATCGTCGATCGTGTGTAATAACAATTAATTGAAGAGATTTTGAGTAAGCTGAAGCTGCTTGAGTACTTGTAGTAGCATTAGTACCATCCAATTGTCTTTTCACAGAACCAGAAATTGTTGATTCAGGCATTGTAATATCTTCTTCTGGTACTGCTCCAGCACCTCGTCCTGTTGGCTCTTCAAAATCAGCATCATCACTATCATATATTCCTCGTACACCAATTGCGCTATCTGTTGGTGGTTTTTGAACTTCTATTAAATTCTTTAACATTGTTCCAATATTTTCCACCTTAATAATTTTTCAGTTCGAATTATTCGAAAAACTTGAAAAAAACCTTATCAGCATCTAAATTAGTTGTTGGCTCATCTACAAATGAAAATTGAAAATCAAAACGAAAAATAAAATTTAAAAGAAACCAAGAGCCAAAATTCTACAATTTCCAGCAAATACATCAGCCAAAGCAATTCGAATTAAAATTGAAGCCAAAACTTTTTGTCCAGCACTGCATCTATCACGCATGTCAACATCAGTTTGATCAACAGTCATAACAACACTAATTAAAAAAATTTTTAAATAAAAATCAAAACTAAAACAAACCTATAATCATAAGACTTTTTCTTTTCAGCAGAGCCAACAGTTTGTGATTTTATTTTAATCGTTTCAATATCATTCCCTTGATATACACGTGCCCAAAGTTCAGACAAAATTGAATTAATTTGTTCCATTTTGTGTTGATGAAATTCAATAATTGAATCGTCAACAGTTTTGTAATATCGATCAAGATCCTTAAAAAAAATTTTCGATTGACATAATGAAATCCGAAGCGCGCCGCTCTACCAAACGCCGAAATACCAAACCCATAAAAACTGCCAAAATACCAAGCCATGGAAAAGATAGGTCGACAAAGGTAAATCAACGTGTAAAATTGTTAAAAATCCACATTTTAGTATTTCGGCATGTTTTAGAGAGTTTGTTAAATAAAAACTGCCAAAATGCCAAAAACTGCCAAAATACCAAACCATGGAAAAATATAAACATATATAGAGGTTTTTCCAATTACATAGAAAAGGTTGTTCAACAAAAAAATGTTGCTCATGTCAGCCAAAGCGGAAGATCGTTAACAATCCCCATTATACTATTTCAACATGTCTTAGGGAGTTTGGTATTTCGATCTCTTTGGTAGCCCCATATCATTGAGATTATATTAGAAAAAACCCCCATACTTCAATAGCCTCTAAAGTAACTTGTCGTTCAACCATTTTACCAATATAAAGTTTTTTTGCATCCACATAACGAGTTTCAGATAATTGTCTCTTCAAATCTTCAATTTTCTTTCTCAATTGTAATTGTTCTCCATTCTTTTCATGAATTTTATTGTTAATCTCAACAGCACGTTGACTAAGTCTGTTCTCCTTAAAAATTTTTTTAAAAATTTTATTCAAATATAAAAAAACCTTCGTTCTAGTTTCAGTTAAACTTTCAATTCCTTCGATCATTGCACTTTCTTTTGCTTCTCTTAATTCTCTTTGCAACATGTCAATCTATAAGAGAGGAAAAATTTTTATCATACTAAGGCTATGAAAAACAGGCAAATCTGGTATTTTGAGTCCCTTGCATTTTCCATTCCAGCATAAACATAAAAACATAAACAAGAATGAGTAAATAAAGGCCCGAGGAAACAATATAAAAAGGGATCCAACTACCAATTTTGTTTGCTTTTCCTAGCCTCAAACATTACAAAAAAATAAATAAACCTCTTTCTGAATATCCATTCTCGACAATTGCTCCTGTAAACGTTTTAATTCATACTTTCTATTTTCAACACCGCTCAATTGAGTTTCTAATTTACGTCGTTGATCTAATAATCCATCAATTTCACGCCTCTTTTCTTCCATCTAAAATTTAAATTTAAAAAATAAATATTAAGCAAGGGCTTAGCCAGGGGATCAATTTCAAGGTCCTGAGGAACCCTGACTACGCCCTTGATATTAAGAAAAAAAATACTTTTTCTCTATAATCATCTGTTGAATCAGTTGAATCACGATCTCTTTCATTCAAATTTTTCATATCATTTATTTTTGAAATTGCAAGATCAATAGAATCAACAACCATTTGAGCATCTCGTTCCTTAGTACAAATTTCTTTTAAAATTTTGGTCCTTTCCCCTTCAAGTTTTGAAATTTCTTTTTCTAAACCAGGCAAATGTTGATTTGCAGAAGCAAGTAGTGATTCAACTTCTTTAAGTTTTTCTTTATTTTGATCCAACTTTTGTTTCATAGATTCAACTTGAACAACTTTTTCTCCAGCCAAAGCTTTTCTATCTTTAAATTCCATTAACTGAAAAAAATATTTATTTTAGTCAGAAAAATCTCGACCTAAAAACTTTGTGAATCCCCCCTCCCCCACGACTTGTTTAAGTCCCAATTTTACTTTTATTTTTTCGTTCTTTCCCTCATTTATTTTCCTCAAATACGCGAGATTTTTTTCTTTATCTTTCTCAAAAACTGACCGTTATGTACATCTTAAAAAACCAGGAGATTAAAGAGGGGGGCTATCCATAAAGTACCACACCCTATGTATTATCAAACATATTTCTACCAGGGAAGCTATTCAGAAAGTAGCCGACTTGTGTATTACAAAACATTAATTACCTGATTTGTAATTTGCACTCGTTTTTTCAAAACAGTAATATGGCTAGAGACAGTTTCCAATTTACCATTCATTCGCTCCAAAACAGCTGTTGACATTTCTCTAGCATCATCAATAGAAGTACCAGCACCTAATTCCATCAAATCCATTCGAAGAACATTCAAAGCACTCTGCATCTCTTGAAGATTATCCCAAATATCATCTAGCAATTTGAAATCACCAAGTGATTGTAATTGAGTCTCCCATTTGACAATTTCTTGAGAAAGTTTGACAACTCTAAAAGCAATTTTTTCAAATTTTGTTTTAAAGGCTCAAAAATTTACGCATTTGAAGCATTTTCTGCATTCTTAAATTCTCTTTCAGCGATACAAATTTGCTGAGAAAGTTTGTAAAATTCTTGTCGTTTTGACTGGCTTTCGCTTTTGTATTCAGCCAATTGAATACGCAAGTTTTCAATATTATCAGATAATTCATCTGCACGTGCAGATTCAAGTTTCTAAAATTTAAAAATTAATTTTTGAAGGGTTTTACTAATGTAAGGTTAGACGACCCTGACCCATCGAAGTCGAAAAGTTCCGAGTCGTGGTTGGGGTCGAGTCCGACAAAATCAATCGGGTATCACGATCAGACGTGGCCAGGGTCCAACCCTAGTTTTTAAAACTCACAATCGATTCAGCCGATTTCGCCATTGTAGCATCAGCCTGAGCTTTAAGTTTGTCAATAAAGGTTGGTCCTACTAAAAAATTATTTTAAATATTAAAAAAGAAAAAAAAATTTACATGGAATCTGGTATTTTTCAGAAAGTTGATTCAAAAAAGTCAAATATTCATCCTCCCGATTTTTCATGACCTTAAATCAATAAAATTATTTTTTAAAAATAATTAAAAACCATTTGTTTAGAATCATATTCAATCATTCTTTCACGGTAATATTCTTCTTCTTTTTTCAAATCAGCAATTTTCTTCGCAAAGGTTGAGATATTACGAACAATACTCATTCTATTAGCTTCAGCTTCAAGTATTTCACTAGAATGGCTTAGCTAAAAAAATTTTTTTTTAATTTTTCTCTCAATTTTCAAATAAAACAAACATCATTAATAGCAATTAACAATTGTTCACGTGTTCCAGGATAATTACTTTCAGTAAGAAATTCTTCCATATAACGTTGATGTGTATTTATCTTTCCTTTAATCACCTCTAAAAATTTTTTCCCTTTATAATTTTTTAAAAATAAATTAATAACCAAATTTATGTGATGCCTCAACAGCTTTTTCCAATTTTTCTCGAGTTACAACTAATTCTGCTTCAACAACTTTCTTTTCTTCCAACAAATTGTCAATTATTACTCGATTTTGTTTTAATGTTGTACGGCTCGTGTCATAATTCATAGTTAACTTGAAAAATAGAAAAAATAAATTTTTTAATCTAATTTAGCTCATACCTCAGCTCTAGAACGCAAATTACTTTCCAAATGAGGAAGTTCTTTGTCAATTAACTGAATTTGCAGGTTCTAAAAAATATTAGAAACTGAACAATATCCAAGAAAAATTCAAAAAATACCAATTCTTTAATATTCCTTTTGATTGCATCCAAAGCCTTTACATATTTTGTAACTTCGAAAATTGCATCAAAACGTTGTTTTAATTCTTTTGGTTCAGAAAGAGGCCTAAACAAAAAAAATATTCAATTTTTATTTAGCAGGCCTGATAAATAGAGAGGGATTTATATTTAAATAGATCAATGAGTGTCTCAGACTGACCATTGCCTTTCCTTTTTTATCGGCCCTATCACATCATTTCTGCCTCCTATATCTGCCTCCTATGTCACTCAGACAAGGCCGGTTCCTGGCCACGGTCGTTTCTGAGCCTTATTTCAAAATATGTAAACCGCCCGCTATAAATAAAACTTACCAATTTGATTCTTCTTGATGACAGAATAGAACAAATTCAAGAATTGCTTTAGGCACTCCAATTAAATTAAGCATCTTAAAAATAAATCAAATAATTTTAATTCTTAAAAAAGTCAACCTCTTTATTGAAATCACCAATTTTTGAAGAAAGTGACTTTGGATTACCAAACTTGTCAACAATTTTAAGATTAAATTCATCAGATTTCGTAGTCAATTTACCCTATAAAATGAAAAGTCAAGGAAAAATATTTTTAAATGTTAAGCTTACTCCACGTACAACGCTCGCATTCAATCGCTTGGTTGCCGTACAAGTATTGCCTTTAATGTCCTTGAAGATAAGTTGAACCAAAGCATCAACTCTTGGTTTGTTTGCGATCTAATTAAGAGTGGAATGAATTTGAAACTTCAACCAAACCTGATTATTGTGAATAAATGTTGGCATTTTCCCTGCTGGCAAGGCACCTGTCGTAATGTAATTTAAGGCTTCAATGACCGTCTAAACAAAAACATAGAAATTAAATTAATTTTTTAAATAAATCAAACCGTCTTTCCCGTCCCATTAGGCCCTTGAATTATAGTTAACGGAGTCAAGAAATTAATGCACTGCGGCGAATCACCAATACTTCGAATTCCTTGAATTTTAAGTCCAATAAACTTTACCATTATCTCCTCAAAGTAGAAATATTTTAATAAAAAATGTGAAAAGGTATTATTAAGCCTATCGACTTTTTTAAAAAAATTTAAAACATTTGCAATCAAAAATAATTTTATAGCAAAATGAAGAAAAAACGAATAAAATACAACAAGTCATAAATTTTCAAACTGGAAAAATATATTTATAAAACTTATAGTATTTTTTTATAACTTTCAATGCACACTCACATCAGACTCTGAGATCCGAAACAATTCTAAAAAAACATGCAAAAAAATATTCAAGCCTGGCAAAATTTTTGAGGAGAAAAAAATGATGGATATATAGAGAAAAAGGAAGATAAACAAAAAAATGAAAATAAATCATAATTGGAAAGGTCACAATGACGCCGACCAACGAGAACCTCTCAAAATCCTCTTGCAAATCAAATGACCTTTCCAATTAATTACAACAAGGGATATGAAGTTTTTCTTTGTAAAAATGGAAAAATATAGAATATACATTTTTATATGTTTGTTTGTTGAGTAAAGCAAAAAAAAGAATCTCTGGATGCAAAAAATGAATTTTATGATATACCTTCTTTTAGAGACACAAAAACATCTACCAATCCATATCTCTCAACCACGACTACCAACACTGTTATTGTTTAGATTGTCATGTACTCGAACAGCCTTAAAGTATTTATTGTAGCATTATAGGTAGGTATTTACACCTAAAATAGTAATACATATGTTAAAATTAAAATTCTTTTGGCTTGTCTAAATTAGAGGTTGGTAAAATCGGATTACAGGGATCCCGTAACGGAATTGAGTTCAAAAAGGTCAAAAAGAAGGGATCTTATAAAATAGTCTAGTACAACCCAGAATCCCTTTGTCGCTTAAATTCCGGGGTTCTGGTACAGAAACCCGTACAATTCAATTCGAATCCATCCCGTGCCGACCTCTAGCTTAAATCACCCAAAAATAAGCTCCTAACTTACATAAAAGATCTCGTTTGAATTAAGAAATAAAGGACAAACCTCCGTAAATTTAAGCGGTCTAGTACTCCTTGACATTTCATTTTCAGTAAGTAAAGACGTTGTTGTTGTATTAGTATAAATTGTAGAATTTCCTCTACTACATTCAGAAATACTTGTCATTACTCCATTTGGTGATGCTTCATTTTTAATTGATAACATTCCATGAAAAGAATTCCTTTTTGTTGGACTGCTGTTGTTCCTTCTATTGCTTCTGACATTCTTTAAATCCGCTTTGCAAAGACCTTTGATATTTCCACCGCCAAGTAATGATTGCGTAGCTGAATTTTCTGAACTTGAAAGGCGAACATGTGGAACATCCTTGTAAGCTTCATGAAGACTACGTTCATAGGCCGAGAGAGGTAACTGAAAATCAATATCAGTCAAAAGCGTTTTCAAGGTCTAAAAGCCTCAAGTTTGGCACAGATCCCACCTTATGCTAGCACCCATGAAATCTGACCCTGATCCTTGGGGGTACAACCCGATGTACCGCGAGCCCAATGTACAGCCAAGCTATAACTTTCTTCAAAATTGTCGAATCCGTGGCGCCCTGGTATTGTTCGATTCAGCTGGACGAGCCGCCTCGAAACATACTAGGGCGTCCCAGATTCGACAATTCTGAAAAGTTATAGCTCGGAGGTACATTGAACTCGCGGACAATGGCCTGCTCACATCCTTGATATATAAAACCCCAAAAAATTTCAAAACAAACTTCACAATCAACATTAGCCGAATTATTGTTGACTTTCACTTCCAACTTCTTTTGATTTTCTTCTTCCTCTTCATCCGCATTGAATAAATTGCACCTAGAATCGTCTTCTCTTGAGTCAGCAATCATTCTTACACGATTTAAAGAATTTGCCGATTTAAATCCAACCCCTGAGACTGCTGTACCAATAGAGACCGCGCTGTCTTCACCAACACCTCTCTTCAACTAAATTATTTTAAAATTATTTTTCTAAAAATAAGCCTGACTTACCCTGATTTGACCATCCTTTTGATTGTCGCATTCCGGCACATACACAATAACTGCTTCTCTAGGTACCCTTTGATTTTTCTTGTTAGGTCTTTCATAACTGCTAATTGAAGAAAAATCTATTTGAATATTAAATTAAAAAATACGTTGGAAATTGACTGGAGCATAAAGAATGACACAAATTTCCACAACATCCGACTGTGAACGGATTCAGTCCAGCACGGAATTTATTCGTTACCTTAAAGGAAAACTGAGTTGAAAAACAATAAACTAAAAAAACCTGTTCATTTGTTGTCCTCGCTCTCAAAACCAGAACGATGTGAAAGCAAGTCAACCCAATAACAGGGACAGCAAGTAAAGTACAAATTGACATCAATACAATTGAGCAAAGATTTGGTCTTGTGAGAATATCCCGACGACTTAAAAGTGTGTAGCTTAATGAGAGGCTAAACACACAAATCATATGCCAGCTGAGGAAGAAAAGGAACAAGAAAAAGTTGCGATAATTTCGTCGACCAATACAATTGTGGACCCAAGGGCAGTGGTGATCGAAGCAATCGATGCATCTGAAAAGAAAAAATCGGTAGTTTTTGAGATTTGCGGACAAATCTTGCGGACTTTCCCAAACTAAAGAATCATTACCTGTTACAAACTGAACAATGTGAAGAACGCGGAGGCCTGTAGAATTTACAAGTAACGCACCATTTCATTCTAACTGTTATTCCGTTTATCTCAACACTCTTATAAAGAGGCGAACGGAAATCGTCCAAATTGGCTACTTCAGAAGAGGTTGCTACAAATTATTTTAGATAAAATTGAACGACAATGCTTATGTTAATTTCGCACGCCATCCCCTTTTTCTTCCATAAAATACTAAAAACAAGTATTTAAAAAATTCAGACTCTGGACCGGGCTCGAACCCATGACCTACAGAAATTCTGACCATTTTGGGTACCTAGAAAAAAAAGAGAAGAGGTACTAAAGTGGGAGGGGTATGAATATTTTTAGTTGTTTTGACCATTTTAGTACTTTTGAGGAAGTAAAAAAGGAGGGGATACGAAATTGAATATAAAAAATGAACTGAGAAAAGTAAACGAACCGATTGGATGAGTACCTTAAAATTTAAAGTATAAAGACTAAAACTGATATAATCAAACAAACCAGGATCCATTGTCGTCGCCATAAACAAATTTGAAATACAAAAAGCAAAGAGAACAAAATCTATCGCACAAAAAAGATAACCAAACGTTCCAAGCTTGATGATTAACGCCGGAACGAGAATATAGAAAAACGCCGCTGAGCAGCCAACAATTAAAGACCAAGTTAAAATGGCCGGTAAGGCGTGTGATAAACTCCTAGAAAAAGAAAATTTTAAAGTAGAATAAAAAAGGGGACGAATACCTGCAGAAATTTTTCATTCGTAGCAATCAATAGGCTTTACTTTAATCAACAAAGAAGAAATCAGTAGAAAATTGTATTAAGTATAAAATTGGATTAATGTAACTAGACAAAAAAATTGAAAAAAATTACGCCCCTTTAAACAGAAAAAACCCGAACCCTAACAAAAAATTTCAGACAAAAATCCGAAAAAAATTTCCAAGGTCAAATACTTTTTGTAGCCAACTTTTTCATCGCCTTGACTTTATTATCGGCCATTTCACCGCCACTGTTTTATCGCCGCTGTCAACTTTATACTAAAAACGATTTTGCGTGATTTTACGTTTCTCGCCTCGCTCAAAGGTATAAATTTATGCAAATCTTTTTTCAGTAAATTTTTTTAAAAATGAGTAATTGCTGCAATAAAATCATTTTTTTCTTTCTATACATTTTATTGTTTTTTGTAAAATTAAACAACAATGGAGTCAACTTATGCCCATTCTACCACTACGATTACTGCTACACGTTTAGGTGCCAATTTGCGAAATATGTTCATCAATGTTATTAATCATCGCGAGGTAGAGTTTAAAAGCATTGTATAAGGGTTAGTAAAAGCTTAGGACATGATAGGGATAGAAACTGTGGGGTCAGCCCTGAATGCCTTTCCGAAAGTCCCTGGACCATGGGTCTAAAACAGAGATCGGCCTGGGTTTTTCCTGTACCCAGAGTCCAGGCAAGACATTTTTTCACCTTCCTGGGTTTTTACTGGATAAATAAATCAAACCCAGGAACAGGCCCAGGCTTTTCAAAAACACCGATCTCTAAAACAGGGATGGGTCGGTTTATTTGATATCCTACCTGACTTCTTTCTCAACCAGGTCCATCCCTGATCTAAAATGCAGAACCGGGTACTTATAAAGAGATTGTAGGCCTTCAAGATCAATAGGTATTGAGGTTGTAGGATTTCAGGAGTGGACTCGAAACTGGAATCGCCCTCTGGCAGTGACTGTGTCCCTTTTTGAAAATTAGGTCTAAAAACCTTTTTAAAGACCAACTTTATAATCACTTCATTTATCATTTTTGCGGCTCTATATGCTTCCTTGACAGCAATATTTGAGAGATCTTTACTTCATCCTTTAACAATTACTCGACAAAAACAACAAATAGTTTACCACCCTCAATTGGCATTAACTCCTCAAGTAAGCAACCACACTTTGGAAGAGAAAACTCATTTTGAAACCTTTCCATTTTCTTCGCCTTTTAGGCAATGTCGTCGACCTAACTCGTATTTTTCTTTTTAATTTTTTTGCTACTTTTCCGTTATACCTATGCCCACAAATTTTTTTCAGCGAGGATTCAGTTGATCGTAATTATGCCCAGAATCATTGAATCACATTAGTTTTAGTGTCGTTCGCCTCAGATCCACTAGCCCTTCCCAATGAGCTGTTATTTGTAACATAACTAATTTTTGACCCCAAAAATCGGCTTTCTCCTCCCTATGGTTTTTCGACCTCTATCTCGGTCCGCAGAAATTTTCGATTATATAGTGATACCTTCCGACTTACGCAGACGAGACGAATCTGCGGGCCGAGCTAGGGATACCTAAATCAAAAAACTTTGGAACCTGCCACTGGCTAAAGTACTGTCAAAGAATTAGCGGCCGTATAGGTAACGGAAAAGTACCTTCCCTTAAATTTCTTATTTTTAAAAATTAAATAATTTTTCTTCCCCATTTTTGGAACCAAAATTTGCCTGCTTCAACATTTACAACCACTTCATATTTAATTTTATCAATATTCCTTTTATTGGCACTTTCATTGTGTATCGGCAGAATTTTAAATAAAATATGCCTCCCCTCCCTTGCTGGCCCTTTAATTGTTGGGTGTTTAATTGCCAATTTTGGACAAATTAGGGAAGTGTTGACTCTACCAAATTCGAATAATGGAGGGACTTTAATTGTTGAAATTGCTTTTCTTGTTGTAATTATTCGAGCAATGTTGGGAATTAATTCGTCTTCTCTTTTGCATAATTTGGTGGGTATTTTAAAAAATTTTTTAAAATTCTTAAAAAGGTTCAGGTTTATTTTTTTTTAATTTTCAAAAAAATTTTTTTTAATTTAGAAAAAATTTCTGGAAGATTTTTCAAAAGAAAAATTCAAAAAAAAATTAAAAAATTTTTCAAAAAAAATCTGAAAAATTTACAAAAAAATTTGTAAAATTTTTAAGCTGAAGAAATTTAAATTTTCAAAAAATTTTTTCCGTATTTTTTAAAATTTTTTTTTGAAAAATTATCAAAATTTTTTTCCGGTTTTTTTAGAACCTTCAAAAATTTTTTCAAAAAATCCAAAAAAAATTCAAAAAATTTTTTTTGGATTTTTAAAAAATTTGGAGAATTAAAAAACAATTTTTTTAATTGTGAAAAATTTTCAAAAAAAATTTTTTTTAATTCCAAAAAATTTTTAAAAAAATTCTCAAAAACCCCTAAACTTAAAAATTTTATTTTTCAGTCACTCATTTGCTTGTTAGGCATTCTCTGCCCTCTAATTGAATGTTTAATTGTTTTACTGGCCGCTACACTTTTATTTAAAATTAATTTATCAATTGCTATACTTTTTGGGTTTTTTTAAATTTAAAAATTTCAAAAAAAAAAATTTAAAGTTTTGCAATTTCTGCCTCTTCTCCTCCAGTTATTGTACCAACAATTAAACGTTTGGAAGAAAAACAATTTACAAATAATGACGATTCTGGAATTCCAACAATTATTTTATTCAGGTTTTTTTGAGTTAAGGGGATCGAGACAGGGATAAGGGGATCAAAGATTTTTAAGTTTTACTAAATTCTTAGTGCCTGACGTCTCGAATTCTAGATCCCCTTTAATCCCTCTTGCCTTCTATTGGTCTCTCTTGATCCCTGATCAGTCTCAGCTTACTTGATCCTCTATTCTCTCGATATCTCATATCCTCTCGATATTAAAGAAAAATTTTTTATCAGTCTCGACTCTCCTTGATCCCCTTAATCCTCTCTCGATCCCTCTTAATCCCTATTGACCCTCAAGCTAAATTTTTTAAAAAAATTTTTATAGCACTATTTTGGATAATATTTTTGCGCTAGCTGGTTTTGGTATTGCTTTTGAAGCGATGACAACAAAATATGGTATAATTAAAAATATTAATGGGAAAGTGTGAGGAAATGTGATGGGGAATAGGATGAAGTTTTCCCGCTTTTTCTTGGAAGAGAAAACGGAAGAAAAATTCTTCTGGGACTGACAATGGGAAGAATTTGTTCATTTCCTCTCTCTAAAAAATTTTTTTGTAGCTCATCAAAAGGGTGAGAAAGGGAAGGAATCATCCACCTAGATATAACCTTTGTGAATGAAAATAAAAAATAATGGGAGTGGGAGGATAGGAGAAAGATTGTGATTGAAGCGAGAATAGGAAATAAAATAAAGGGGTCATCAATTTTTATAATAAAATGCGATAATAAAAGGGTGAAAAAATGTCTAGGGGTTGGAAAAAATTTTAAAAAATTTTTTAAGCACAATCAGCCCCCCTCCATATTTCAGGATTAAAAAAATTTTTTCAGAGCCCTAGCTTCCTCTCTCCCCATTTTAAAAACAATTTTTTTTCAAATTTTTCAGAACAACTTTCCTACACTCTAAGTCGAATTCCAGGAGAGTTACTAATTGGTGCGATTATTGGAATTTCTGCCGGTTTTCTTCTTCGCTTTTTTCCTCGACCTGATGTCCATTTAGTTCATTTTACAAGAGTTTTGATTTTATTAAGTGTTGGTTCCGCCTTCCATTTTGGCGCTAGAGAGATTGGATGTGTAATTGCTGGGCCTACAGCTGTCTTGATTATGACTTTAGTTGCTGCTATAAATTGGCAGATTGATAACAGGAGAGGGGTATGGAATTTTCTACAGGTTTTTTAACTTAATTTTTTTAAATTTTAAAGACGAGGACTGAAGAAAACGGATTGAGACTTTTTTGGGAATTGATAGCTTCTCCTCTTCTTTTTCTTCTATTTGGATCTCTTCTTGATTTTACTTCAATTGTAAGTCTGGTACTTATGTCGTTTCCCTCCCCCAGTCAATTTTCTTTAAAATGTACATAATGGTCAGACTTTATTTTCCTTATAGCAAGACTGACTGAATAACGCTACAAGGGTAAATAAAGTGAATCCACGGAAGAAAAAAAAGTCTGACCATTTTGTACATTTTTGAAAAAAAGTTGGGTGGGGGAGGGAAACAACATAAGTACCTGTAAGTCTGAGGACGATAAAAATTTTTTCTTTTCAAGTTTTCCTCAGCAAAACTTCTCGATGCCTTCCTATTTTTACTTCTTTCCTTGTTAGTCCGCCTAGCTACAGGACTAGCCTGTACATTTTGTTGTTCAACAGGACAGAGAAGAACCCCTTCAGAACGCCTATTTATTTCATTAGCGATTTTACCTAAAGGAAGCTTACAATTAATTATTGCCCCAGCAATTTTATGTTTTCATATGAGGGGGACTGGAAGAGAAAGTGTTGAAAGTGGTGGGATTTTGCTTTCTCTAGAAACAATTTTATTGGCTCTCCTTTTTTGCTCTCCCATTGGAGAAATGTTACTTCGGTTTGTTTTATTTTTCTTTTAAATTTTATTTGGGATCAGCCCAGAAGGTCAACTCCATAGAGGTCAACGTCTAAGTGGTCAAACGGACATTGAGATAGATTTCCCTGCTCGGAGTTGTCCTCCAGGATCAGTTGACCTCTAGTGGGAGCGACTTCTAAGAACATTTGACCTTTAGGACGGTGACCTCGGGGGAGTTGACCTTCTGGGGTGACCCTTTTATTTTTAGTCTTCTCGGACCTCTACTTCTCCGTCGGAGGCTAATTCCAAATGCTTGTGTTGTGCCGTTGGGTGAACCATACAAAAAAGGAGGATTGATGGTTGCACATTCAGATCCATGGGATAATCGACTGAGGGTATTTTTTTAATTTTTTTGACATTTTTTGCTAAAATATTTTTTGAAAGCTCGAACTCGGACCTATCGACCCAGCAGATCCTCAAATTCACAAACACACTGCCTATCCATTGGAAGGGACAAATAAACTTGATAATGATTCAAAGCCTTAATTTTTGAGAATTTTAAACATTTTTAGAGATTTAAAATAAATGATTAAAAAGAGAATAAATTGATTGTTTCTCTTCCTATAATAGAATGAATTAATGAATCAAAAAATGGCTGACAAGGGAACATTTTGAACTGTAGCCAAAAATTTCACAATTTTTTTGCACCAACGTGTAGAGCAGGGTCGATAACCTATTGCCAATTTTTGGGTTTTTTGGCCCCGATCCCCAAATCGAAAAGTTATAGGACTTCAAAGTTAGTCCTCTTAAGTATACATATACTACACCAAATATTCTTGCGAGAAAACAGACAAGGGTTGACTTGGTGTAAAATCCATTCGAGAGTCATTTACAAGATTCGTTCCCTACAACGGTGACAATAGAAAGTGGTCTATATTTTGAGGCCTTTATTCCTGGTTGACAATACATGAGAGGGTGGGTGTACCTCCCCTCGTAGAATTATTTTAGTGAATCGCTCCTAAGACATTTTCTCGTCTTATTGTTAGGATAGTGGGCAGTTCCATCAAAATTTTTATTCTTTATTCATATATTTTAGAAAAACCCGCAAGAAAATATTAAAAAAATCTGTATACCTATTCTCCTTTATCCTTAAATTCTTCCAAATTAATTATACAATTATTCTCATTTTCTGGTTCAACTACCAACAATAATTCATTTCCAGCTTCCAACAATTTATCAATAAAAGCGTTAAAGTTTCCATTTATTTTTGTTGGAGCATCAAGTTTTGAGTCTAAATTGTAGTAAATGTTGTTTATTGATAAAACGGCAAACTAGGGAAGAGGAAAAAATTTTTTGTAAAAAATTAAAAAAAAAATACCCAATGTCTGCCTTTAAAAAATGGCAAGAGAGTGAACGGCGGTGAAGGTATGTTGAAAATATAGGCATAAATTAATTCGTGTTTAATGCGAGAAGCTGGTCTTAAATTGAAAAAAATTAGGTAATACCGAGCTTGCCTCCCTTTTTCCCTTCTAGTTGTAGAATGGTCAGAATTCCTCACTCTATTCCCTAAAAGATTTTACAGGAATAAGGCGGTCTTATATCAAATAGGAGTGGTGGTACACCCATCCAACGTTGGCATAGGTTGCTGAAGCTTGTGATTGCTAAAGTTGGTGACTCACGACATAGACTGCCCATTCAACGAAGAAAATTGTCTGACCATTCTGTACATATTAAAAAATAGATTGTGGACGGACTGGGGCCACATAAGTACCGAACATGCCACTGAAATAGTGGACTTGAGTAAGTCTGACCATTACACAACTAGCAGAGGACGGAAAAAAGGGAGTGGGGGCAAACCTCGTTATTACCAAAAATATAAAAAAATAAACTTTAAAAATTTACAATCTTTTGTCAAAATATCGTCCTGTAAAATCTCTAGATTGTAAGGCAATTAATAAAATATTTGCATCATAATTCCCCAAACCAATCCATGAACGGTGGGGATTGAAACATCTGCGGTCGTCAAGTCTAAAAAATTTTTGGATTAAATTTAAGAAGTCAAAAAAACCTTTCACAAATTTCGTCAAGCTCTTGTTGACTAAATTCTCTTCGTTGAAATAAATTATTCAAGGTGTGAAGCAGGCAAAGTTGTTTTCTTTGTTTTTCGTGATAAATTTGTTGTTTTTCTGAAGAAGAACAAGAAGGGTCGTGTCGCTTCATTTGTGAAGAAAATAGGCTAAATCTACTAAAAAAATCCTTTAAAAATTAACAACAAGGGGCCCAAATTGCAAAGATTTTAAACGACAAGGAGGCCTCGAGACTCAACTAACAATTTTGGTATTCACTATTAGTTGATATTTTGAAATATTTTGCCCTAGTTACCACTTTTCAAAATTCTTACTATTTCTCTTTTTCTCTAGATTCTCTCTTTTTTCTATTATCTTTTTTAGTCAATGTTTTATGAAAGTCGAGTCTAGCCATTTGTTTTAGCCAAACTTTTTTTTGGGCATTTTTCTTGGGTTTTGTTTGGGGTTTTCTTTGTTTTTCTTGTTTTATTTTTCATGTTTTTTTAATTTCAACTCTTTTTTAAGCTTAAAAAGTAAAACAAAGATGCCTCGTATAAAGCATGTATTTTCTAAAGTTTATGACGTGCCTCGTCGTCCATTCGAGAAGGAGCGTTTAGATCAGGTTTTTAATTACTTTTTCCCACCTCTAACTCATCTATTTAGGAATTAAAATTAATTGGCGAATTCGGTCTACGAAATAAACGTGAAGTTTGGCGTGTCAAATTAACTTTGGCAAAGATTCGTAAAGCTGCTCGGGAACTTTTAACATTGGAAGACAAGGATCCCCGACGCTTATTCGAAGGAAATGCTCTTCTTCGTCGTTTGGTTCGTATTGGAGTTCTTTTGGAAGATAAGATGAAATTGGATTACGTTCTTGGTTTGCGTGTTGAAGACTTTTTGGAACGTCGTTTGCAGACGCAAGTTTTCAAATTGGGATTGGCTAAGTCAATTCACCATGCTCGCGTTCTTATTCGCCAAAAGCATATTCGGTTTATTTTTATCTTATTAATTGGGAGGGTTTTGGGTTCTCTTTGTGTTTACGGGAGGAGGTCGTTACTAGAAAAAAGTAGTGATCATGATTATGGGAGTAAGGGGGAGGATCTGAGAAAAAAAGCAACAACTGCTTCTAACTATCGACCTTCTCCTGTTTGTTAGTAGTTGCTCGGTAACTACAGGTTTCATCTTTCTGACTTGGTCTTGAGGTCTCCTTAAAAATCATCTTTACTGTTCTTTGTGTGGGTTTTGGAAGGAAGGGACTACGATTGAAATACATCTTAATTCGAGGCTTCAACCGTTGATTCGAAGCGTTTCAAGCCAATTTCCGAATTAAGGGATTCTTTTTGAATTCATATTTTGAGTTCTATCATTCTTAATAACAATTTCCTGTCTAATTCAGAATTCGTCGACAAGTAGTCAATATTCCATCGTTCATTGTTCGTCTCGACTCTCAAAAGCATATTGACTTCTCCACAAAATCTTATCTTGCTGGTGGACCTCCTGGACGTGTCAAGAGAAAGAATTTGAAGAAAGCTGCTTCGGGAGGTGGAGGAGGAGGCGGTGACGATGAAGAGGATTGAATAATATCTAAAGGTTTATAAAAAGTTGAAAGTTAATTCTGTTAAGTTGTTAAAAGATTTTGGATTTGAAAAAATGTTTTTGTTGACTTTTAATGATTTTATGCTTGAAAAGTAAGGACTTGAGACTTTAAGACACTTACTTTTGAGATTGGGTAATCCTTTACTAGGGAAGGTTACGAGGTGTCCGAGCTAAAAACGGTAAAGACGGGCTCATTCGATAGAGAATGTGCCCTTTCTAGCAAGGAATTTGAGCCGTTTTTGCCCGTTTTTGATTTGGCCAAGATACGGCTGATCCCTGGGAAAAATTTTGATCCTGAATTTGATTGTCAATTCGTGTTTGGAGTTCGAACTTAACGAATTCTAATCTCATATTTGGTCTCCGCATACATAATTAATTTCTGGCAACCTTAAGGTTGGAGGCCAGTAAAATGCAGATTACCGAGATGGTTGTGGATTTCCTAGCATAATTGACTTTATGCTCATGTCTTTTAAATTCCCTATTTCATACTTTGAGGGCAAGAAAGCTTTTTTAAATATATTTAATTCTCGAAACTCATCTCTAGCTGAAAGGTTTCTTTAATTTGTTAGGAATTCTTTTGCAAATTTATGAGTGAGAATGAATTTTATTCCTCATTTTCACCATTTCTTCATTCCGCATTTAATTTATTGTTCATATCCGGTATTTTCGGTCTTCTGGGATGAACCCAATAATTTTATTTATGTGTTTTTGCAGCTGCTTCAAAAAAGCCTTGAATTCCTTTTAAGTACTTGAGCCAATAACCGCTTTTATCTTTTCAATTTTTTTTGAAAATAAAATTGAAAAGCTTGGAGAAGCGAATATATTTTTTTATAAAATAATAATTCACATGATGGGGAGGGAGGAGAGGAGGGGAAAGGCAGGGGGGGGGGTTGAGGGGTGAGAGGAGAAGAGGGGGTTGGGGGGAAAGAGGGGAGGGGGGGATATTTTTTCAACAAAATTTTATTTCTTAATTTATTTTTTTTTCAATTTTCTTATCCAAAAAATATTTTTTTTTCCTTCTCTCTAGCTAGTAAAATATACTGGAGTTTTTTTATAAAGTTTGATTGGCCTCGTTAGCTAAGGCATTCTTTCTTTAAAAAGAAATAAGTTATAAACAAATGCTTAAAGGGGAATACAAAATAAATAAGTAAATTCTTTTTTTTATTCTCACGAATCTCACAAGAGAATTTTTTTTAAATTAAGGGGCTATATTTTACGTTGTTATGGTTATTCTAGAAAAATTTTTTTGGATTTTTTTAGAATTATTTTTTTTTAATTTTTGGGATATTTGGGATTTTTTAGGTAATTAATAGGCGTGGAATAATTCTTTAAAAAATAGGTAGTTTGGAATTTTCTTGTGTCCATTTTTTAAAAAGTAGCTATTTTTATGTTATGGTTATCATTAGAAATTTTAGGATTTTTTTTCTAATTAAAAAAAATTTTTAAATTTTGTTTTTAATTTTTGGAGGTTTTTGAGTAACTAGTAGGCGTGGAATGTTTTTTAAAAACAATGAAGATTTTAGTTCAATTTTTGAATTTTTTTTCCTTTTTTAAAAAGTAGCTATTTTTCTCTTTTAAGGGGTTTTTTTAAAAAAGCCCTCACTTAAGGCAATATTTATAAAATATGTAAAATCGACTGGCAATTAGCGCTATTTGTGTGCGCTTTCAAATTGTTTTTTGATGGCTAATTATTAGAGAAAGAAAAATTTTTTGGCGCACTCCCGAGTTTTTTAAAAGGGAATAATCTATCAATGCTTTACTAAGTAAAGCAAATAAATATAATGGCTTAACTAAGTAGAAGCTTTTTTCTATAAATATCCTCTCATTATTTTAAAGGCTATAATTTTAAAATTAAAAAATACAATTTTTAAGACAAAAAAAATTTAAACAAAATTTTTGAAATTTTTCTGAAGAAAATTTTTTCGAAAAAAATTTTTTGAAGAAATTTTTGAAATTTTTTTTTGAAAATTTTTGCGAAGAAATTTTCAAAAAAATGCCTTGCGGAATGCCCTATTTTTGCGAAGAAATTTTCAAAAAAATTTTTGGCTGTACTTTAGCCGGTGGCCCACTCAGAAACGGGACAAATTATATACCATTCGATTCGTCTCGGCGAGCTGAATCGAATGGTACCATTCTTTTTTTGCGGAAATGCCTACGAGCCGAGATATAGTTCCTTGAAAACCGAAAAACCATAGGGGGGAGTAAGCACAATTTTGGGGTGAAAAATTCAAATATGCAAATGATAGCTCATTCGAAAGAGCTCCTCGAGCTGAGTCGAATGACACCAAAATCAGCGGAATACGACTTGATTTAACAAAGTTATGAGCATTAGTTTCAGCTCCTTACCTTTGGTCTACGTGGAGGTTTTTGTTGCTGGGGAAGAAGCCAGACATGCCGACCACAGCTAAAATAGGCATAGGTTTTTGTTACGAGCCCAGACCCAGAGCCCGTAGACTCCCCGCGAGGCGCGTGCCGCAAAACCCCGCGCGAAGCGCGGGGTTTTGCACAAGCGCCTCGCCGACACCCCATAGGTTTATGTTGATTGTTTTTTGTGTTGTAACTTCGTCTAAACTTACTCAATCACGGTGATTTTGGTGGCATTCGACTCAGCTCTTCGAGCTCTTTCGAATGAGCTATTATCTGTATAAAAAATTTTTAATTCCAAAAATCGTCCATTTTGATCTTCGGTTTTTAGGGGCCTATATCTCGGTCAAATCAAGTCGGATTTCGCTGATTTTGGTGTCATTCGACTCAGCTCGAGGAGCTCTTTCGAATGAGCTATCATTTAAAAAATCAAATTTTTCACCCCAAAATTGTGCTTACTCCCCCCTATGGTTTTTCGGTTTTCAAGGACCTATATCTCGGCTCGTAGGCATTTTCGCAAAAAAAGAATGGTACCATTCGATCAGCTCGCCGAGACGAATCGAATGGTATATAATTTGTCCCGTTTCTGAGTGGGCCACCGGCTAAAGTATATCCAAATTTTTTTGAAATTTTTTAAGAATTTTTCTGAAGAAAATTTTTCGAAAAAATTTTTTGAAAATTTTTGAAATTTTTCTGAAGAGAATTTTTCTTGAAAAAAATTTTTTTTTGAAATTCTAAACACAGAAACTGAATTAAAAAAATTTTAATGCGTTTGCCTGTAACGCCACGTGAAAGAAAAAATTCTTTGTTTTGTGACGTCGACTGTGGCTTCACTGTAATTTTATTTTAAATTTTTTCCTTAATTTAAAATTTTATTTTTAAGGTAATGTTGCTTGGAGATAGTTGTACGGGCAAAACTTGTATTTTAATTCGTTTCAAGGACAACACTTTTATGAACAAGTTTGTTTTTATTAAAAAATTTTTTCATTTTATTTTTTAAAGTAATTTTATCTCGACTGTGGGCATTGATTATAGAGTAGGTTTATTTTTTAATATTATACTTTAAAGACTAATATAAGCCCGGCTCTATTAGAAGCCCATATTTAATAAAAGCTTACACAAGGGGACCCATTGAAAATCACAATCTTACTTTCTAGTAGAAGATCACTCTCTAATGGGGGTCTTCTTCAGTCGTCAAAGAGACATTAAAAACACTAATATGTAGAAGCCCACTCTCTAATAAAGGCCTAGTCCACTCAAAGTAGCCTGTTTAAAAATCGCTCTCTAATAGAAGCCCAGTCAAAGTGACCAATCGAGAAATAGAAGCCCAGGGCTTGTATTAGTGCATTTACTTTAATTTTATTTTTTTAAATTTTATAGAACAAGGTGCTTGAATTGGGCAGGAGACGAGTTAAATTACAGGTAAACCCATTGAAAAATAAAATTCATATTTTTACAGGTTTGGGACACTGCAGGTCAAGAACGTTTCCGCAGCCTAACAGCTTCTTACTACAGAGATGCCGATGCCCTTTTGCTCATTTATGATGTAACTAATCGTGCAAGTTTTGAACATATAAGGGATTGGCTTGCCCAAGTTAAAGAATATGCAAAGGATGAAGTTGCTTTAACTCTGGTTGGGAATAAAGTGGATTTGGGACATCAAAGGAAAGTTAGGGCAGATGAAGGACGACAACTTGCAAAGGTTATTTGGACGGTTTTTGTGGGGAAGAGGGGAGGGAGGATTTTTGGGAGGGGCTTGTATTTTGGGGGATAGGGGGGTTTTTGAGAGGGACTTGCAAAGGTTGTTGGGAGGTTTTTGGGAGAGGGATTTTTATGAGGGACTTGAAAAGGTCATTAGGGAGGTTTTTCTGGAGGATAGGTGGATTTTTGGGAGGGACTTGCAAGGGTTGTTGGGAGGTTATTGGGGAGTTCTTTTGGGATAGGGTGATTTTTGGGAGGGATTATGATTCTTAATAACCATTTTTCCCGATTAAAAATGTTTATCCTCTCTATACATAAATAGAATAATTTTTAAAAATTTTCCCCTCAATTAGGATTATGACATTCCTTTCATCGAGACAAGTGCAAAATCTGGCCAAAATGTGAGCGAAATGTTTTTTGACCTTACAACAAGGCTTTTAAACGCTGTTGAGGCAAATAAAGAAGGAGAAAATGATGAAAAAGAAAGAAAGGCATCTGTTTTGGAATTGAGTGCAGAAATTAATGGAAGGCATGGAGACGGTAATTATTGGCGATTTACGAGTTGTTGTGGAGGGGGAAAGGCTTAAAAAGTGTTTTTTTAAATTTTTTTGAATTTAAAATTGATTAATAAATTTGGGATGTGATCAATTTAAAAAATTTTTGAAGGTCAAATTTTGGGTACACCCCAAGGCACTGCAAGCCCTCGGTACCGCAGAGAGAGAAAGAGAGTTGGACCCTGCTCGTCGAGCCGCAGCGGACCATACCAGGGCGTCCCGGATTCGACCAATTTGAACGAAGTTATAGCTCTGCGGTACCTTGGCTTGCCCCCTCAAATTTTGATTAAAAAAATGACTTAAAAATTGACCCATCCACTGTATATATTTAAATTTTATTTTTTTTACCCAATAAAATATTTTGATTTAATTTTTTTAAATAAATTGATAAATTTATTTATGTCGATTTTTTATATAAATTTATAAATTTTTATATTCAATATCTTTTTTTTTGTTCATCTTTATTTAATTTTCAGGCAAAATTCCATTAAAATCCCCCCAAAGTGTAGTTTTTGTTTGAGTCGGACTCTTTAGTGTAGTTGGAAAATTTTACTTTCCTATGATAAGTGGTTGTGGGTTCGAACCCTTTTAGTGAAAATTTTTTTTATTTTTTGCAAAAACGCCTTTCTATTACTAAAATTGATTTTTAGACTAAAGAATAGTGTCACATGAAAATTTTACTTTTCAGCAAAAATTTCCTTTCATCTTGCATTTACTAAAAAAAAAGTTTTGAAATCGTTTTTGTTTGTGTGTTCAGCCGAATGGAACATGAAAAAAACTAACTACTCTACACATTTAAAGGTTTGTTTCTTTTCTTATCTTTTTTTATTAATATTTTCTATCACTTATGGCCAGGCAATCCTGTTTTGGTTCGCAAAACACGTAAAAGAGAAGGGGAGAGGATGGGACGGCCGCCTTTGCTTACAGCGCAAATTGGGCTCATTCATTTCACCATACCTTCACTTATTTGAATTTGTGTTTTTTCTTGTTTTGCCTACGTTCGAATATTATTGCTTGACAGCTTATTTGTCATCTTTTCTGTGCGCCAAAAGCTTTGGTTAGTTCAGGTTTTTATTTTTTAAATTTTCTGTTTAGTGTTGTTTCCCTCCCCTATCCCTCCCTCCACCCAATTTTTTCCTTGATGTACAAACTGGTCTGACACTGCTTCATTGGATGATCTGTGGCATCATTATGTGAGGCATTATCACCTGTGAGCATGTTGTACATCCAGGAAAAAATCGGGCATGGGAGGGAAACTACATAAGCACGTTTAGGTTTGCCGCTTAACTCGGCGCTTGTGTCGTTTCCCTCCCCTCATTTATCCAAGGCTTTTAGGTCCTGTTTTTTCTTGTTTTGCCTACGTTCCTTTGTTTTGCTAAACTTTTTCCTTCCAATTCTTCTCTGTTTATTAAAAATGGAGACAACGCAAAACCCCTTTGCGCACTCCCCTTTTCTCCTCAATGCCGTCTTTTATTTTTTAGGTGGCATGCATTTTATATAGCTACGTGTAAGTCTCACCCATTTATTTTTCTTTCCACTTACCACCAATAAGGACATGTCTAGTAAAAAAAGAAAAAAAATTTTTCCTCATCTATCAAGGGCACTCGTTTCATTTTACTCTTTTTTTTGTCACCCACAAATATTTCCCGCAATAAATCCCTAAAGAGAAAAAATAAAAATGAAACGGAAATGAAAGAGGACATTTGACACAAACAATAACAGAATACATAGTAGTAAAATTGTAAAAAAAAATTTTTTTTTTTTTTAGATTTTTTAGATTTTTGAACAAGTTTAGCAAAACAAGGGTAAAATTGTCGTTTATGGGCCCCTTTTTTTCCTCCCATTGTTTTCCTTTAATTTTTTCCTGTGAAGAATCAGACTTACCTATTTCCATTCTTTCTAATTCTCCTTTTGTATTTTGAAAACAATCAAAAAGGAATTAATTAATTTTGACAAGTATGTATGTATAAGGACAAGACACTTTTCCTTCCTTTTTTCTTCAAGGTGTCATAAGTCTGGGGAGAAAAAATTCTTTGGGAGGAAAAAGGGGGTCCTTCAACGCCAATTTTCCCAAAACAAGTGTACATTTCACGGGTCTAGCCGACCCGATTTTCGAAAATCGGGAATTAAAAAAATAGGGAATTCCCTATCCCCGAAATTGGGAATTTAATTTTTTATGTCGGCTAGATCCCTGGTACATTCGGGTGAAAAAATTAGGGAGGAAAAAAGTAGGTCCCTCAACGACAATTTCCCCCAAAACAAGTTTTTGATTTATAAAACAATTTTTGTAAAAAATTTTTCTTAACAAGTTTAATCAAAAAAAATTTTTCTTCCCTTACACCCATAATTTACTTCATATATTCCTCTCAATTTTTTTGACATGAGTCAATTCTTTCTCAAGTACTCCCTTCTTTTTTCTTTTGGAAAATGTCCAAATTTAATTTTCAATTTATTCTTTGCACTTTTCTTCCTCCTTTTCCTTCAAATAATTCAATCTCGAGATAAAAACTAAAAATTAGAGTTAAATAAAAGAGAAGCCAAATAAGTAAAAATAAATACATTTTTAAGCATTTACATTGCTATCTTAAGAAAGTGCATGTTTTTAACTTTACTTTTTTTGTGTTTTTTTAACTTGCTATTAAAAATGCAGCAAATCTTCTTGGTGTATTTACGTTGGGTCTAAAAACAAAAATTCTTTTTCTTCAATAGAAAATTGTACTATTCAAAAATCCAGTGGCCGTAGGTCCTTAAACCAGTCGAGTAGCTGTTCGTACATTGGAAATATCCCAAATATTTTTCCCCAATATTTTTTCCCGAATATTTTTCTCTTATAAGGGAACATCGAATAGTGTACAGAAACTTAGCGGTCTAACTTTGAACGGCCTTAACTCGGCCCAAAGTGATTTTGCAAGAAAACCGGCATCACTTCGCAATAGGAAGTCGATGGTCCTCTATCGATTGCTACCAAAAAAATTTCAAATTTTTGTATAGAGTATCCGATGTTCCCTTTAAAATTTCAGTAAATTCACCTCTTTTTAAATAATTTTTAATTATTTTTAAAAATTTTTTTTTTCAGACTAATCCACTCAAACTCCATTTTTTCTTCATATTCCACCTTTTATCAATTCACCAAAAAATGGTAACAACTCAACACGGCCCTCAATGTATTTGTGAAATTTGTACTTGCGGGTTTTTTTTAATTTTAAAATTTCAAAAAAAAATTTAAATTTAAAGACGGCATCAATGCCCATTAAATCGTTCATCTGCCACTGGTTTTTCCCCTTTTGGTGAAAAGAGCAATAATGGGAATAGAAACAGCAGCCATTTTTACCGAAAAGAATTTGCTACAACTGCCAATGTTAGTGAAAGGGCAAAGCCGGCACGTCCTAATCCGGAGCTGACACTTGACAGGACAATTGTGAATAAATTTTAAATTTTAGAAAAATATTTTAAGAAATATTTTTGGCATTTTTGGGAAATTCCATATTTACTCAAATATTACCTCTCTCTATTAATTGCCCCCCCCCCCCCTTCTAGCCACAGGTTGAAAAATTGCCCTCTTAAAAATAGTTATGTATTGTAATTAGCCTTTCTAAAATAACCTCAATTATCTCGCCTCTACTAATTATTTAATACCTCCACGAGAGATTTAAACATTAATTCCCCCGAGGTAATTATTTGAGTAAATACGATAAGTAAGTAAATTTTGGGGTGAATTTTTAATTTATTTAAAAAATTTTTTCTTTTGTTTGCACACCTTCATTTTCTAAAAATTTTCTAAATTTCTCTATTGATTTTTTGTTAATTTTATTCTTTTTAATTTTTATTTTTGAAATTTTGAGTTTTTTTGAGTTTTAGAGGGAAATACCAGTCAATTTTAGTTAAGCTCAAGATTTTTAGCTTTTCGCACATCCTTTTTTATATTTTTATTGGATAAGTAAGGAAATTTTTTTGTCGTCTCTCTCTGTTGCTAAGTGAGTGAGAAAATGAATTTACCCATAATCTTTTTATTATAAAAGAATTTTTTTTTCATTTGGCACTTGTTGGCACAAAAAAAATATAATTTTTATTGCGCACAAAAAATGTTGGCTCTTATCCAGATTACGCGTCCAATCGCATCCTTACGCGGCTAATCAACCTTTATGATTAGACGCATACTGGATGAGTAGACCTTAAAATTCCCATAGATTTTATGGTACTATAATATAGAATTGGGTACGTATCGCCATAGATTGGACTTTTAATGGACGCGTAAAGGTGCGATTTTGACGCGTAATCTTGGCAAGAGCCAAAAAATTTCCCTTAAATTCTAATTTTTCCTCAAAATTTTCATTTTTCCCCTTCCTCTAGCCATTTCACTCAAACGAAAAATCAGTAGATTTTTCTGAACAGCAAAAAGCACTAACAGAAGCACGTAATCAACGTTTTGTTACTTCTGCCGCATTTAGAAAACGTGGACAAAATTCTCAAATTCAGTTAACTGACGGACAAAATAATCAACAACAACAAATGCTTCGAAGTACTTACAGAGAAGAAAGTGAACGTGCTTTGCAAAATGGAGGTTAGATTTTCTTAATTGAAAGACTCCATCCCAAAGACCGATACTCTGACTGGACATAACTCGATCTAAAATCATTTTACTAGAAAACGAATAACACCTCGCAATAGGAACTCGTGAGAAGAGGGGTGGCGGTCTTCATTCGAATGGTACCAAAAAATTACCAATTTTTTGTACACAGTAGACGATGGTCCCTTGAAAAATTCTCCTTTTTTCCAGTTCAACAACGTGTACGTCCAACTCGCCCAACCGCTACAACACCCATCTTTGGAGGTTCTGACTCTAATAACATTCATCAAACAGTGAATCAAAGCGAATATGCTCCAAAACGTTCAGAAAGAGCTGAGGCTGTTAGGTCAAAAACTTCAGACCTTTGGAAGAATGTAAACGGTACATCGCTTGAAAAAAGTGGAGTTAATGCAGAATATGGGAAAGGAGGAGGGAGAGGTGAAAGGCCAGTAGCTGCACGCCCTCGTGAATCAAACATCCTTCGTGGGGAAGGTCCATTTCATGTGGAAACAAATCAGCGTTCTGAATATGGACCTAAACGAGGGGAGAGATTTGAGGCTAAACGACCTGTTGAATCCGAGATTTGGAAGGTTTGTGAAAATTCTTGGAAGAGGGGGTGGGGGAGGGTTGGGCTTAAAAATTTCTTTTCTTTTTTTAAGAATGAAGGCCCAAATGAACATACAACAGTGAATAGAAGTGAGTATAAGGGAGGCCGTGGAGATCGCTTTGAGGCTAAACGACCAGTTGAAAATGAGATTTGGAAGGTTTGTGAGTTTAAAAAATATTTTTTGGAGGGGAAGCTTGAACTTATTTTTCTTTTAAAGAATGAAGGCCCAAATGAACATACAACTGTAAATCGAAGTGAATATAAGGGAGGCCGTGGGGAAAGATTTGAAATGCGAAAACCTCCAGATTCTGATATTCTACGTGTTCAAGGACCCTTCGAATCCCTAAGTGTTGCACACAGTGAATATGCTCAAAGAGGCCCAGGGGAACGCTTTGAAAGCCGAAAACAAGGAGAAAATGAAGAAATTTGGCGTAATGAAGGAAGAATGGCTGCTGAAGGTTCTGTCAGCAAAAATGATTATCAACATGAAAAAGGAAAGAGGGGTGATCGACATCCAATGCATCGTCCAAAGGATACGGAACTTTTTGATGTTTTTGAATTTTATTTTTACCTAAAAATAAAACTTTTCTAGCGTAGCGGCAAAATTGGAGAAGAAAGAACAGTTAATGCTACCGAATATTCGCATACCCGTGGAGAGCGTGCTGAACGAAAAGTGCCACAACCTTCAGGAATATTTCAACCACCTCCAGGATCAGAATTTGCTCCAGAAAGTACTGTCACTCGAGAGCATTATGGTCACAAAGAATTGGTAGAGAGAGCCCATCCAGTGCCCCGACGGTCAGAGTTTGTGTTGGCAGGGCCGGAAGGTAAAAATTAATGGGGATTTTAGGGGAATTTGAGGGGGGTTTTTGATTAATCTTTTTCTCTTTCCT
This sequence comes from Meloidogyne enterolobii, assembly GCA_963681835.1. Lineage (NCBI taxonomy): Eukaryota > Metazoa > Nematoda > Chromadorea > Rhabditida > Meloidogynidae > Meloidogyne > Meloidogyne enterolobii. Next base: position 710,726 of record CAVMJV010000088.1, read on the forward strand.
TAACAGAATCCTTCAATAAATCCACCAATTACAACGACAATTTCCAACAAATTCCTTCGGATACTTATGCTTCCCGCCCTGCGGCAGTACGCCCATCTACAGCATTAAAATTGCAGGGTGATAGAGAATTTAAGAGTGGATATGGGTCAGAATTTACAAATAAATTAGCTGGGCCGTGTCCAGCTGGGGAATTGGTGGAAACTTTGAAAGGCCATGCATGCAAATCTGAGGACAAAAATGGAAGTCATACGGATACAAACAACTTCCACTTCCATTCAGTAAATAAAGGCCATCATATGTATAGATCAAAGGAAAATTTGGCTGAGGCTTGAGAAAAAAGTGTTAGAGAAGAGATTAAAAATAGAGAAAAGAAAAAGAGAAAACGAGACATTGTATATGCATTTTGTTATTTTATGATTATTTTCTTTCAAAACACCAAAAATGGGGAAAGTTTACTAGAAACGACAAAATGGTTTTTTGACATTTTGCCACACTATTTCTACGCATTTTACCTTAGGGTTTTTTACAATTTTTTGGTTTTTTATTTTAAATTTCTTAAATTTTTCGTAATTTTCTTTTAATAATCTAGTCTTTTTTATACCTAATCATTTTTTAATAAATAAAATTTTCTACTCCAATTTTTGATATAGGGTTATTTTACTATTTTTATTTTACGGACTTTTTTTCTATAACTTTTTTTAGAAGATGCATAATTATTTTCGCAATTTACTTCAAAATCGTGTATTTTCTGTGGCACTTGGATCAGTTCGAAATAAATATAGTTTGTTTTTTTAAATATTTATTACTTAATAGGGATAGGCATGGATGTGAATCCGGTCCTTATTTTTTCCTTGCATATTGTTTGATTTTATCTGGTCCTTGGTTCCTCGTTTATATTTGGTCCTTGACTTGTTCTTTGATTATATCCTGTCTTGATTTTTCCTTACACGTTCATTGATTCCTTTTTGATCTTGATTTTTTGGCATTATTGACTCAAGATCAAGAATCTGTTCAAGGTCCTCTACCGAAATCAAGGTCATGGTTTTCTTATATTTTTTGGCCTTTAATTTTTAATATTTTTAGAATATGTTGGAATGATTGAAGAATCCGATGGAACGCTTAAAGGTGACATTAAAGCAGGGATGGAGCGAGTTATGCTTAAGGAATTGATTCAAGGTTCATAATTAGCTTATATCAGTTTTTACTTTTAAATATTTTTTAAAGGTTTTGCCCACGTTTTTGGACACATGTTTATGGAGCCGGCAACAATCAACTACCCTTTTGAGAAGGGTCCGCTTAGCACCCGTTTCCGAGGAGAACATGCACTTCGTCGCTATCCTTCAGGCGAAGAACGTTGTATTGCTTGTAAATTGTGTGAGGCTATATGCCCTGCCCAGGTTTTTTCTAATTTTATTTTTCTTAAATTTAATTTTAAAGGCAATAACAATCGAGACTGAAACACGTCCAGACGGTAGTCGACGAACAACACGTTATGATATTGATATGACAAAATGTATTTATTGTGGATTGTGTCAAGAAGCTTGCCCTGTTGATGCTATTGTTGAGGTAAATTTTTTGGGTTTTTAAAATTTTTTTGATCATTTTTCGGGTAGGTTTGGATATCCAACCTCGAACCTCTTTCTTTTTGTCTTGAAGGCACCTACCCGAAAAGTCTTATCTAGAATTTTTCCGAAAGGACAAGACATCAAAAATCGAAGGTTCGAAACTATAGGTTTGTCAACCCTGAAGATTCCCGAGAAGAAACTTTCAACCTTGACCCCGGAACTTGGCATTTGTTACCTCGACTCGATCCGACCCCTTACCTTTTAACACTGACAGGCCTGAGGTGCTCAAATCTAATTTTAAGTTAATAAACCGTTTAAATTTTTAATAAAAAATATTTTTAACATAAAAAATTTTTTTTCTCTTTTAGGGTCCAAACTTTGAATATTCAACAGAAACACACGAAGAATTACTTTACAATAAAGAAAAGCTTTTATCAAATGGTGATCGTTGGGAGCCAGAATTGGCAGCAAATTTGCAAGCAGAATTTTTGTATAGATAAATTTGGGATGAAAATAATATTTTGAAAAATTAGAAAAATTTTATTTGTTTGTTTGAAAAATATTTTAGGTTTTTTTGATAAAATTTTTGTTTCTTTCTTAATTTTTTATATTTTAATTGGTTTTTTAAATCCAAAATTTTTTTTAATATTTTGAGGTTTTTAAAATTTTAAACTTATTTTTCTTTTTAGTTCTCTTTTTCATATGCTTTATTTTTCTATTTTTGGAATGGCTTATTTTGACGCTCGCAATTTTTAAAGTGTTTTTAATGGCTATTAATTTTGTTGATGCCTAGCTTGTGGTTTAACTATGTCTAGGTTCTAATCTGCCAGCGTTTGTTTTTTTCTTAATTTTTTTTTGAAAAAATTTTTCAAATTTTTGGATCGGTTGTTTTTTTAATTTGTGGATTTTTAGAATTTTTTTAAAAATTTTAGAAATTTTTATTTTTTTTTGGAGAAAATTTGAAGTTATTTTTTGGGAAATTTTTTTGAAAAATTTTTTTTGAGGATTTTTTAAATTAAAGAAATTCATTTAAATTCATTTTTGAAAAGAAAAACAAATTCTAAAAATATATTCTATTTATTTTTATAAGTGGGTAATAAAAAAAAAAAAAAAAAAAAAAAAAAAAAAAAAAAAAAAAAAAAAAAGGGGGTTAGTGCAGCTGCATTCCTTTCGCGTAACATTTTTATTTATCGTCCAAAAAAATCTATCTCTTTTTCTGCTTATTTATTAAATTACACTTTTCCGGAATTTTTTTCTAAAAGTAAATTTTTAATTTTTAGTAGATATCTATCAGATTTTTTTTCAAACAACAAAAAAATTTTTTTTGAAATTTTTTCTAGGGATATGTGGGATTTTTTTGAATAGATTTTTCGGTGGTGGGAGCGGGATATGAACAGCGTACCGATTTTCTGAATTAAATTTTTTAAGAAATTTTATTCAAGCAATTTAGATCCAAAAATTAATTTGTAAAAATTTTAAAAATAACAGGAAATTTTAGTCTTCTCTAATTTTTAATTGATTTTTAGATTTTCTAAAATCAATAATGAAATTAATTAAGTAGGGCAATATTGTTTTAAAATAAAAATCGACATTTTTAAATGAAATTATTTTTAAAAATTTCCAATTTAATTCGTTAAATTTTCCAAATTTTGGCTATTTTTTGGAATGTGAATTTTGAAAAAAAATTTTTTTTACTTTAGGCCCTTCATAAAATTTTAATTTACTTCTTCCTTTATTTTTTAGACCCAAAATTTTTTCTAATTTTTTTTTATTTTTATTCAACCTCCGAAGAAAATTTTTTTTAATTTTTCTAGGTATTTCTCTCCCTCTTATGTTTTTCTTAATCTTTTTCCTTCCAACCCTCCTCTCCCTTTCGCATTAAAAATTTTTTCGACTTTGTTTTTTTTTTAATTTTTTCTTTAGTTATTTTATTTTTAGGAACCAAATTTTTTATTTTACGTTTAAAAAATAATTTTCATATTTTTAATTTATTTATTTGTTCAATGTTCTTTTATATTTTTAATTTTATTTTTTTTTTTTTGCTTTTTCCCTAGTAAGATAAAATACAACAAACATTTTTCTATTTTATTAGACAAGAGAATTGGAGGGGGGAGGGTGGTGATGAGCGGGAAAGCGACGAATTGTTTTACTCCTAGAGATCAACAATTCTTTTATTGAAAAATTAAAACAGGTTTTTTAAAGGTTTAAAAAAAATGGGAAATTTTTTTAAAAATTTTTTGAAAGATTTTTGAATGTTTAATTTTTTATTGATTTTTTAAATTTGAAATTTTAATTGAAATTTTTTTTAAAAATTGGGAAAATTTTAATTTTCGGAAGCTTTTTGGATTTATAAAATATTTTTTGAGAATAATTTAAGCTTGTTTTTTTTCTAATTTATTATCTTAACCTTTTGACCATTTTGAGCCCCTGAGTTTTTTTTACATTTTTGAAACCCTTTAATTCGGCGCATAATTTCTCATGGACTAATTCGTGTGTCCCAATTCTTGTACACAAAGTAGACCAAGTTATTAGACAAGAGAAGTAGAGGGTGGTCTTTTTTTGAGGTTTTTTTCTATTTTTCTTTTTTTCAAAAAAATTTTTTTCGAACATTTTTTCTGAAACATTTATTTTCAACAAAAAATCCGTGTGAATATTTTCTTAAAAATTTTTTTTCAATAAATTGTTGATCTTTAGGGTATTTTCTAAAAAGATATCTTTCTATTTTTCTTTTTTTGAGGGTCTATGGTAGAGAAGAAATGTTTATAGAGTTGTGCTTGGTAGTACATTTTTAATAGAGTAAAAAAAAATTTTTTTTTATTTGGAAGGGAAGGGAGAGGAAAAAATAAAATAAAAATTCTTTTTTTCTTCTTTTGCTCTATTGACATTTTTTCGCATTTTTCTCAACAAAATTTTTTTCTTCTTTCATTTATTTTTAGTTTATTTTATTAAATAGCTACATCAATAAAATTAAATAAAATTAAGAATTTTTATTTTCTGAGATTTTTTTTGAATTTTTTGAAAAATTTTTCGAAAAAATTTTCCCCGTATTTTTAAAATTTTTACAAGGAGAAAATTTTTTTAAAATTTTTCGATCTTCTAAGATTTTCCCTTTTGCTATTTCTGTTCTGTCTCCAAACAGACTCAACGCGTTCCCCTAGGAAGTGATGCCTCGATAGCTGTTCAGTCACCTACCTCAGACCCTCCAGAAATAATTTTTTCCCTAATTTTTTTCCTAATTTTTAGAATATTTTTAAGAATTATTTTTAGGGGAATTTTTCAATTTATTTAGGGAAGCCTTTAATAACCTTGAATTTTTTTTTCTCGCTTTTTTTTAAATTTAATAATTCATCAAAATTCGCGTTCCTTTTTTTCCAAATTTTTTATTTTATTAATCATTCGTGTTTTACTCTGAAAAATTTTTTTTCAATATTTTTAATATTTTGGATAATTTGTCTTTTTCCATCACATATTGATTTTTAAGAAATACTTAATTTTAGACAATCAATATTATTTTATTTGTCTTTACCTTAAATGTTCTAATATAAGCCCTAGGCTTCTATTTTTCAATGTATCTTTTCCTGGAGCTAGGCTTCTACTAGAGGAGGTGGGCTTCTATAAGAGAGGGATGGGCTTCTATTAGAGATGGGTCTCTATTGGAGTCGGGCTTTTATTAGAGATGGGCTTCTATTAGAGATGGGCTACTATTAGAGAGGGATAGGATTCTATTTTTCGATGGTCGCCCCGAGTGGGCTTCAAATAGAGAGTGGGCTTATATTAATTCATTTATGGTAGCATTTTTAATCTTTAATTTTATTTCTAATTTTTTTAAAATAATTTTTAGATAAAAATTTACAAAAATATTTATTTGTCTAAAAAAAAGAAAAATTATTAAATAATTCTTTCTTCTTCTTATTATTATTTTTTCTGTTGTCAACACTCACATCAGAGAGAGCAAGCAGCATTATTTATTTTACTACTATTTGCACATAAAAATTGGTGGTTTAAATTTTTATTGATTTTGTATGTGTGCTGATACGGAAATTTTTTTGTACAAGGTTTTTTTTTTTTTTTTGAATTTTATTTAAATTTTTGTTTATTTATCTGTCACCTTATTTTAACGTCGTTACTCCATTTTTCGAATTTTTAGAATTTTTTTTGAATTTTTCAAAAAGTTTATGTTAGTAGGCCATTGGGGGATTTTTTCAATAAGTTCCGTGGGAATAAAAATTTTTTTTAATTTTTAAAAATACAGTCAGACCCTCAGAATTAGATCCTTAAAATACTTATGTTAGACCCCAATTTAAGACACATTCTTTTTAAAGGGTATTGGCCAATTAGAGTTAATTTCTTAATGATATTGCCCCCCTCCCCCTTTCGCGTTTTAAGGGGGAAAGGGTCCCTTTTTTTACCCCTCATAAAATACCGCATTTTTGACTTTGTTATTATTCTAAAATTAAGATTAAGCCCTAAAAAATTTATTTTTAAATCTTAAAAATAAAAGTCCATCTTTTAACAAAAAAATTTTTTTTGAATTTTCAATTGACCAATAAAAATAAAAATACACAGAAAAATTTAAAAAAAAAGAAAGAAAACGTGCTTTTTTTGCAAATGAATTAGAAAAAAAAATTTTTTTTGTTAAAATAAAAGAATATATTTTTATTTATTTTCTTTTACATTTTTGCTGTTGTTCACCTAAATTTATTTTTCTTTTGCTTCTCTTTTGCTTCCCCCCTCAATTTTTCCTTTTCTTTTTTTTTCTCATTTTCCCGATTTTTACCCTTTCTTTTTTTTTCTCAATTTTATTTTTCTCATTTTTATTTTATCGTCCTTCAATTTATTTTTTTAATTTTTAAGATTTTTAATTTTTTAAATTTGTGTTTTTATTTTTTGCGTATTTTAGTTTTTTTAGTGATTTTTAATTTAATTTTTGATTAATTAATTAGAAGAAATAAGTTAATTAAAGATTTTCAGCATGAAGCAGTTTGGTGTATTGGTTAGCGTGTTGGGTTGCTAATGGAGGGGTGTGGGGGTTCGATACCAGTGGGGGGCGCAATTTTTATTTTAAGTGTATGCTTGACTAGTGTGCTTTTAAAATATTTTTTTTGCTTCTAGAAAATATTTTTAGACATTAAAAATAAAGAAAAAAATTTTAAAAAATTTTTTAGAAATTTAACTAATTAAGTGGGTTAATTTTTAAAATATTTTTTTAATTCTTTATTTTATTTTAAAACAGTATTGCCCTGCTTAATTTGCCAAATTTATTTCTTTATTAATTTAAAAAAATCAAAAATCGATTGAAAATAGACAGAGAGACTAATATGTATTTTATTAAAGTTAGTGAATTTTCTTAAAATTAATTTTAATTTTTTTTGTTAATTTTTTAAATGAAATTTAGGTAAAAATGGGTCTATTTTTAATAATTTTAAAGGAAAAAATTAAAAATATTTTTATTTTTTATTTATTTTAAAATTGATTTTCAGCTCATCCCCTTTTTCAATTTTTATTTTTTAAATTTTTTAATATTTGTCTCGTGTATATTTATCTAATATTTTGTTGTGCTGTGTGACGGCTGGCCACTAAAAATATATTTTTCCCTCCTTCCCTTCCCTTCAATTCTTCTTTTTACCGCTCTTTTATTTGCTACTCTTCTACTTTTCTATATTTTACTTTACACACACAAATTTACTAATTCTTTTTCCTTCCCTTTTTATTTTATTTTTTTTGAAAAAATTTTATTTTATTTTTATTTATTGATTTTCTTTGCTTAATATATAAAAATATATTTTTGGGGAATTTTTTAAATTTTATTTTTTTTCTATTTTTGTTTACTTTTATTTTTGTTCTTTTTAAATTATTTTTTAATTTTTTGACTTTCTATTTTTAAAAATTTTAAAGAATAAGTATTGGTGTATTGGTTAGGGTGTTGAGTTCATAGTTATGTAGTGTTGTGGGTTCGGACCTCCTTGTGAGTTCTAATTTTTATTTTAAATGTGAATGGTCGTCTATTGTTTTAAAAATATTTTTTAGCTTCTGAAAATCACTTATCTTTTTTGGATTAGTAAAATTTTTATTTTGGATACATTTTTAGATCTAAATTTTATTCTTTTCTTTTAAAAAATATTTTTTAATCAATCCAAGCGTTAGTGATCTTTTTGTTATGAGAGGCGTTTATTAGAATAATTAAATATCCCCAAAAATTTTTTTAAGACTCTCTAGACTAAAAAAATATTTTTTTCGAAATTTTTTGAGATGTTTATATATATTTTTAGATTTTTAAAAAAAGTGCAATAGACTGTAGGTAAAAGTTTACATGTACTTTTTAAGTACTTTTATGAAATTAGTTAAAAAAAATGTTGTTTATTTAAAAATAATTTTTTTGTGTGTGTGGCGGCTATCTTTATATTTTTCATTTCTTTAAAAATAAAAAAAGAAGGTTAACTATTAGTCTCGAAAAATACTTCCTTATTAAAAAAATTATTTTTTTTAACCTTTTGAGACAGGTTCCTTGACTTAACTGAGAAATTCATCTTTTGTTCTTTAGATTTGAGTTGGATATGTTCAAATTGTCGGGCCCGGTATCCGGATTTTTTTCTTACATGTTGACCTGGGCCGGGTGGTTTACGGGCTAAACTTATGGAAACTCCCGAAAACCCGAATTTTATCAGAATACCCTGTTTTCGGGCTACCGAGCGCCCGTTCTAGTTTCGACCTCTAACTAAGATTAAAAATTTTTTCGAGGGTTTTGAATCTCCTTTTACTTCACTCATTTCATTTTTCTTTTAAAAATTAAAAACTAAATTTAATTTTAATTAAAGAACCTTCCTTTTTTTTACATTGCCAAAAGGTGCAAAAGCGCTATAATTCTACTCCCCTTCCACGACTATTTTTATTAGCTGATTGTATATTCTTTATTTTTTTCATTCACATTTCTCTTTTCTTATCTTAAATTACTCCATGAAAATCATCTAAATTTTCTTTTTTTTACGCCATTGCAGTTGAATATCTCTTTGTTACGATTCCCCGTCTTTTTTCGGTCCGGTGATTTAGCTTGATTTGACTCTGCTTCCCTCCCAGGGATTTTTACCTGAGAACCGAATTATGGTTTTTTTCTATTCGAAATTTGGAGCCTGATCCGACCCGACTTTTTTTTCTCAACCCGGCCCATGTCTTCTTCCCACGTCTCTTTCCCTCTCACACCAGCAAATATCGGCCCGAATGGAGTCAATCGGCACGAGGGGACTGTTCCTTACATTTTGTTATAGCAATTTTCTGTTAAAATTTTTTCCAATTTGGCCCCAAAAATCATAGTCCTTTCAAGTTAAAATATCAATTATTGTCTAACCCTAACCATTAGAGTCTTAATTATTTTCTTATTTTTTTTAAATCTTTTATTTTTCAATGTGATCTTCTGTCTGGAACACAAATAAATATTCTTTTATATTTTTCCTAAAGCAGCTGGTTCTTTAAGGGCGGCAGCAAGGACATTTTTCGGAGGTTTATAGAAAAATGGTAGTAGTCATACATAGACGCTCTTATACTCTATTGATTCGTTCGTGGGGAAGATTGTCAAAGCTATAGGAGAAATAGTGTGTTGAATTGCTTCATTTGATGTCCGTGTGCTCATTTTTGCAAATACCACATTTCGCCAAGAAGGCTAAAATCCCGCATTTTGTCAACAAACTTGTTGGCAAAATGAGGTGTTTTCCCTTTGTTGGCAAAATGTGTAATTGGCAAAATGTGGTTAGCCTTTAAGTCGGAGAAAACGAAAAGAGATAAGGGTTAGAGAAGTCTTGTTGGGTAGTTTTAGTGTTATATTAATGTTAGGTTAGAGAAAAATAATTTAAAAGATAAGAGAAAAGAGATATTTTTGTATAGCACAGATCGCAGTATTAAAAGAGAAAAAGAAAAAAATTGAAAAAATAAAAAAAAATTTTTTTTTCTCCCTTCATTTTCTCTTTAAAAACATTTTTCAACGGTATTAATGATTTGTTTGTCTTGTAATTTATTTTAGTAGAGTAAATTTTATTTTATATATGTATTTTTATGCAATTTTAAACAATGACAAAAAATTTTTTTGTATATTTATTTTTTAAAAATTTAAGCAAAAAAATCCCCCCGTTACATTTTTTGCATTTTTTAAAATAAATAAAATTCGTGTGATGCTTTTTCCCTTTTCTATATTTGGAATATTTTTTTATAGGTTTTTTTGGTTTTTGAGACTTATTGTTAGTTAGCTTAAATAAATAAAAATATTATATTCGTGGTATTTTTTCCAATTTTCAACGTTTTTTTTAAATTTGACCCATTTGAGTCATTAACTCTTTTTTTTCTTGGTTTTAACTCTTTTCCATATGGACCCAGAATCTGACCTAACTACCTGGGCCTAAAGTCAGGATCTTGACTCAGACTCCAGAGGTTTAGAAATAAAGTAGGGCTGGTGTCTGACTCGAAATTTGGGCTCCAGGGGTCTGAGCAGACTAGGCTCATGTGTGGGACCAAATGTCTCAGGATCCGACACGGACTTAAGATCCGACCTAGCTACCTGGCTGGTACGACTTTGGACTTAAGATCCGACCTAGCTACCTGGGCTGGTACGATCCAGGCTTCGACCCAGGCTTCGGGCCCAGGATCTGACTCATTGCTGGGTTCTGACTCAAACGCCATTTTAAAATCTTGTTTTTATTGAATTTTCTAAAAAATATTTTTCTAAATTTTTTTTATTTCTAGCTATTTTGATATACATATAAAGCTACTACTATTATTTTTTTCATCTTTATTCTTTCATCTATATAAATGAAAGAGGAAGAAGATAAACAACAACAACAAAATAATTCTTCTTCTTCTCCAGCTTCTTTTGTATTATTCGACACAAATATTGCTTCAACATCAAAAATTATAAATACAAAAATTGATGTGGGACCAAATGTCTCATCCAATTTTGGTGAAAATAAAAATTCTTTTGACAACGAAAATGAACAAAATTTGAAAGAATGTGGACATAAACCAATTCAAAATGGCGTTTTAAATGAAATTGTGCAATTTGCTGAAGAAAATGAAAAAATTTTACTAGAGGAAAATAAAGTGGACGACAAGGAAGAGGCGAGTGATGGGACAAAAATTGAAGATGCAACAATTAATGGTGATCAAAATTGTTTTAAAACTCCAGCACTTCCTTGCAATAAGTTTGTTTTTTTTATTTTATAAATTTTTAAAAATGATTTTTGACAAGGGGAGGGGGTGGCCAAGAACTGGAAAGTTCACAAACAGCTCTCAACTTAAAGAGTTGTTTTCTATTGAGGGCATTCCTCGGGGAATACGAAAAATTCTTTTTAAAATAGGGTTATCGATTTCACCGGAACCCCACAAGATTTCAGTTCGGGTTCCCGGGTCGCGATTTTGTTTGACCGAAAGTTTCGGGACGGTTTCGAATGACTGAAGGTATTTGGCCGACTAATGGTTCGATTTTTTACGGTTAACCGAGCAAATTTTGAAATCGGCAACCCTACTCACAACCAGTGCTTCGAAATTTCAAATTTGCTCGTACTCGTACTTCGTACCAGGTACGAGTACGAATTTTGGTACGAGCTTCGAAGCACTGCTCACAACTAACCCTTTCATACTACTGTTCCGAGTCAAAAAAATTTTTCCAAAATAACAATTTAAATTATTTGATAATCAAAATTTTGACGTTTTGAGCGTTTTTTAAATTAAATTTTTATTTTTAAAGGAAGCCACGTCCATTAATTAACAATAATATCAACAACAAAAAACGTTGCAAATTGGATGTATTAAACAAAAATCAGCAACTTAAAATACTTCAAAATAAAGAAATTTCATCAATTAAATATACAAATGAAGAATTAATTAGAGAATATGTCAGCATTGGCAAACACAGGTTTTTTTTGTTATTTTTAATGGGAGAATGAGGGAAGAATATGTAATGTGTGGGTGGTGGGGAGTGAAAATAAGAGGGTAGATTTTTGTGACGTTTATTTTTATTTTATTATTTATTAAATATCAGTAGATATTAAGAAAATATTTTTGATGTTTTTTTTGAATAGGAGTGGGGTTTTGAAAAATAATAGTAAATTTAATAGGATAGGATTCGAATAGGAATAAGATCGACCAATAGAGAATTCGAATTCCAAAAAGTCTACTATGTAGGAAATCGAGGGCAGGAATGTGTACTTTCTCCCGTCTTGAGCCTTTTTGTTTCTCCCGCCTTTCTTCCCGGCATTCCCGCTTTTTAAAATTACAAATAGGAGGCCCCATGGTTTTTAAAATATTTTTTTTGTTCCTTCTTACTACCTATTAGAAATGGTTTAATTCAACATTAATTTAATATTTTTAAAGTTTTGTCTGTCCACGTTCTCAACAAGCTTTGGCTAAAAAATACCCAGGTTTAAATTTGCGTAAAAAATGTGTTAATTACTGTGACATTTCTTCTTCGTCTTGTGCAAAAATAAATAATAAACAAAATGCAATAGATATGGGTGAAATTGAAGAAGAAGAAGAAGATTTTGAAGAAGAAGGGGAAAAAGAAGAAAAAACAAAAAATGAACAACAACAAGACGAAATTAAGAAGGGAGAAGAAGAAGAGGACTTGATTAAAGAAATTGTGATTGATGAATTTTCTCTTTTGCTCTTTCATTCAATGGATGATTTTTTGGTAAGTTTAAGGGAGTGAGAGAAGTTTTAATTTAATTTTTGTTAAAAAATATTTTTAATTCTTGAAAATGGGGAAGTTATTTTTATTTTTTTTTAAATATACAGCAAAGTTTGTGTTAAGCAAGGGTTGTTTTGGCTACCTGTTTTGATATAGGAAATTAATTTTTAATTGAGTCTCTTCGTTTTTAATTGATTTTCAAGGGCGTAGCCAGGGGGGCTTCTGGGGTTAAAGCCCCCCCCCCTCGAAATGGGGAAAAGTGGGAAAAATTTAGGAGAAGGAATCGACCCCCTAGCTACGCCCTTGGTGATTTTTATACTTCTCCTCTCAAAAATAGGAGCCGTTATTTGGCTTAAAAATTCAAAATCAAAGACCTGATTTTTTTAATTTTTGGATTTAACGAAAACCTCGGGTACCTGTTTCGACTTCCAATCCAATGAATTTCTTAAAAACACTAACACATTTTTGGGGGTTATTTTCCAGAAAATTTTAATTTAAGGAAAGTTGTTATTTTTTTATTTTCTAGTTGTTGAAAAAACACGAAGATTGTTTGAAGCAAATGGAAGAGGATAAAAAGAGAAAGAGGCGTTATGAAGAAGCTGTTCGTGCTGGAAAAATTAAAAAGATGGGAAGAAAGCGAAAGGTTTTTTTTGTTTATATATTTTTGCAAAAATTAAAAAAAAATTTCTAAAAATTTTTTTGTGAAATTTTTTAAAAATTTTTGAAAAATTTTTGAAAATTTCCAAAAAAATTTTTCAAAAATTTTTTTTGAAAATTTTTCAAGTTTTTCAAAAATTTCAAAAAAAAAATTTCTTAAAGGCTGAAAATGATTTGAAACGAGAAAAGAAGGATAATTCTGAACAACGTCAACTTGCTCGATTAGAACGAAAGGAAAGAAGGAAGCGTGAAAAGGAAGAAAATCGCCTTCGGAAAAATAATAAATCAATTATTTCAACAACAGCAACAAATGAAAATTTGCCAAATAATTTGTCGTCAATTTCTACAAATGCTGCTTCAACACCTACGCCTTTTGCTAATAATATTTGTATGGATGATGATAATGATGAGGAAGAAAATAATGGAGTAAATAAAACGGTTTTTGTTTAAAATTTTAATTTTTTTTAAATTGGAATGTTTGATAGAAAGGGATTCTGATTTGGGGAAGGGAGCCCTCCCTCGTTCCCTTTGAATTCCTTCCCAAAGGGCAGAGATCGAACTCTAGTTTAACCGAATAGAGAATTGATAGTGTTTCTTTGAAAGTCTCTCTTACCCTTCCAAAGAGACCTCCCTCGTTCTTTAGGAGGAATTTCCTTCTCATGTCAGTCAGGGGAACGTGTGTCGAACTCTAGTTTGAACTGGGATGGGTACTAGCTCTAAATCCTCCCCGTTCCCCAGGGAATTCCTTTCCCAGTGGTTTGGCTTGAGAGCCTTTGGGAGGGGACAAACCGATAAATATCAACAAAAAAAAATTTTTTTTAATTTTTAAAGATTCCATTAACTGTTGTGAACAACAATAATAATAAAAAAGAAATATCGTCATCATCATTATTAAATAATAATAAAATAACTTCAAGACGTGAACAACAACGAATTGAAAGGGAAGCTAAAAAGATTGAAAAAGAGCGTTGTCGTGAAGAAAAGAAACGTTTAAAAATGGAGAAAAAAGCTGCTTTAGCTGCTGAAAAAATTGCTGCACGTCAACAAAAGAAGGTGGGGGAAATTATAAATTGAAAAATAAATTTAAATTAAATTAAATTTTTTGTGTTTTGATGGTGGTATTTTTTTAATTAATTAAAGTGTAATAAATTTATTTTATTTAAAAAAATAAATTATTCTAGTTAGTCTTTATTCCCTTTTAATTAGCCACAACCCCTCCCTTTCTTTTTTTTTAATTTTTTAAAAAAATTTTTCTTCCTTTTTTCTTTAGAAAATATTTTTAGGATTAAAAAAAAATATTTTAAAAAATATTTTTAGAAAAATATTTGTATTTTGTATCATGTCTCCCACCATTTTAAAATGAACCCTCTCTCCTCCTTACATTTTTCTTAAAAAATTTCTTTTCTTAAATTTTTTCTTTCTAGTATCCCTTTTCTCCCCTTTGAAAAATTTTTTTCAAGTTCCCGCTCTCTATTATTAAAAATTTTTCTAAATTTTTAATTCCCCCCTTTTTAAAAAATTTATTTTAGCCTCCTCCCTCCGTTCTTTAAAATTTTTTTGTTTTTCCTTGGTTAAGGACAAAACCTTGCATACTTTTTTAAAATTTTCTCTAGTCTCTTGCGCGCACCCTCTTCGCTACACATTTACTTAATGAATTTTTTTCTTCTAGTCTCTAAAAATTTGTTTATTTTTTCTTCTCTTATTTTTTTTGGATTTTATTATTTAATTTTCTTTTTTTTTTTTAAATTTTTTCCCTTTTTTTTTATATCCCCCTTCTCTCCTACTTAACACAAATATATACAAGTATTTGTGTGTAAAAATAAAAATGTATGTGTACTTTTATGCACTCATGTGCCAAAAAAGGAGACTAGAAAAAAACAGGGAGAAAATTTATGTGTGTAGCTTTTAAAAAGCCGTCAGCCTTCCTTCTTTTTTTCACTTAAAAAATATAAAACAACATTGTTACAAAAAAGGGAAAATAAAAGGAAGGAGGCTTTTTCGAAGGCTTTTTCTTTTTTTCTATCCAAAAGAGAAGGAAAGAAAAAGCCTTTTTTTACGACGATTGACTGGCACACAGGCTGAAAGCATCAACTCGGGGCTTACATTTATTTTTCTTTCCTTTTTTCTTTTTTTTTCTGCTTAACGGGGAGGGGTGCTGTCATTTTTGGAATTGCCATAAAAAAGTGTGCCATATAAAAAAGTGTGCCATAAAATGTGTACTTGTGCTTCCTCTCTTTATATAATATTCTTTTGGTATTAAAAAATTCTTTTTGTATTAAAAATAGTAAAATAAAAGAGCGAAAAAAAGGGGGGGTGACAGGAGGACTTGTTAAAAATGACAGGAAAGGACACAGTCAGTGAGTGTCTGTTAATGGCGCGTTTTTAATATAAAAAATTTATTTTTAGATTAAAGAGAGAGTCTATTTATTTTTATTTTTATCCACTTCCGTGTACTTTTAATTTTTTGTTGTTGAATTTATTTTTAAAAATACTAGAGATAATTTAAATTTTTTTTTGAAAGAATTAGGGGATGATTAAGCAAATGTTTTTGTGTCTTAAATAATTTTTTTAAAAATAATTTATTTTTGTCTCCACTCTTTTAAAAAAATAATTTTTCTAGAATCTCTCGTATTTTAAAAAAAACTTTATTTTTCTTAAATAGTTACGTAATTCTTTAGAATAATTTTTTTAATTATCCGCATGTGTTTAATATTTAATTAAGTCCTGTCTGCACTTAAAAAATTTTTTTTGCTAGGATCTCATATTTTTAATTTTTTTCTCTTAAAATATTCACATTATCAGTGATGAGATTGTTCATGTATTTTGTAATTATGAGCTATTTTATGTGATTGTCCATATCCCTCTAATTCTTTCCAAGAAAATTTTTTATTACCTCATATTCTTAAATTTTATTTTTAAAATTTTTTTAAAAAATATTCTCATAATTTTTTAAAAAAATATATTTTTTTCTTTTTGCACTTTATATTTTTAAAAAGAATTTTTTTTTACTTCTTTAGAAAAATGTTTACATTATTCCAAATATTTGTTTAAATATAAAACTTTTTTTTTTTATTTGACTTTACCCTCATTTTTATTTTTTTATTTTTCTCACTTCTCTTTTTCAATTTTTTACATTTTTTTCGTGTTGCCAAAAGTTTTAAAAATATTTTTTTTATTTTTTTATTCATAATAAAAAATATTATTTTTAAAAAATGTACTTGTGTGAGGTGAAATGGAAGGGGGAATGGGAGGAATGTCTACTACTCTACTTTTACCTAGTTGGCATAATAATTTGTACTTTTTGTTTGTCTGTGTTTGGAATTTATTTTTAATGTTTTATTTTATGTATTTTTTAATTTTTGGATAAATTGCCAAGTTGACAAAATGGCTTAATTAAATTTTTTTTGGATTTTTGGATAATTTTTTTGGTCCAAATTTTTTTTCCAATTTTCCCCCAATTATTCCTTTTCCGAATTTTTGTGTCCAAAAAAAATTAATTGCCTCAAAAAAATTTTTTTAAGATGACTGAGACATTCAAACGTCTTTAAAAAAATTTTTTATAGACTTGTGGATGTCTCCTAGCTTTTTTAGACTTGAATTTCCTTGCAAAAAATTTTATTTTGCTGACATGAGACGTTTTGTCAACTTGGCTGACTTTAGAGATTTAATCAGAAAAAAAAGATTTTTTTTCTAGTGAAGCAATAAGGAAATAGAAATTTTTTTAGTAATTTGATCAAATTCCTTTCCTCCTTTTTTTTATTTTGTCACAAAAAGAATTTTTTTCTAGTTCCCCCTTTTTTCTTTTGTTTATTTAAAATAATATTTTATTCTTTTTTGTGTCCATATTGGCAATTTGTCGTCCCCACACGTCGCTTTTACAATTTTGCACTTTCTGCTTTTTTTAATGTTTATTCTCGAATTGGCTAAAAAAATAAAAAAGAAAATTGGCTCTCAATCTTGCTGTCCCGTCCCTATTTTTTTAGTTTTTTTTTTGTTTTGTTGTTGGCAGTTAGTCTGGCACCTTCTACCCACACATGCACACATTTACCTCTCTACTATTTATATATTTTATTTTTGTTCCGTCTCTTTAAACGCTGGCGGGGGGTTAAGTCGGCCTTCGACCTCGCTAGAAAAAAAACAAATAGCAATTAAAAAAAATTTAAAATTCACCTTAACTCAATTTTATAAAGATGGACCTAAGTACAGGACGCTTAAGAAAGCGTTTGTAATAATAATTAGAACATAATCATAACTTATTAGTCTGTCACTTCACATTAGAGACTGGACCAAGACGAGATCTTGAAATGAACTTTTTCGAGATCTTGGTCTAGGTTCTCGTCTTCCAGTTAATCTGTTCCTCGCTTACATACACGTATTTACCTCAAAACGTTACCTTGATAAGATAGGACCAGGATAGGATTTTATTTGCCATTTTATTCTGTCACTTTCATTCAGATTAGAGACTGGACTGAGGCGAGATTTTCGAAATAAATTTTTTCATGGCTCTCGATTCTCGTCTCCCTAGTTAGTCTGTCACCTCACACATAATAAACGAGTATTTTACCTCTTTACTATTTTTATATATTTTTATATTTTTGTTCCTTCTATCTTTTTTTTTTGTTAAACATTCAAGTACACACACAAACATTTGTGTGTGTGTGTTTCCCCTGAACCCCAGGCCACAACCACTTTTTTTTACATTTTTTTGTTATATATCCCTTTTCACATTTTTTTATTCCTTTTTATTCTCCCCGACATAAAAAGAAATGTAAAAATCAATTTTTATGAAAGTACATTCATAGAATACCTTCAAATTGAAATTTTTTTTATATTTTTGCGTGAAAAAAAAATTAAAAAAAATTTTTTTTTGTGTGAAAAATAGAAAAAAATTTGAGAGATTATTTATGTTGATGTTTCAAATATTTAAAATGTTGGGGTATTTAAAAATTGGGGAAAAATAATTTTTTTTTGAAAATAAAAAAAGATTTTAATTGCTCTAAATTATCAAAATAAAAAAAAATTTTTCCATTCACTTTCAGTCTTTCCTTCCCTTTCTCTTTTTAAAAAAAAATATTTTGGAAATCAACTTTTAAAGAAATCAGACCTCTCTCAATTTTTTTGTCTATTTTTGTTAATTAATTTTAAAATTTATTATTTTAACTTCTTTCTTTTTTTTTACATTTTTTTTGTTATATATCCCTTTTCACATTTTTTTACTCCTTTTATTCTCCCCGACATAAAAATAAATGTAAAAATCAATTTTATGAAAGTACATTCATAGAATACTTTCAAATTGAAAATTTTTTTTATATTTTTGCGTGAAAAAAAAATTATTTTTTTTTGTGTGAAAAAAAAGTGGGAGATTATTTATGTTGATGTTTCAAATATTTAAAATGTTGGGGTGTTTAAAAATTGGAGAAAAATATTTTTTTTGAAAAATAAGTTTTTTATTTGCTCTAAATTATAAAAAGAAAATTTTTTTTTAAATCGACTTTCAGTCTTTCCTTCTCTTTAAAAAAATATTTTTTTTAGAAATCAACTTTTAAAGAAATCAGACCTCTCTCCCTCCCTCTTTTTGTCTATTTTTGTTAATTAATTTTAAATTTTATTATTTTAACTTCTTCCTTTTTTTTTAATTTTTTTTCTGGTCTTGTTTACTATTTTTTTTATTTATTTTTTTTTAATTCGAGACAAACAAACAAACATAATTCATTAAATTCCACATTTATATTTTTCTATTTTTAGTTATCTAAAAATTTTTAAAAAAAAAGGGTGGTTGATTAAACAAATAAAAATGAAAATAAAATTAAAAATTATAAAATCATTGCCAAACAGTGTCTGTTGGTTAATCAAACTACAAAAAAAATTTTTCCCACACTGAAATAAATAAATTTTTTAATAATTTAATTAAAAAATATAAATACAGACTGTTTGACAATGATGTTTAATTTAAAAATATGAAAAAAAATTTTTAATAAAAAAAATTTTTAATAGACATATAAATAGACGCAAAAATTAAAAAAAATTTTGCAGAATTTTCAAAATTTTGGAAATTTTTTTAGTAGTTTGATTAAAAATAAAAATAGACTGACTATTTGGCAATGATTATTAATTTGAAAAAAAAATTTTTTTATTAAAAAAATTTTTAAAAATAAATACATAAATAGACGCAAAATTTAAAAAAACTTTAAAAATTTTCAAAAAATTAAAAAAAATTTTTTCAGTTAAATTTTCTTCCTTCATATAACGGCAAATTTATTGATGGTTCAACAACAACATCACTTTTATTATCACCAAATTCTGATTTAATTAAAAATAACAACAATTTAATTGATGTTCCTTGTACAAGTACAGGCTCCTCGTCTTCCTCAAATTCACTTTTAGACAAAATAAAAATTGAAAAATTTGTTGTAGAAAATGAAAACAACAACAACAATTTTAATTTGTTTAATAATGAAAATGATTTTTTGAGGGAACAATCAAAATTAGGTAGTTTAAAAATCCCCCTCGCTCCCCCCCGCTATTTGAGTTTCGGTTTAATTTTTTTCTTGTATTCTCTATCATTTACTCATGCATTTTAAGTAGAAATCGGACCGTGCCGTACACTACGGCCGTATTTTTCGGTATTTATCGGTATTCCGTTTCGGTAGTACGGTACGGAATACCGTACGGAACAAAATTACGATTTCTAATTTTATGTAAAAGTTATAGGTATGTCCAAGACCAAAAGGATTTTAAATCCAAAAAACCCTTAAAAAACCCTCAAAAACCCCCAAAAACCCCTCAAAAACCCTCAAAAAACCCCCTTAAAAACCCTCAAAAAACCCCTCCAAAAAATTCAAGACCAAGGTTCTTGGATTTTCTAGTAAGTTAAGCGAACAAAAATGTGGAAGGGGTTTTTAATACGCATTTTTTTGAAATTTTTTTTTGTTCAGAAATGAAACGTCCTTCAGCTACTATTGGTATTGCTACTGTTCATAGAAACGGTTTAATTCAATCACCAATGGGTTTGAATAATAATAATTCGTCATTGTTGATTAGACAACCTCCTAATAAAATGGCAAAATTGGAATCGGATGATGGAAATAAGTAAGGGAAATTTTTTTTACTAATAATTTTTAAGAATTTTTTTTTGAATTTTTTTTGGGAAAATCTTTTTAGTTTTAAGAATAGGAAATATCTCCCAAATTTTATTTTTAAAAATTTGTAAAAAGAATTTAAAAATTTTTGTTGAATTCTTATATTTTTCCACTTCTTAGTTAATTTTAGTGCCTTTAAAAAATAAAAAAATTATATGAAAAATTTTTTGGAAAATTTTTTTTCATTTTTTGAAACGAATTTTTAATTGAAAATTGTTTTCTTTTTTGATTTCTAAATATATTTTTATTTAGTTTGAAAATTATTTTTTTTTCATTTATTTTCCCCATAATTTTTTATTCTTTAATTTAATAACGAAAAAATATTTTTTCTTTTCAAAATTAAATTAATTTTATAAAAATAATTTTTTTTTACTTTTTTTTTTCCTTCTAAAATCTTAAAAGTACACACACACACTTTAACCTCTTTTTTTTTTTTTAAATTTAATTTTCTTTTTTTTTATTTTTTTAGAAGTGGTATTTTGATTGGAATTGCTGTTACATCGTCGTCGACATCAACAACAACTTCCTCTACTTCTACTACTTATCAACAACAACAAACTCCTTCACTTTCAGTTATTTCAAGTATTGAACGTTCAAATAATAATAATATTGATAATAAATCGACAACAATTTTACAGCAAAATAATAATTTGTTATTTAATAATATTAAAAAGAATAATGATTGTGCAGGTGGGGGAGGTGGAGGAGGAATGATTGGTGAGAAAGAAAAAAAATAATTATTTTTTTGAAATTGGAAAAATTTTTAATTTCGGAAAAGATGATTTATTCATAAATGTATAAAAAAATTTTTTTTGAAAATTTTTGGAATTTTTGAAAATCTTGAAAAAAATTTTTCAAACTTTCTGAAAAAAATTTTGGGGATGTGAAGAAAATCTTCTGAACAATTTTAGAAATTTTGAAGAAAATTTTTTTTTGATTTTTGAGAATTTTTTGGGAATGTGAATATTCCAAAAAAATTTTTTGAACAGTTTTGGAAATTTTGGAAATTTTTCGGAAATCTTGAATTTTTTTAATTTTAAATTTTAAAATTAAAAAAATTTAACGTTCAAGTAGATGGTCTTTCATCCATTTCAAATGGTGGTTCATCAATTAATTTACAACAAAAATTGTTATCTTCCTCACAAGAATCATTACAACAAGCATTACAAAAAAATCCAGAATTGGCATTTAATGTATGGGGAAAATTTTTAATTAAATTAATTTTTTAAATTTTTAAAGTTGCAATCCTTTGCTTCTCTATATTCCATCGACCCAGTTTTAATGGCTCAAGCAGCGTCAAATCTTTCAGCAGGGTTTCCTTCTCTTCAAAAGGTGAATTGAAAATTTTTTTTTGGAAATTTCAAAAAAATTTTTTGAAAAAGTTCGAAAATTTTTTTTAAGTTTTTTAAATTATTTTTGGGTTAAAAAATTTAAAAAAAAATTTTTTTTAAGCTAGCCCCAACAGATCTCCAAAGACTTGTCAATAATCAATCTTCTTCAACCTTTCCTCAAGGCTTGCCATTAGCATCACAATTGGCTGCTTCTTTGGCTGCCTCCCAAACATTAACAACCACAACAACAACTTCAAAATCTCATCAAAATAATTTGCCTCAACAACAACA
The DNA here is from genome assembly GCA_963681835.1 of Meloidogyne enterolobii. Taxonomy (NCBI): domain Eukaryota; kingdom Metazoa; phylum Nematoda; class Chromadorea; order Rhabditida; family Meloidogynidae; genus Meloidogyne; species Meloidogyne enterolobii. The sequence goes on from CAVMJV010000088.1 coordinate 732,375, forward strand.
ACAACAAAACATTCCATTTAAAGTAAATTTTTGTTTGATTTTGAAAAAAAATTTTTTGCGAAATTTTGAAAATTTTAGATATTTTTTGAAATTTTTTGAAATTTTTTTTTGTAAAATTGCGAAAATTTTTTGAAAAAATTTCTGAATTTTTTTTTTGAAAATTCTAGGTTTTAAAATTTTTTTGAAATTTTTTTTGGAAAAATTTTTTGCAGAAAATTTTCGAAAAAATTTTTTTGAAATATTTTTTCTAAAATAAAAAAATTTTTAGAATCGTCGTTGGTGTAATATGCATGCTGTAATAGCCCATGAAATTGCTAAACACCAAGCAAGTACAACAACAAAAAAATCATCCACCTCTTCTTGTGTTGGGCGTGCTCCTTCCACAAATTCCACCTTAACAACAACCCCAACAATCGGAATTGCTGGTAGACATGCTACTTTTTGTAGTGGTAGTGGAAGTAGTGGAGGTAGTGGTGGAGGTGGAGGAAAAATGGAAAGAAAATCTGGATTAGCGGCATTACATAATACATTACAACAGAGAGGGAAAAGTATGCGGAAAGGAATTTTTTTAATACTAAAATTTTAAAAATTTTAAAATTTATTTTTTGAGACTCTAATAGATAGGGGAGGGTGGTTATAGGAGAAAAATAGTCGTTAGAAAACTTTTGCTAGCCGTGGTGTGGTGGTTAACACGTTCAACTTGTACTTTTCGGACGACCCAGGTTCGATGCCTGTCGTGGAAAAAAATTATTTTTTGTAAATCAGAATTTTTAAAATCAGAATTTTTTCTAAACCAGAATTTTTTCCAAATCAGAATTTTTCAAAATCAGAATTTATAAAAATAATTATTATTAATAGTTAACAACAATCAAATGAAAAATAACAGCTATATACAACATCCTCAAAATCCATCAAATGTTTCAATAACGTCAACTCCCCAACAGCAGCAACAACAATTTATTCAATTACAAGAACAACAACAAAAACAGCAACAATTACAACGTTCAGGCGGAAAAACAGTAATTAATAGTGGAAATATTGTTGCGTCTCAACAACAACAACAACAGCAAAATTTGTCTTCTGCTGCTGCTCCTTCTCTATTAAATTTACAACAACAATTAAATTTACTTTTTACGCAACAACAGCAGCAACAATCAAATCAACAGCAACAGCAAATGGCTTTAAATGAGTAAGAGAAAAAATTTCAGAATTAATAAATAAAATATAGATTAATGTTCTGATTTTAAATAGGAATCAGAATTTATTTAAAATTATGAGATACAGAAAAATCAGAATTTTTAAATGGTAAAGGGAAATTACAAAAATCAGAATTTTTAATTATTAAGTGAAAAATACAAAAATCAGAATTTCTTTGAAATCAGAATTTTCAATTAGTAATAGGAAAACAAAAATTTAAAAATCAGAATTTATCTAAAAATCAGAATTTTTAATAACAATTAATTGTTTTTTTTTATAGATCTCTTCTGACTTCCACAATTTTGTCTCGCCTACAAAATATTAATAAACCATCTTCTGATGCAAATAATAGTTTGCTTTCTGCTGCTGCATTAACTGGACTATTTCCTCAACAACAACAACCTTTTGGGGCTCCAAATTTAAACAATAATTCTCTTTTGGCTGGATTAAATTCTGGAGGAGTCATAGGGGGAGGACAACAACACCACCAACAACATCAACAACAATTATTTGGTGGTTTTCCAATACAACCATTAGGTCCAGGAACAGGGTCATTAACAAGTGGTAATAGTGATGCTGCAGCTGCTGCACAATTACAACAACAAGCAAATTTATTAAATGCTTTACAGCAACAACATAATGCGTTGAATTCGGTAGGGAATAAATAAATTATTGTGTTGTTGGGTCAGAACCGAATCGATGATTTTTTGATTTAGTTCTTCGTTCCGTTTCGGTTAGCCGAAAATTTCGGTTTGGTTTTTTGGTTATTTTTTCGGATATTTGAAAATTCTCCACGAACCGACAACCCCTATTTTTTACATATTTTTTCGACCATTTTACAATATTTTTTTCTCTAGAATTCTTTGGCAGCTTCTTTACTTGCTCAATTTAGTGGAGGTGGAGGAGGAGGATATTCCAATATAAATAACAATTCATTCAATAATTCAAATAATTCTGGACTTTCAACATTAGCTGCTGCAGCAGCTATAGCAGCACCAGTTTTAGCACCTCCTTCTATTCCTCAACAACAACCACCACCTCCAGCTCTTCCAAATAATTCATTAAATTCGTTGATGTTAAACAACAATAGCAATTCGGCAAATTTATTATCCTCATTAATGATGTATGAAAATGGATTAAAAAATGCTTCAAACAATAATTGCTCACAACAGCAACAACAACAATTGAGAGCACTTGCATTGCTTCAACAACAACAACAACAACAACAGCAAGGACAGCAAGGACAAGGACAGCTAGGAAATCAGGGACAAGGACTTCAGCAAGTACAAGGACAAGGACTTCAACAAGGACAGGGACAAGGACTTCAGCAAGTACAAGGAGGACAACAAGGACATCAGCAACAACCCAACAATAACTCTTCCTCTTCATTTTCTTCTTCCGCAACATCAATACCTTCATCCTCTTCCTCAACGTTTGCTTCATCATCCTCCTCTTCCTTGTCAACATCTTCAAATTTGATTTTAAATCCTCAACAACAATCAAACTTTAATTCTTCTTTAGACTCTTCCTTGTTAAATTCTTCCTCCTCAATTTTACTTGGAAATAATAATCTTCAATCTTCCAACAATAATTTGACAAATTTATTATCACCACCAACAAATAATAATAATTTTGCTAATGATTTATTATTAGCTGGAAGTGGTGGTGGTGGTGGAACAGAAGGTATTTTGGCTGCTTTTTTGAGTGGACAATCGGTTAGAAATTTTTGAGAAAAAAAATTTTTTTTAATTTAAAAAAATTACAGTTGGAACCAAAAATTGCTTTTCCTCCATCTCAAAATCAAAATCAAACAGCTTCATTGACAGCAGATCAACAACGTTTGCTTATGAGAGGTACTAGAGGAGGGGGAGTGACAGGAGGAGGAGGAGATTTGGTTGGAAATTTTTTTTTAATTTAATATTTGAATAGTCTGATAATTCACAAGAATAATACCTCCCAAAAATTGGGTACTCTTATTAAATTTAAGATACATTTTTAAAAAAATTGATAGACAACTAGGAGATGAGGTGGTTGTCTAAATGACACCCCTGCTGTGCACTACCTTAAAATAAGATCTTTTCCGCCTGTGTTCTTTTAGAGAAGTTACTTGAGTTTTTGGCATCATTTGTACTCTCGATACCAGAAAAAATTATTTCGGTACTTTACGATCGTCCCAGGTGTAGGGGTGTCGGTTTCACCATATTCTTCGGTTAATCGAAACCGACCCGAAAATTTTCGGCATTTCGATTCGTTTTGAAACCGACAACACTACTCTCAGGTATTGGAACCAAACACTACGTTATCTGCTTTAAATTAAAAAAAAATTTTTTATCTTTTTTTTAAAGAATTTGACAAAAATTGGAGGAATAACTCCAACATCAACAACAACCCAAACAAATAACAATAATTCATCATCTTTATTATTACCTCCCCCACCATCTTCACTTATTTCAAATTCCTTAACAAATGCAACAACAAATTTACAAATGAATCCAGTTGAACAAGAATTTTTAATGAGACAAATTAGATTAGCACAACAACAATTAAATAGTGGAAATGCTTCAAATTTAAAATTGTTGGAAAATAATAGTGTTGTTAGTAGTAGTTGTGGTGGTGGTGAAAATGTTGCTAATAAATCTAGGCAAATTCAATGATTATGAACTGAAGATTTGTCGAAGGAAGGGAAAAAAGGTTAAAAAAATTTTTCTAAAATTTTGGGAAGCGTAAAAAACATTTTTTATCTTTTTTTTTGGGAGCGCACCTTAAGACCAATAGTCTCCAAAAATAACAAGCACTTGTTTTCTTCTTTAAGTGGTAACCATTCTATGGATGTTTTTTTTGGGAACGCACCTTAATATTAAACACCGAAGTACCCAGCCACCATAACCCCTCAAAATACCAAAAACTCTGGAAAAGACGCTGAAAGCCGTCCAACATTTTGGTATTACGGCTTTATAACATTTTTTTGTTTAAAGAAAAATAACCATAAAAAATCTACTTAATATATAAAAAATATTTCTTTTTTTGCTTCTCAAAATTTTACTTCCCAAAATTTTTTTTGAAAAAAAAAATAATTTTTTTTTGCGGGTTTATGTATTTAAACACACACACTCGTTTTTCATTTAAAATGGACAACATTTTTAATTTGTATTTAAAAAATATATTTTATTAATATATTTATATATCTATCTCTTTTGATCACAGATCGTCGAAAATAAATTTTTTCCTCCCTCAAATATACTTAAAAAATTTTCTTTCCTTGATCCCTCTAATTGGGGAAAGCTTCGTTAATTTTTTTGGTTTCCCAACTTGATGATTTTTAAAAATTTTAATTTTACTGCCCAGTCCTGCTCTAAAATTGTATTTAAAATTATAAATACTTTTTATTTTTGTGGGGATCTTTGAGAGAGACTAAAATGGAGGAGAGATCGAGATGCCGTTCTCTTTTTATTTATTTGCCTTTTTATGTATTTAAATATATTATGTATTTCAATTTTATTTTTTATTTAAAAAATTTTTGTTTGTTTTGTCAGGCTGCTTCATGAAATCATAAAAAATTGTTTTTAAATTTTTTTTCCGTTTTTTTTGTTTTTTATAAATTTGTTTGTTTTTTTATTATTTGATCAATATATAAAAATGAATAAAAAGATTATTTGCATTTTTTATTAAATATTTTTTTGAGATAAATTTTATATTTTATATAATTTTATTTTTTATATTTTACAAAAGTAATAAAATAAATTTTTAATTTTTAAAGGGGATTCTGGAAAAATTTTGTGTTTTTGAGGGGACCCGATTGCCTCCCCCACTCGGGGAGTGCCACCTGTTTAAGTGCTATACAGAGACTAGACTAAAGCGGCCATCAACTGCCGCCAGGCATCGAACCTGAGTCTCCCATTAAGTGCAAGTCAGGGGTGTTAACCACTACACCACGGCAGTGGTTTTTTGAAAACCTCTGGGTTTTCGAGGACTTGTATCTTAGCCCATATATGAGATAGCGTTCTATTTTTGGTGTTATTCTGACTCAGAGTTATGGGTTCTTTCAAATGGGATATGTTGACCATATTGGAACCTCCCATCCTCCCCCACACCTCAACCCCCCTTCCCCCAAATTTTTTTTTCAAATAAAAAAATTTTTTTGTACTTTTAGATGCGATTTCTGTCCAGTCCTCAATCTTTTCAATCAATTTTTATTTTTATAGTGTTCTAGTAAAATATATAAAAATAATTTATGAAGATGAATAAAAAGAAGAAGAAGAGAGGAAGATGAATAACTAGTTTTTAATGCGCATTCTTCTACTTAATATAAGATGATCTCTCTCCTGCTGTGGCTTTATTGTAAAATTATTTTTTTGGTAATATGATGATGATATATGAACGATTTTTTGGACTAAATCGTTGGAAAATGTTTGAGGTGTGTTTTTTATTTTTAATTTTTAAAATCTCCTCGATTTTTTTCTCGGAAATTCTAGCAATGTTTTTTGCTGTTATTGAAAATCATCTTGCCAAGGCTTTCTTAAAAATAAAGTTTTATAGTAGGTAAGTAAGGGGTTGGACTTGTTTGGGGACAACAATGATACCTGTATAACAGGGGAGTGTGCCAGTTTCGCTTCTCACGGATTCCGTGGACTCACCCAGGTTTGGACCTGGTAGGTATCCAAAAATAATACTTTAATGGATAAATTTTTATTTAAAAAATAGGAAAAAAGGAAAAATAGGATATTTAATAATTGAAGGGGATTTAGAGGAATTATTTTTTTATAACGACAACAATAATATTTGACGGTCATTTTTTAATGTTTTATGGAGTAGTAGCCTTTTGAAAAAAATAATAAAAACTTTTTTTACAATTTTCCGGAATTTTTTTTTCTAAATTTATTTGCAACTTTACTGAAAATGCAAAAAAAATAAAAATATTGCCAGAATTTTCGAAATTTCTGAGAGAAAATTTTTTTTTCAGAAATTTTTGAAAATTTTCAAAAAAATTTTTTTTGAAAATTTTTTCTTGAAATTTTTTGAGATTTTTTTTAAAAATTTTTTAATATTTTCTCCCTTACTTTATTTCTAGAAATTGTTTAATCATTAAAAATAATTTATGGATAAAACTACAACAACGACTACAACAACAACAAAATTAACTCTTGTTAACTTAACTAAAGAAGACAAATTAAAATTAAGTAGAAGACGAAGAAGTAATCATTCAAACTTAATTACTACAAAAAAACAAGAGGACAACAACAACAACGTTATTAATGAAAAAATTGATGAGAAGAAGAATAACCGGTTTTGGCCAATAAAGAAAAAGTTTTCTTCTTCTACAAATATTTTGTTTATTAAAAATGAAGAGAATTTAGAAAAAATTGAATGGGGGAGGTAGAGGAGGAAGAGGAGGGGGAAATGAGGAGAGTGGAAGAGAAAGAGGATGAGAAGGAGGAGCATAGGGAGGGTGAAAAAGATGAAGAGGGGGATGAAGATGGAGGGGAGTATGAGGAAGAGGAGGATGAAGAGGAAGAAGATGAAGATGAGAAGGAAGATAATGAAGAGGAAGAGGACGAGGATGAAAAGGAAGGGATTGGTGAGGACGAGGAAGAAGAGGATAAAGAAGATGAGGATGAGGAGGAAGATGAAGGGAATGAAGATGAGATGAGTGAAGAGGAGGGAGATGAGGAAGAGGAGGAGGAAGAGGAAGAAGATGAGGAAGATAAAGAAGATGAAAAGGCTGAAGAGGATGAGGAAGATGAAGAAGAAGATGAAGTAACCAACATCGTCACTAAAAACGGTAAGGAAGCCACCCATTTACAAATAAAAGAAGTTGAAGGAGAAGAAGAAAAAAGTTTTGGTTTGGCCATTATATTAACGGTTTTCCTCTTCTTTTTAATACGAAAAAAATTTTTTTTTGTGTGTGGGTGGTTGTCCCGCCCATTAATTTTTATTTAATCCCCCCTATTTTTTCAGCTCTGTTATTCTCCTTCTTTTTCTTCTCTTTGCCTTGTTTTAATTTATTTTTTCGGCCGTTTTCTTCATCAAATAAGGCCCGAACGACGACAACTATTAATATTGCTGTTGCTATAGGACGGTCCGTTTTTATTTTTTTTTATTTTAAATTAATTTTAAATTGCAACTTTAAATGAATAGGGAAAAGAAATCAGAAATTTTTAAAAATTAATATTTCTGATTTTTTAAAAATTCTGGTTTTGAATTTATAAAATTCTGATTCTTTAATTCTGATTTCTGATTTTTTTTTTTAAATTCTGGTTTTTATAATTCTGATTTTCTTTCAATTTCTGATTTTTAAAATTCTGATTTCTTAACATTCTGATTTTAAAATTCTGATTCTTTAAAAGTTCTGATATTTTTTAAATTCTGATTTTTTAATTTCTGATTTTCTTTATTTCTGATTCTTTAAAATTCTGTTTTTCTTTAAATTCTGGTTTTTTAGTTCTGTTTTTTTTTTAAATTCTGGTTTTAAATTTAGAAAATTTCTGATTTTTGTATTTTTAAAAATTCTGATTTCCATATAAAATTAAAATAAAAATAAATAAAAACAAAAGAAATGTGCTGCAATATCTACAGTCTTTTTGACACTGCAAATGCTTTTCTTGGCGATTTTATTGCTCGTCATCCAATTAGGCATATTTTTGCAAGTGTTTGCTTTTTAATTGTGCTCTCCTTGCAATTAATTAATATGGATATTGGTTTAGAAATTTGAATTTTTTTTTATTTAAAAATAATTCTGATTTTTGAAAGAATAATTTTGAAAATTCTGATTTTGCCGACAATTTTCTGATTTTGAAAAAAATTCTGATTTTAGAAAGAATTCTGATTTTAAAAAGAATTCTGATTTTAAAAAGAATTCTGATTTAAAAATTTCTGATCTTAAAATGTTCTGATTTTAAAAAATAAAATTCTGATTTTTTTCTGAAAAATACGGAGTAAGGAGGATTCTTTATAAATAAGAATTTTATTTTTAAAAATCCGAATTAATAAAAATAAATTATTTTATTTTATAGAATATGATATTCGAGCGTCTTTTAGCCCTTTAAATTCAAAATCTATGAGGTAAAAAAAATTTTTTTCCTTTTAAGAAGAATTTTTTTCTGATTTTCTTCAGGGAAGCTTCTATCTACAAAGAATTTTTCAATCTTTCAACTTCACCCCAACGGGCTTTTATGCTTTTCAAAGCGAAAGATGGGGGCACTATGCTTCGTGAAACACATTTAAGAGAAGTTTTGCAACTTGATTCTGAATTGGATTCTACATTGTCTTTAAGGGATGGAAAAACTGGGTAAGTATTAGAATTTTTAAGATCAGAATATTTTTAATTTTTTGATTCTTAAAAGGTCAGAATTTAAAAATATCAGAATTTTTTAAAATCAGAATTATTTTTAAAATCAGAATTTAAGATCAGAATTTTATTACAAATCAGAATTTTCGAAAAAATCAGAATTTTTTATTTAAAAAATCAGAACTTATTTAAATCAGAATTTTCGAAAAAATCAGAATCTTTTAAACCAGAATTTTCAAAATAAAAACCAGAATTTTTTATATTTTGAAAATCAGAATTTTCTTGATTTTTAAAAATTTCTGATAATTAAATAATTCATTTTTATTTATTTTCAGAATGCGTGGGTGTGATCCTCTTTGTAATTTGAATAGACCTTTCCATTTAATTGCTGTTGGTTTTATTTATTAAAATTTAAAAAATTAATTTTTTTAAGCAAAATTTAATTAACAATTCTTCTGCTTCTTCACTTTTAAAATTGGATCACCCATTTTCTTATTATTTTGGTTCTCCTCTTTTTGTTGGGTCTAATTTGTTTGGAGTTGTTACTGGTTTGTTAATATTTAATTTAAAATTTTTTTTATTTCTAAAAATTTTTTTCAAAGGACTGCAAATTTTTTTGAAAATTTTTCTGAATTTAAAAGGAATTTTTTGAATTTTTTTTAGAAAATTTTTTTGATTTTTTTTTTAAATTTTCTAATTTTTTTGAAAAAATTTGAAAAATTTTTTCGAATGTTTTTTGAAATTTTTTGGGAAATTCTCTGATTTTTTTGAATTTTGTGGAAATTTTTTGAAATTTCTTAAAAATTTTGGCATGTTTTTGATTTTTTGAAAATTTATTTTGAACGAAAAATTAAATTTATAATAAAATTAAAAATTTTTTCTTTAACAGATAAACATGACATTTCAACCAAAAATATCGACAAAAATCAAAATTCAAAAAATTCTCAAATTTATGTCCGAACAATTATTCTTTGGTATTTTAGTAGAGCTGACACAAAACAAAATATTAAGCAATTGAGGAATGTTACTTTAAATTTATTTGAAGAATCTCAGAGGGGAAAAAGATTTAAATATGTTCAATTTCAAATATTTGGGGATGAAATTGCTAACAGGTTTTTTTTGAAAATTTTTTTTGAGAATTTTTTTTGAGAAAAAATTTTGAGAAAAATATTTTTTTAAAGGGAAATGATACGTGGAGCTATTCAGGTTGCTTTAAAAATATTTTTAAATTTTTTTTGGAATTTTTTAAAATTTTTTGCCATATTTTTTTCGGAACCCTTAAAAATTTTTTAAAATATTTTTTTTAATAATTTTGAAATTTTATTATTTTTTAAAAATTTTTCTAAAATAAAAAAAAAATTTTAGGCAACAATTTTAATGTCGATTGGCCTTTTACTTTTATTAATTTTTGTTTCTTTTGTTGTTTATCAAAAAATGAGTAATTTAGTCAAAATACCCGCAATTGGATTAATTGTTTTAATTTCTATATTGTGTCCATTACTTTCAACTGTTGCTGCTTTTGGATTTTCTACTTGGCTTGGAAATAGAATTTGTGAGGTTTTTTTGGAATTTTTAAAAAATTTCTGAGATTTTAAAAATTACTAGAAAAATTTTTGAAATAAAAACATTTTTTTTAATTTTTTAAATTTACTTGGCTTAAAAATATGAAAATTTTTTATATAAAAATCGCATCTCCAAAAAATGTTTTACAATTAAAAAAATTTTTTTTAAAGATACCTTAATGTGTGTAACACCATTTTTGATAGCTGGTGTTGGTGTGGATGACGCGTATTTTTTTAATTTAATTAATTAAATAATTTTTTTTTCGATGAAAAAAATTTTTCCAAACTTTCCTTAAAATCTTTAATATCAAAAAATTCAAGAAAAATTTTTTTTCAGCTTTATAATGTTACAATCGTGGCAGCAACACAGAGACATTAAATGTTTAAAACAAAGACTATCAAAAGTTTTAGGTTTTTTTTAAATAATTTTTAAAATTTTTTTGGGAAAATTTTCTAAAATTTTTTTCTGGTTTCTTATAAAAAATTTTTGAAAATATTTTTTCCAAAATTTTTCCCCAAAAAATATTTTTTTTCTAGTCCACATCGGCCCCTCAATAACAATAACTTCATTAACAAACACAACAGCTTTTGGTATTGGTTATTTTACTCCGGCCCCAACAATGAGTTTATTTTGTTTGTGTACTTCTGTAAGGATTATTTTTTTTAATTTTTTAAATTTTATTTTTTAATAGATTGGGGTTTTGGTTGATTATATTCTTACATTTACGGTTTGTGTATTTTATTAAATATATCAGAACTTTTTTGTGTTTATTTTTGCAATCAGAATTTTTTTGTGTTTTATTCTGATTTTATTAATAAATTAATTGGATAATTGTAAAACACAATTCTGAAAAAAATTCCGAAATTAAATTCTGATTCTGAAATAAAAATTCTGAAAATAATTCTGATTCTGAAAAAAAAATTCTGAAAAAATTCTGATTCTGGAATAATAATTCTGAAAAAAATTCTGATTCTGAAAATAATTCTGATTTAAGAAAACACATTCATTGGTTTTTAAAACACTTTCTGATTTAGAAAAAAAACACATAAAAATTCTGATTTGAATATACCCAATGAAAAACACAAATAATTCTGATTTTTAGTTGTTAGCCCCAGTTCTGGTTCTTCTCTCTACTCATTTTCCTACCACAAAACAACCAACAACTTTATTACCCCCTCAACAACCAGAAAATAATGAAAAACCTTTAATTGCATTAATTCCTCAACAACTTCCTTTAAATCCTCAAACTTGTTCAAAAGCTTTTAAATACGCTAAATTTATTCATTCAACTAGAGGACGTTTCTCCGCTTTTTTATTGGCTATAATTCTTTATATTGTTGGGACAAGTGGAGTTTTGAGGTTTTTTTTTGAGTAAAAAATTTATTTTTGAAATTTTTTTGAAAATTCGAAAATTTTTTTAAGAATTTTTTTTCGTGTTTTTAAATTTTTTAGAGAATACGAAAAAAATTTTTTTTTGAAAAAATAAATTTTTAAGAATCAATTTCCAGGTTTAAATCAACCTTTGAGCCTTCAAAAGCATTTCCTTCTGACTCACCTTTGGCCCATTCATTGGATTCTGTGGGGGATGTATTTGATGAATTTTTTCCGCTTTGTATTTTGGTCAATCGACCGCCTAATTTAACTGATCCGGAAGAGGTTTTTCTTTAAATTTTTTGTTAAAATTGATTTCGTCCCCTTCCTTTCTCGCCTTACCCAGCTCTACTTTTTAGAATCCGGGATGGCGCCTCTGCGTTCTCTGGGGATTATTCTAGTTTTTTTTCAATAAAGATTTTTTAGGAAAAAAGTAGAGGTGATCTCACTCACTAACATAGATCAAGGGCGTCTAATTTAACTGATCAAGTTAAATTTTTTAACAGCCAGGGGGTCGATTTCAGTGAGGAGGGTTAACAATAAGATGGGCTGTGTGTCAAAATTTTGGCGTTTACTTTGGCATTTCGAACGCAAAATTTTTTGTAAATATTTTTTTGGGAGTTGTAGGCAAAGGCCTAACAAGGAACTTTGAGGAAGGAAAAAAAGAAGAGAGAGGGGAAGGGTATGAAATTTAATTTTTAAAATTAATATCTATTTATTTCTAAAGTATTCTTCATTCAATAAAATGGTTGCCGAATTGGAAGGATTACCAGAAAGTTGGGGCTCAAACAGAACACTTCTCTTCCTTCGACCTTATGAGGAATTTGATAAGAAAAACACTCATTTTTGGCAGTCTTTAGGCCTTGGACCTAGCGGGAAATATAAATTTAGTTTGGACAATCTTCCTTTTTTTATGAATTCTATTGGAAATCCGCCGACTGTGAAATATGAGAAAAATGGGTATTTTTGATTTTTTAATTTAAAAATTTTTGAAAAAATTTTTTTTGAAATTTTGGAATTTTTTGAAAATTTTTTCAGAAATTTTTCAAAAAAATGAAAAAAATTTTTGAAAAAAATTTTTCAAAGATTTCAAAAAATTTTTCAAAAATTTTTTTTTTAATTCTGAAAATTTTCAGAAATTTTAGAAAAATTTCTAGGAAACTTTTCATAGAATTTTCTGAAATTTTCTGAAATTATTTTTGAAATTTTTCACAGAAATGGCAGCATCCAACTAAAATCTTTTCAATTTTCCATTGTAAACAAAGGAATGACTGAATGGTGGAATCGTGCTGTTATGGAAGAAAAAGTTAGAATAATACTTGAAAAATATGAAAAGAATTTTAATGCTTCTATGTATGATGCTGACTCGTAAGAAATTAATTTTCTTTGAATTTTGAAAATTTCTGGAATTTTTCTGAAAGAAAATTTTTTTGAGATGTTTCAGAAATTTTCTGAAATTTTTTTTTCAGAATTTTCAAAAAATATTTCTTTTCAGTCCAGTTTTAAACATGTTATTAACCGTTAAAATTGATTTGATTGGCTCTATCGCCGTAACTGTTGTTTGTATGGTTTTGATATGCTCTCTATTTATTGCCCACCCTGCTGGTGTTTGTGTTATCGGGATTTGTATAAGCTCGATTTGTTTTAGTTTGGATTTTTTTAAATTTTTTTCTAAATTTTTTTAAAATTAAAAAAATCAGAAAATTTTTTAAATTAAAATCTAAATTTACAGCGCTAGTTGGAACTCTAAGTTGGTGTGGTGCAGATTTGGACCCGGTTAAAATTTTATTTTTTAATTAAAAATTTTTTTCTTTATTTTTTAAGATTACAATGGTGGATGTACTTTTGGCTACTGGTTTTAGTGTGGACTATACGGTTTGTGGGAAATTTTATAAAAAAATTTCTGAAAATTTTTAAAAAATTTTTTAATTTTTTTGAAAAATTTTCAGAAAGAATTTTTCCGATTTTTTCACAAATTTTTAGAATTCCCAGCACATAAATTCCCAAAAAAAATTTATTTTTAAGGCCCACATTGCTCATCAATACTACACAAAACAGGGATCAAGTATAGAAAGGATAGCACAAAGTTTGGATGGTTAGTGGAATAAAATTAAATTTTTTTTAATTTTTTTCACATACAGAAATGTGTCCTCCAATGTTACAAGCAGGTTTTTTATTTTTTTGAAATTCAAAAAAATTTTTCCAAAAGGAATTTCCACTGCTCTTTGCATGGTTCCTCTTGTCTTTCTTCCAACTTATGCCATTGTAAATTTTTTTTCAGTGTCTTTCCATCCTGGGGGGTTTTTGCCAATTTCCATATTCCACGAGCGTGGCTAAGGGGGTCCCTGAACTGAGAGAAATTGCAAAAAAAATTTGGGAGGGAAACGATAAATAAAGTGAATCTTGAAATCGGCCCCCGGGCTCCGCTCTTGCCGTATTCTGCCAATAAGGCAAAAAACCCCCCAGGATTGCCCATGTTCTTGGTAATAAAACGTGAAGTTGTGCCCTTCTTGGTAAAATAAGAAATTGGCGAAATATATGGGAGCCAAATTTTTTTTTAATTTTTTTATTTTAAAAATATTTCCCTTTCCCCACATGTTAAGGTGGCCTTTGCTAAAACGGTAAAATAAAATTTTTATTTTTTAATTAAAAAATTTTTTAAATTATTTTTTCTTTTAAAGATTTTTGTTGTTGTTTCTATAGGTTTTTTTTAAATTTTTTTTTGAAATTTTTGAAATTAAAAAATTTTTAGGTTTGTTGCACGGACTATTTTTCCTCCCAGTTCTGCTTTGTGCTCTACCCGAATCAAAAACGGAAAAAACAATTAAATTGAGAAATTCAACTAAAATGTCTCCAAAATCAGCAAAAATGTTGTTTAATTCAAAAGAACCAAATACTAATAATGGAATTTTAATTATTGGTGAAAGAGAAGAAATATAGAGGGAAGAAGAAGAAAAAAATATTTTTGACGAGATTACCGGTGAAAAAGTTTTTTTAGAAAAGTTCAAAGTAAACTATTAATAGACTAAGGGATGTCACGAGTCGATAACCGAACTTTTTTTTTGTGACCCAGACTAGTGTGCGGCACGGGACGGGATCTCGTACTGGATCCCGTCCTGAAATCCCGTATTTTAAGCGACGAGCGGGATTATCGGGTATTTACGGGATTATCCCGCGGGATCCCGTCCCGTAAAAAGTTTGAAAAAATCTCGTTGATGGATCCCGTGAATGCGGTTTGCCGCACACTAACCCAGACCCGATCTGAAGAAAATTTCGAAAACCCTCTCCCCTACTACATTTTTAAACCTCTTGACATCCCTTTAAAGACGTAATAATTTTATTTTTAATTGTTTTTAATATCTTTTTAGCATTTTCAAAATTGTTTTTTTTAATTTTTAACATTGTAAAATTTACTTTTTACCAGTTTTATGAAAAGTTTTTGATGTTTAAATTATTTTTTTGGAAATTGTTAAGTTAGAAGCCTAGCCCGAGCAGGCATCGAGTCGGCGTTCTTACAGTTATTATTATTATCCCAGCAATTATTACTATATTACCTAATCACCACTAACAAGGATGGGACGGGTTGAACGAAAAGAAAATTTCTTCGCAGCGGATCGAAAAAAGCCTGGGCTTCTGGTAACCCCCGCCTTAAAAATTCAAAATAAATTCAAACCCGTCTTATCATTTTTAAAGTAAAAAATTGACCCACCGCCTAAAAACTGGAGGAGAATGTTTAAACCCCCAACAATACATCTCAAAAAATTTTCCTTTTTTAAATAATTTTTAAAAATCAAAACCTCAATCTTTTTGAACTACTCCTTTTTCATTTCGTTCTCGAATCCTTCTCCAACCATTTTCATCTCTCTTGTGGAGATCTAGAACGACTTCTACTTCTTTTAGAGCTTCTTTCCCTTTCCCTTTTCACTTTAAAATGTTGTTGCTCGTTTCTAGAAATTTTTAGAATTTGGCATTTCTAAAAATTAATTTTTAATAACAAAATTTAAAATAAAAGCAATTAAGAAATATATACAGAAATTATAACTTTTTTAAAAAAAGAAAATTTTTTAGAAAATTATGTTTATCTAAAAAGTCAAATTAAAGCAAATTTTTTAAAATAAACAATGAAAATAAATTAAACTACCGCAAATGCTGAAATAATGTCCTTCTCTCAAATAATTACCCCCTCTCTTTTAATCACCCCCCCCCCAAACGAGATAAAACAATAATTACACTGGGTAATTATTTTTAGCAAATACGGTACCTAACAATAAGTCTATAAATAAATTTATCAATTAATTCTCTTAATCACAACTCTAACTCCCGGCACAACTCTAACTAACTTTACGTTTTTTTCATACAATGACACATCAATACGCTTATATTTGTCTTCAATGCATACAGAAAATTTAATTTTTGGATTGTGGTCATTAAAGAGTTGAAATTTTGTTGTTTTAATATCTTCTTTAAATTTGGTTTTGATGTTTTCTGTATTTTTACTTGAAATAAGAGATCCATACATAATATCAAATTCAATATATTTCGCCATTTTAGAAAGATCTTGTGATGTTTCAATATGCTAAATGTGAATTAGTTTATTTAAATAAAATTTTTCTAAATTTTTTCTAAAAATCTTGCAGTATATTCAATATAATAAGGCGTCTAAAAAATTTTTTAGATGTAGTTTAGTCAAGTGCCAACTCTAAACAGGTCAAAACATATGACATTCGATTCGTCTCGTGGTGAGCTGAATCATTGGTAGCACTTTCTATAGGTGCGAAAATGCATGTGGAGCAGGCATCTCAACGCATATCTGGGGAAATTCCCAATTTTTCTGAAAATTTTCGGGAACGGGAATTCCCGAAAAAAATAAAATTTCCGATTTCGGGAATTTTTTCGGTGCGATCCCTGCTATGGAGTATAAATAAAAATCTTTCATTTCGGTGTACCAGCCCCATTTTTATAATAAACTTGTACACACCTTTATAATAGAATTGTAAATTCTTGAATCAAGAGTATCATAAGTAATAGCAAAAAATAGATTTCCTTCATTTTTCAAAATTTTAATCAAGGTGTCTATACAATTTTCCACTTCGAACATGCGTTCAAGAACAATTGTGTAGGGGTCGATGTAGAATCTACTATCAAGAACAACAACTCTAAATTGATTACAAATCAGATGATTCACAGCAAAATTTAAAGCATGATCAGTTTCAAGAAATACTTCTCCCATTTTAGAATGGATTTGTAAAGGTTTAATTGTTGTTGTGTCTTCATCAAATAATAAATCAATCATTTGTGGATTAATTATAACATCATCAATTCGAAAAATCTCAAAGGCACAGTTGAAAAATAGCTGTAATAAATAGCGAGCAATTTTCATTTCCACAATGTTTTTTGGAAACTTTGTCAATTGTAAATAGTATATTGCTAAATAAAATTTTTTAAATTAGAGAATAATTTTTTAGTAAGGTTTGACAAATGCCAAGTTTCTTTCGGCCAAACATAGAATTTTATTTTCTGAATTGTTGATGATTTTTATTAAGATTGTTCACGGTCGATCAGCCGACCCGAAACCAGGTGTTTTTGGCCATAAACCGAAAACCAGGGGTCAAAACCGGCGAAAACCGAGAACCGGCCTAAACCGACCGGTTTCGGGGTAATAGTGAAGGTAATTGGTCCCTAGAAGAAATTAGTAAAGTGCTCTTTTGGTATTTTTGAGGTTTATCAGTAGGTAATTGTGATGTAGGAATATTTCATTAAAGGATTTTAAATGGATAAAGTTTGAATTGGATATTCTTTATGAGAAGCCAAAAACTGGCTTCGGTTACCGAAAACCAGGAATAAGTCAAAAACCGAAAACCGGGGGTAACAGTTAATAACCGGTAATGAACAACCATCATTTTTATGATAAAAAAATGACTCATAATTTTATTTATTATATATTTTATTCCATAACCTCAAATAATAACCTTTATCCACTTTGTAATCATGTTGCAATTCGCAGAAAAAAGTATCGCCGACTATCGATGGGCAAGTATTGAAATTATCATATTCGTGCTCGGGATCACAATTTACTTCCGCTATTAAAAACATAGGAATTGAGTTTTCTATTCCGGCCTTCCACTAAAATGGATGTTTAAAATGGAAACGTTAATTAAAAAAACCTTTTCTTCAAGTTGTTCACTCAACTTGAAATCATAAAGTTGAGGTTCTAGTTTAATGAATTCATAAATACATTTATAAAATCCATGTTCATCCAATTTAAAGCAATAACTTTTAGGATATGGCTCATAATCTTTATACCTATCTACTTCGTAACGTAATCGATGAGTATCAATCTAAAAATGATTATTAGTAGAGGTCGGCACAGGACAGGATCCCGCACAGGATTTTTTAGGATCCTGCCCGAAATCCTGCCTTTTTTTCAGTTTTCAGGATTTTCAGGATTAATCCTGCAGGATCCTGTCCTGTTCGAAATTTTAAAACGCAATCCTGTTACAGGATCCTGCAAATGCGATTTTACCGACCTCTAATTATTAGAAAGCATGCAAAATTATTTTCCGAGTCCGGAAATGAATCACTAGCAGTTCTGATTTTTCTAAATTAATACGGTCCGAAAATATTCTGAGATTGGGAAAGAAACACCGTATTTGGGACAGAGCAAGTGCAGAGGCTCTGAAAAAATGGGAAGGCTCTGAACTGGGGCAGAGGCTCTGAAAAAATCCGGCCGGATTAGGCCCGGCGCCGTACATTATTAGGGAATCAATTTATATAAAAAACTAACTATTTCAAGTCTTTCGTATTTCTTCCTTGCCAATTGCTTTTCATATGTGTCAATAAAATTTTTGAAATAAAAATTTGTTTGTTGAACAGCCAATAATTGAACAAAGTTGAGAAATTTAAATATATCAAACAGAATTTCTGGTTGAAGGTTTATTTTGGATTTTTTAGTTTTAATGTCAGCAGGTAATTTGTCTTCTTCGATTGGAACCAAACGATACCATTGACCTTCCTAAAAGAGAAATTTAAATATATTTCTGGTTGAAGGTTTACTTTGGATTTTTTAGTAGCAGGCACTTTGTCTTCTTCGATTGGAACCAGACGATACCATTGACCTTTCTAAAAGATTTTTGTTTTTTTGGATATAGTTTAGTATAACGGAGTCTTAGTTTCGACACAAAACCCATGCCATTTGATTCGTCTCGGCGCCCTATATCTCGGTCCACAGGCATCTTCGGAAAAAAGAGCGGTACCGTTCGACTCAACTCGCCGAGACGAACGGTATGGGACTTGTATCGGAACTAAAACTCCGGTACACTAAACTACTTTCGATTTAAAATTAAATTAAAAAACCTTTTTATAATATTTAACGCCCTCGTGTTCAATAATTTTTTGATCCTCGCTCATTATTGTAAAATAATTTAATTAAAGTAAATTGAAATTTTGGTCTAAAAATTAAAAGAAATTGTAAAATAATTTGAAAAAAATTAAGTAGTTAAAAATCCTAAAATAAAATTTAAAAAATAAAAGGTTAAAAAACCAAATTAAAATATTAAAAAAAATAAAATTAAACAAAAAATCTATACAAACAGGAAAAAACAAAACAAGCAAAAAAAACAAATTTCAAAACAGGGATTGGAACTTTTTCGAGAAAAAAAAACTTTTTTAAGATCTTAAAAAAATTTTTTTTAAAGAACGATGTGATGCCAAACGAGAAAAGCAGGTGACTCACCGGGCAGGATTGCCACCGGGCGAACCTGTCACCTTCTAGTAGTTATTGCTAGGCGTTTTCGCTCACCACATACAGGAGCTCAACCACTAACATGGGCAACGACTCATGCTTTTCTTTTATCCATTTAGATCGTTTAACCTAACAATAAGCGTTTTAAATTCTCTAAGGTGAATCATCCTTACATTCCTTAAAAATAAAATTCCAATCCCTCTAAAATTCCAATCAAAAAATTTTTTATAAAGAAAAACCTTCTCCCTCTTTAAACCTTCTCCCTCTTTATCTTCCTTCTACCAATTCTTCTCTATTGGACTATCCATACAATATCCATTTGCATCTAATAAACTTTTTGCTGCTCCCATAACACTTGGATTAACATTTATAATTTTTTGTTCTAAAAATTAAATTTTTTTCTTTTAAACTATCGAAACATACGAGTCTCCATTACTTCAGCAATTACTCTTTTAGATTCTTCTGCTGCTCTGCTACAAAAATAGTTGGTCCAATCAAGCTGTTTAAAAAATGGGAGAAAATAATAATAAATCTAACAATTATAGCTAAAGGTTAAAGGTAAAAGGGGAGAATTGTGCCAATGAGACCTTAGTTGAGGAAGTGCTCCTTCTGGGATGGCAGATCCAGGATAGAAGGAACACTACAATTTTAAACTAAATAAACGAAAGAAATAAGCCCAAAGGCCGTCGAAATATCAGCCTATGGATAGCAAGGGCGTATCCAGGGGGGGGCTGGGGGGGGGGCTAGAGCCCCCCCCCCCCCGAAATGGGGGAAAGGGGGAAAAAATTAGGAGAAGGATGGTCGAAAAAGTGAAATTTTTTCGCCTACAACCCTCAAATTTTAAAAAATTTTCGCCTGCGGCGCAAAAAATGGAAGAAATCTGGCTTCTTGAGCTCCAAAATCCTCAAAATTTTCGCCTGCTGCGCTAAAAAGTGTAATTTTTTGGCCTACGGCCCTCCAAATTCAAAAAATTTTCGCCTGCGGCGCTGAAAAAGTGTAATTTTTTGGCCTACGGCCTTCGAATTTTAAAAAATTTTCGCCTGCGGCGCAAAAAACGGAATTTTTTTGGCCTACGGCCATCTAAAATTTAAAAAATTTTCGCCTGCGGCGCTGAAAATATAAAAAGTTATGTACAAAAAAATTTGCCGTAGGAAATCCAAGGTAAACGCCAAAAATTTTTGCGCCCACCCAGTGTTAGCCCCCCCCGAAACCGACCCGCTGGATGCGCCCTTGATGGATAGCATTGGCTCCCCTTCCTAATTAAAAAAAATTAAATAAAACCTCCAAACGAGAGTTTCTAACACCAACAGAATAAGCTCTACTTGCTCTAGCTATTGCAGAAATCATTGCCAAATTATTTTCCATTAATGTTGAAATACTAAAAAATTTAAATTAAAGAAATTAATCAAAAAAACATACTCTTGTAGGTTAAATAGGTTAATTAAAAGACAGCACTAAAAGATACAAAAAATAAACAAAGAAAGAGTTTAGCAACAGTTTAGCCAACGGGCAGGATTAAACCTGCAACCTCCTCGTATTTATTGCTAGGCGCTTTCGCTCACCACATACAGGAGCTACCCCTAAGCTACAGGGGCATCGACTAATCCTTCTCCTTTTTAGATAGTTTAACGCCCGCCTAAGCTTTTTAAATGCTCTAGGTGAATCATCCTTACAGAGATGAACGTCAAGTTTTTTGGATATTGACTAACAATAAGTGAGGTGAGTTGTCTAAGCGATACCCTTAGATAAGACAACCTAACTAAAAAGAAGACAATTTTCAACCAAAGCGGGGATAACTAAAGCGCTATCCAGAGATTAGTTCGACCCGAAAATCGATCCAAAGAAAATTTTGAAGACCCCAATCTGAAATTCGACCCAGCTTTTTTTTCTTATCTTGGCTTATAATTTTCGTAAAAAATTTTCAAAAAAAAACCTAAAGCTTCTTCACAAATCCAACCACAGCAGCACCATAAAGCGTTTTGCCTGAATAAGCCAATTCATCAACCATTGCTCCAGCATTTTCGCTTTCCCCAATCATCAACGGGGACATTATTGAAAACAACCTCATAAACTTTGAAAAACGAGAAAATTTTTAAAAATTCTAAAAAAAACCTACAATTGCATTTTTGCAGTCCACTAGTCATTAATTTATTTTTAATGGTTATTGAAGCATTTGGGTCTTTAATTGAATCTTTTTCAATTATATAACAAGTAGGAAAATTCTAAAAAAAAATTTTAAAATTAAAAAAATTTTCAAAATTTCAACCCCATCCCCAATCCTTTTATTAGCAAAAACTATAAATAAATTAGCATCCACAGCATTTACAACATTTACTTTATAAGCATTAAGTCGTTGTGGTTGACCAGGGGCTGAAGAAACTTGTGATGATGGATTGACTGAAGTACTGAAAATGGGACTTTTTTGCGGACAAAAGTTGCGGACAAATAGAGATTGAGCCTGGGTAATGGTCAAGGAAGACCCAGGAATCTTTTAAAATTTCTAGGACTTTTTCTAGGCCTGTGGACATTAGAGACGTTCCACGAAGCGATATCGACTTCAAATGTCCGACATTTGGCAATCGTTTGACATACAGATTGTAATTGCCAACATGACTCTGACATCGTTTTTGACAACGACTACTTTTAGCGACAGACCATGTTATGTCTCTGTCGCAATCGACATTGAGGTCATTGTCGCCTCAACAATGTTCTCAATGTCAATTGTGACAGTGACATGCCATAGTCAATGTCGAATGGTCAATGTCGTCAGTGTCAGAAATCAACGATTCAAACCAGCTACTACCAATTAAAAATCTCGACCTCTATTGCCCAATCAAACCAAAAAATTTCCTACGTTTCCTCTTGCCAACAAATTGCAGGTCTCCATTTTCCAGTCCAGGCAAATAATCATCTTTTTGCTTAATCGTTCCAAATTGTAAAATTATATTTGAGCAAGTCATCAAATTATTAAACATTGTAAAAATTGAAAGATCTCTAGAGCTAATACATTCCACTAATTGAAGAACATCTTTTTGTTGAAAACCAACACCTCCAAAATCTTTTGGAATAATTGCTCCACAAATTCCATTTTTCATGAGGACATCAACAATTTCTGAAGGCATGAGGCCAGGGGAGGTTTTGACGTAAGGAACTTTAAAAAATATTTTTAAAGAAGTTGGGGAAGTTCAGAGGGGCTTAAGGACGTCCAGAGGCTTAAATTTTTTTAAAATAAGTTGAGAAAGTTCAGAGAGCCTTAAGGACGTCAAAGAACCTTAAGGACGTCCAAAAGCTTCAAAAATTTTTTTTAAAGAAGTTGAGGACGTTAAGAAGGCCACAGGGACATCAAAGGGCTGAAGGACATCCAGAAGGTCTAAAAAATTTTTCAGAAGTTGAGGACGTTAAGAGAGCCTCAAAAAATAAACTAACGCCCATTCCTCTCAAAAATGACAGAATTTAAGGAAGAACTAAAGGTTCTTTTATTCTCCGAAAGAAATTATTAAAAAAAGAAGTCGAAGACGTCCAGTGAGCCTCAAAGAAAGAAATTTCCCGAATCACTCTTATCCCCCAAAAACTTTTTTTAGAAAATAAACAGTGAATTTTAAAAAGTTAAAAATACTTGTTTTGTCAAGATCATCACCAAGTTTGCCAACATACGATTTTATATTTACAATTTCTGCCAGCTCCAAATATTCAGGAAAAATCATAAAATCCTTCAAAAAATTTTTTAACGTTAAACAAAAAAATAAAAAAAAACCTTTTCAAATTTATTAAGCATTGCTCCACAAGATAACGACCTTTTTTCTATTGGAACCATTTCTGTAATTTGATCAATTTCATTTTTTTCAGATTTTTCATCTCTATTGACGCTGGTGAGAGAGTTTCTAATGAGAGAGAGTTTTCCTCGTTGACACTCAAACTCTGCGATGAAGGTGGCACTCAACTGGCTCGCGTTTGGTGAGAAAAAAATGAAGTTAGCACTGAAACGGCTTGCATTTTGTGAGAAAGAAAGCAGAAAAGTGAGAAAT
The DNA here is from genome assembly GCA_963681835.1 of Meloidogyne enterolobii. Lineage (NCBI taxonomy): Eukaryota > Metazoa > Nematoda > Chromadorea > Rhabditida > Meloidogynidae > Meloidogyne > Meloidogyne enterolobii. Next base: position 755,557 of record CAVMJV010000088.1, read on the forward strand.
AGTGTTAACGCTATTTGGCGCATTTAAAAAAATAAAAATACACAACGCCACCAGATTTCCAGTTTAACCCGCCGTGTAAAAAAATTTCATGGGAAATGCTCTCGGCCAGTTGAGGTTAATTAGATTCGGGACTCAACTATGGGCCGAGATATAGATATCTATAGAAATGGTCAAAAATTAGGGACGAGGGCCAATTCAGCATTTTGGAAATTTGAAGAGCATTGGAAAAAAATAAATTTGAGAAAAAATAAAAAATATTGGAACACATCTTTAATTAAGAATGGAGTAAAAAATTTTTTCTCGGATTTTTCTTTTTTTTTCTCGAAAATTACTTTGTCATTTGTTTTATATTTTTATTTTAAAGATTTTTCAGATTTTAAAAATTTCTAGAAAAAATTTTTAATGGGAAGAGATTCTTCAAAAGATTCTTCAAAGGAAAAAGATTTGCAAAAATTAATTGATAATTGGCTGGAATGGGATAAGGTTTTATTTTTTATTTTAATTTATTAAAGTAATTTTTTGAAGAACTCAGACACTCGAAACCGAGTTGCTAAACTTCTTGATGGAGGAGATACAGAAGCACTTAAAGCTTTGATGATTGGTGAACTTGCTTTTGGAATAGGTTTTTTATATATTATTTTAGACGGAACCTTAATTGTCCCCTTCTTTTTCTTCCCCGTTTTCCATGTTTTACCATACTTTTTCAGAGGAAGGAGGGTAACCCAATTTCTGAACCAAATTTCCGATTTTTTTCATTTATTTAAGAATAACACAAAATTAAACACGTAAGCCTGTGGAACTATAAAATACACAAATGAGTCCGACGCCCTCAATTCCATGTGCTTAATATTTTGACTTGGTGACCAAAATTCCAAAAAATCAATTACCCGAATTCCAGTTACCAAAATTCCGGGACTACTTCTCAGGGACTCTTTCTCTATAGATTAACCTTACAGTTAAAAAATTTTCCATGTTGTCGGCCTGGCCTCATTGAATAAAATTTATTTCAAGGTGCGAATACAAAAATCGGACCAGGCTTCACTCAATTAAATGAACTAAATGTAATTCTTCTCTCCCATGGAATGGCTCAACATTTATTAAAAGAAATGCCTAATAAAACCAAAAAGCTAAAAATTGTGGTTGGATTTAATGGACGTCATAATAGTTTGAGGTTTTTTTAATTTTTGTTGACTCTTTTTTGCGGACTTTTTCCCATTTTTTGGGAAGATGTTGTTGTCACATTTTCGTTTAATTTTAAGTTTGGTCCTTCTCATCAGCTTTTTTAAAGATTTATTATTAGGGAAAGTAGAAAGATGATACGTCATAATAGTTTAATGTTTCATAATATCCAATTGAAATCGGGAGGAAAGAGAAGCGGAGGAAAACTGAAAAATGTCCGCAAAATTCTTGTTCTTTACAAGTGCCCAAAATTTCCAAAAAATAATATTTTTTATCCAGATTCGCTCAATTAGCCTCCAATGTATTTATCAAAAACGGAATTCGTGTAACTTTGTTTTCTGCATGTGTTCCAACACATGTTGTTTCTTCTGCCGTTGTTGGATTAAATTGTGATGCTGGATTAATGGTTTATTTTAATTATATTTTTTTAATTAAAAATATTCTTTTAAAGATAACAGTCTCCCAAAACCCAAATAAATACAATGGCTTTACAGTTTATTGGAATAATGGAGCCCAAATACTTCAACCTATAGAAAAAGAAATTCGTCTTCTTTCTAAGGAAAAACCCAAAGAAGAATATTGGAACACTACAACTCTTTCTACAAACAATTTATTTTCTGTTGTTGCTGATTCTATTCTGGATAAATATTTTGCTGCTGAGTCTTCTGCTTGTTGTTTTTATAGGTTCGTTTTATAATTTGAAAAAAAATTGGAATTTAATTACGAACCTGTATATGAAATTAGAATAAGATAAATGAACTTAATAAGAGAATAAATAAAAAATTTTCAGAGAATTAAATGCAAAAACTTCACTTAAAATTACTTATTCTTCCTTTAATGATGATGGTTTTAAATTTGCTCAACGAATGTTTAAAGAATTTGGATTTCCAGAAGATGCTTTTTCTTGTGTTAAGGTTTGCGATTTTTATTCTTTTTTTGCAAATTTTTTTGCTTTAAAAATATTTTAATAAATTAATTTTCGTCGAGAAAATTCGATTTTATATTGAAATTTCCCTTAAATTTTCTATTTTCAGGAACAAGCCGAACCCGATCCAGACGGCTCCTCTCCTGATGTTCTCAAACTTTGTTATCAAAAAGCGGAGGAAACTGATGCTACTTTAATTTTGGCTAATGATCAAAATGCCAATAGGCTTCAAATTGCTGAAAGACAACCCGAGTATTTTTTTTATTTTTTTTTCGAATTTTTTGGTTTGGGGGGGGGGGATTTTTGGGAATTTTTGGACATTTGGGAATTTTTGAGCTTTTGACAGCCAATTTAATTTCATCCTATCTTCCCTTTGTTCTCTATTGAGGACAAACTTTCAATAAATGTAGTACCAACTTTAATTACAAAATTACTATTTTTTGATTCATTTATCCCAAAGTTAGAGGATGAAATAGAGATTGGACCAACAAAGTCAAAATTCCCATTTTCTTTTTAATTGATTTTCCAAAATTATTTTAGCGGCAGTTGGTATTTATTTAATGGGAATGAAATGGGTACTTTATTAACATGGTGGATTTGGACGCAATGGAAACAAAGAAATTCGGATTTACCTGGAGAAGATTTTTATGTTATAAACGGGTCGTTTTCTTCTCATATAGTTGCTAAAATGGCTAAAATGGAAGGTTTTATTTAATTTTGATTTTTGTCTATTTTTTAAATTTCCCAGGCTTCAAAAACGATGTTTCTTTAGCTGGTTTCAAATATTTTGGTGATAAGGCACTTGAACTTCGAGCGAAAGGAAAATTGGTTATTCTTGCTTGGGAAGAATCTATAGGTTTTTCTATTTTTAATTTAATATTTTTTTATTTTTTTTTAATTTAAGGGTTTGCAACAGGAACAACTCTTGATAAGGTTTTTTATTTTCGAATAATAAATGGCATTTATAATTCCTCATTATTCTAACTTGAAATTTTTGTTTATGGCAATTAACCCTAATTTTGAGTTCTAAAATAAAAATTTTTGGAAAAACGGAATTTTTTCCTCCCCATGAATTAATAAAAAATTAAATCAAAAAAAATTTTAGAACGAAACAAGTGTAGCAGCAGTTTTTACAGAAATGGCCAATTATTTACCTTCTCAAAAATTAAATATGAAACAACAATTATTTAATATTTACAATAAATATGGCCTCTATTTGATTACAGGTAAATATTTTTTTAAATGTTTTTGTAATTTTTGTTGTGAAATTTTTTAATGTGTTTATATTTTGCATGTGTGATTGTTTTCGATTTTTGATTTTTTATTTCATTAACATTATTTTTAGAATATATTCATGATTATAATGTGAAATCTGGAAAAAGAATTAATGTTGGGGGTCACTTATACTCCTTTTATATGAAGAAATCAACAAAATTTACAAAATCAACAAAATTTACATGGTTTTGTGTACTACGCAACAACCCGAAGATTAAATGTAATGGCACAATCCACACATACATAAAAGACAAAACAAAAAATATCATAATTATGGGTACAGAACACAATGCTGGTAAATAATACTTAATTTTTTGAATGCCAATTTTTTTACGATTTTCTAAAAAAATCATTTTCGGAAATTTTTAGTTTTGATTTTTAAAATTCGATAAAAAATTTTTTTTATTTTTTCAGCTTGTATTTCCCAAAAAAATTCAACACAATTTGCTTTGAACAACACGTTGTCACCACAACAACATTTGTCTTCAAATATTTCTGAAAATGGTATAATTTCACATTTTGTTAAAATTTTTGTAAAATTCCTTCACAATGTGTCATTCGCTAGAGCTCAACGAGCTGAGGCGAACGACACAAAAATTAAGTTCCTAGCCTATGGGGCAGTACAGCTAGAAGTCTATTTTTCGGAATTTATTTTTCTGAATTTGTTCCTGAAACTTGTTTTCTGTTATTTTTTCCAAAAAAACTTGACTCAAAATTCCAATTTTTGAGTTTTCTTCCGATTTTGATCAGGATTTTTGGTGATATTTTCGAAAATTCTGCTTTTTGGACACTAGAAAAGATGAATTCAAAAAATTTGGGGTCCCAAAAATGGCTTGACCCAGCCCTATGGTTTTGACTAAGCCCTTTCAAGGCAAATCTCGTTAATTTTTCTCTTTTAACTTAATTTTAGATGTTTATGATCTAGAAAAAGAAGAAACACCACCTGAAGAAATTCTAAAATCTCCTCTTTCAACTAATAATTATGAAAATGTTGTAGTGTGGGGACGTGGTCTTTTGTCTGTTGGAACGGGTGCTAATGAGGAGCTTGGTGTATATGTGGATAATTGTGAGGATGAAGTTATTGTTAGTGTTAAAAAAGGTTTGGAAAAAAATTTTTTGAATGTTGTTTCATTTAAATTTGTTCGTTCAGATGATTCAGATGACCTGCTCATCCCTGTTTCTCGACAAGATTTTGAACAGAGACCGTCAGCAGCTTCACAACCGTTTACTGCTATAAATCCTCGACAATCTTTCGTTTTTACTCCGAGTACAAGCGGGAAGTATGAGGTTTCTGTCAAAAGCGCTGCTAGCAATGTACATTTGGGAAGCAGTCCTTACAAGGTTTTTTAATGATTTAAAAATTTGCATTTAAATTTTCCTTCGTAATTTTTAGATCGTGGTTGGCCCAAAGAACATTTCAAGTATTCGAGCTATCGGTCCTGGATTGGTTGGAGGTGTTGCTGATGAAATGGCTGTCTTTTATGTTGACATACATGGAAGAGCAAATTGTTTAGGTTTCTTTTTTATTTTTTTGGGATTTCTTGGATATAAGAATATTTTTTTAAAGAGGGAATTAATCTATTCAAAAATTAATCTAGAACACCGTTCAAAGATATTAAATAAAAAATAACACTTTTTATTTTTTTAGAATTTTCAATCGAAGGACCCAGCGAACCGGAGATTATTTGCTCTGACGATGATGAAGGAACGGCGTTGGTTGAATACACAGTTTGTTTTTCTTTTTTATTTTAATGAGGATTTTGAGGAATTCGAACAAATAAAAAATTTGTACTTAATTCATACCCCCTCCTATTTTTGGTGTACAGCGTATTCTTTCCTTTTTTAGGTTGTACATAATGGTTAAACTTCCTTCACCCGATTTTTTCATTTATATTTTGCTATAGGAAAATAAATGATTGGAGAAAAAATAAACGTAAATTTGTGGGCTCAGGGGGGGGGGGGGCGAGATATCAATAATGAATCTACCAAATTTTCTAATTTTATCTAATCTTTTTCTCATTTTAGCCTCATGTTCCGGGGTGTTACACAATCAACATCACCGAACATGCCACAAATTCACACATAAAAGATTCTCCTTTTGTTCTTTGGATTGAACCATCAAATTTGCTTCCTTTTAAAAACGTTGACCGCCCAATTCGAATACCATCATTTGAAAGCAACAAAGGACAAGTCAACAAACAATTTAATTTTAAAATTCCAAAGGAAATTGGTTTGGATTTTGTTTTTAAATGATTTTTAATTTTTAAAAATTTTTTAGAAGCTGACACATTCTACGTTGAAATTTACGACCCAAATTTACAAAAAGTCGATTTTGATTGTGAAAATAAACCTGAAGGAAATTGTTACAGTTTTGTGCCGCTAAAGGAAGGAAAGGTTTTTTTAATTTTTTATTGGATTAAAAAAATTTTTTTTTCTCTTATAGCACTTGATTAGTGTTGTCGCTGATAAGCTAGCAGTTGAAGGATGGCCTTTTGTTATTTTTGTTGATGGCCCTTTTGATCCAAATAAAATTTGGCTTAGCGGTCCAGCATTGAGTCCAACTATTCAAATACGTCAAAAAACAAATTTTTTAATTGATTTTGACGATATTCCAAAACCAAAGCGTGTCCAGGTTACTGTGGTTGGACCTAAAGGGGAAGAAGTTCCTGTAGAGGTTGACTTGAAAACTTCGTCTATCTACAATGCCCGCTATGAACCAATGAATCCTGGCGTCCATAAAATTTATTTGACTGTGAATGACCAGCAAATATTTGAAATTCCTGTGAATGCAGTTGAATATGATCCAGAAGAAATATTGGAAGAAAAGAATGTTGGAGCTAGAGTTGCAAGTGAAATACTTGAGGTTAAAAGACTTTATTTTTTAGGCTGTAGTGTAGTGTACCGGTGGTGAAAGTTCGGAACGTGACATGTCATTCGATTTGTCTCGACGAGCTGAGTACCACCTCCCTACTTTAGGAAATGATTTTGGACCTATTTATATGTCCCAACAAATTGAAAAACCATAGAGAAGAGTAAGCTCGATTTTGGGGTGAAAAATTCAAATATGCTAATAATAGCTCTTTCGAAAGAGCTCGTCGTGCTGCGTCGAAAGACACTAAAATCAACGAAATCTGACTTAATTTGAAAAAGTTATGCTCGGATGTTTTAGCTACTACCTATGGTTTCCGTGGAGGTTTTTGCTGCTACGGACGTCCCATGTACGTTCTGCAAGATAGATAGAATATCTCCCTTGCTGACTCAGTTTATGTTACTGACCCAGAAACCAGCGACCGTTGACTGCCGCGAGGGCACAAGCTATTTTTGCATATTTGAATTTTTCACCCCAAAATCGGGCTTACTCTTCTCTATGGTTTTTCAATTTGTTGGGACATATAAATAGGTCCAAAATCATTTCCTAAAGTAGGGAGGTGGTACTCAGCTCGTCGAGACGAATCGAGACGAACCCGAACTTTTACCATCAGTACACTACACTATCCTTTTTTGGATATAAAGCGAGTCACGGGTTGTGAAAAAAGTATGGCTTCGGGTCGGGTTTATATAAAAAAATTTTTGAATCGGCTTTTAGGTTAAAAAATTTCGGTTTCTGATTTGTTTCTGGGCCGGGTCAGTTAGGGGATTAAGCGGTCGAGTTTTGATAAATTTCTCAGATCGGGTTTCTGGTATCGTGTCGAAAGAAGTCAGGGTTTGGTCTAACCCTTGACTGTTATAAATAATTGTTTTTAAATATTTTTTCCAGCCAGTTATTGGTCTTTCAACAGCATTTGTTTTTACTACCCCAAATCAACACATCTCTGATTTATCTGTTCATGTACACGGGCCAAGCGGCGACTTGAAACATGATGTAAAGATGGAACAACTTGAAAAAGAAAAATTCCGAGCCAGCTTTGTCCCGCATCAAAGCGGTCTGCACACAATTGAATTGAGAGATAAAAATGGAGAAATTTGTGGTTTTTTATTTAATTTTTTAAATTTTAATTTTTATAAAATTGCCAGATTATAATTTCGAAGTCTTTTGTTCAAATGAGAATAAAGACTATGTTTCCGAATATTCGATGAGTGAAGATGAAGAAAATGAAGATGTTGCTATTCAACAACAAAGTTTACTTACCTTCACTCTTTCACCAGCTAAAGGTTTTTTTAATCTTGACTCTGGGGTGTTTTATGGATATATCACCCCCTTATTTTGAGTCTTAGTTTTTTAGTTTGTAATAATGGTCAGCCTTTCTTCCTTCCATAATTTATCATTTCCCTTTGGCATTTTTAAATCAGAGGCATTGGCTCTGGTACAGAGTCCAATAGTTTAATAGTAAATTTGTTTTTTTTCTATCAAAATATTTTCAGCTTCGAAGAAGACCACTAAATTAACATTAAAAGAAGAAAATTCAATAATTGAGAAGCTTAAAAAAAGAACAGGTTTATTAACAGAACAAATTTCTGACTTGCAAAAACATCAATATGAAATAGAAAATTCTAAAAATAAACGACAAAAGGAGGTAAATATTTTTTTTCTAACTGTAATTTCGTTTTTAAGATGAAAATGAATAAGAAACTTGTTCACGTAAATGGAATTCTTCAAAGTTTGGCAGCTGCCCTGTATTCCGTTGCTTTGCTTTCTAATTCTCAAACATCACAAAACCAAAATGAACAGGATCAGCAATTCCCTGACAATAATTCAACTTCTCCAATATCTTCAAAAAGAGAAAAATTAAATAATAATAATAATAATAATCGTGCTACAACAAATAAAGGGAAAACAACAAATGAAGGGAAAAAAGTAAAAAGGAAACCAAAAAAAACTGAAGGCAATAAAGAGAGGGAAGTTGATCCTTTCAATGATTTTCTTGATAAGTATTTTTAATTCATACATGGAATTCTTAAAATTAAAAAATTTTAGTATCTCTGTTATGGCTGCGGCTGTCTCTCCAACTCAGGCACGAGAAACGTCAATGGAACTTTTGAGGGACGAAGTGAGTAAATGCACTAATAAAAAAGAGGAATTGAACTTACTAAATCCAATGCCCCAAAAGGAATTGTTGGTGAATGTACAAACACAGGAGGAGGATAACTTACTAAATCCAATGCCCCAAAAGGAATCGTTGGTGAATGTACAAACACAGATGGAGGAAAATGAAATGGGATTGAGGAGATATACAAATGAAGATCAAATTAATGAAAATAATAATTCTGTTGAAGTTGTAAATGTAAATGCTACCTCCAAAGACCGTCCGCTGAAAAGGGTAGGAGATATTGTTTTATATTTTTCTTATTATGCCCAAAAATAACCATTACCAATAATAAAAAAAAATAATTAAATTTTAGTTAATTTGTTGCTGTAATTCCAATGAAGTGGAAGGCTTAAATGCTGATGAATTTCCAGAAGGATGCAAAAAACGCCCAAAATTGCTTTTGGAAAATGAAGAACAACAACGTGATAAAAACCAAAACAAATCATTAACGCCACCTTCACCAAAAATAAACAAAGAAGATAAAGAAAAGAAGAAAAAGAGGGAAATAATATTGTATCTGGAAGAAGATGAAGTGGTTCAAGTAATGAAAATGAACCAGTAAGTTTATATTTTTTGTTTATAATCTAGTTCTGCCTTTTTTTAATTTAAATTTTTCCTTTAATTAGGTTGTTGGCACTCATGACTTCAAAAAGAGATTGAACTTCTGCCTCTAAATTTCTTTGTGATCATTTTAATGAATTTTCTGTCCGTCCATTAATTCTTTGTTCTTCTGAAGAGGCTGTTGCGCGTGTTTCTAAGGTTGATTATGTTAAAGGTTTGAATTTTCTATCAATTAATTACTTCAAAATTTATTTTTTAAAGGAATCCACGACTCTGACTCACTCATTCAACGTATAACTGATTTAAGCAAAAAAGAACGACGTGCAATTTTTCCTGAATATTGGACTCAAGACAAACGTTTGGATGGATTGTCTAAAGAGAATTTGAAAAATGGAAAATTTCAGGTTTTTCGTTTTTGTCAATTTTTAATTACTTCAAAAATTCAGATTTCTCCCGAAAATTATTTGGAGGCTTTTGCTGAATTTGATATGGAGGATCAATGGTTTGTCCAGGTTTATTCAAATTTTTAGCTTTATAAAATTAAAAAATTTAGGGTTTTTAAATATGAATAGACCAGTTCACGGAGACGTTGTTGTAGCCAAACTTCTGCCAGAATCTGAATGGACCGCTCCAGAGAAAACTATTTGATTAAGAGACGCTGTGGAAAACCAAAACGAGGGAGATAATTTGCCTGCTGCTGATGGGTAAGAGGAAATTGATCAATACGAGGATTTGGAGGTTTTTTATTTATTGATTTTAACCAGTGCTTGTTTATGAGCATTTTGTGGCTCCGGCAAAAAAAAAACTTTTTTTCAAACTTTGGCTCCATGTTCTAGCTCCTGGTTTCGGCTCCGGGCATTTTAAAATTCTTAGCTCCGCTCCCGGGCCATGCCCAGCATTGTTTTCAACCCTATTTTCTTTCTATTCTTTTTTCAGGTTTTACCCTCAGCACGTATTGTTGGCATTCTACGACGAAATTGGCGTCATTATTGTCTGTTGGAACATGGAAGTGCCTTATGACGAATTTTCTCCAGCTATTCTTGCATGTCTTCCTGAAGTTTAATGATCTACACATCCTTTGTATCCTCCAAAACGTGAAGATTTGACGTCTTTGGATATTTGTTCTGTTGATCCAGAAGGTTTTTTTTGATTTTATTTTTGTCTATTTTTGTTTTATATTTAAGGCTGTACTGATATTGACGATGCTGTTCTTTGCCGTGAATTATAGCCTAATTGCTTTGAAGTTGGAGTGCACATTGCTGATGGTATTTTCCTTTAAGATTTTTTGGATTAGGATTTTCTCTAAATTTCAGTAACTGAAATTCTGGTCAGGCTTTTTTACATGGGCCTGGGCTTCTTTTTTTCATCTGTGCCGGGTTTTGCGGGTTAAAAACAAATCGGAAACCAAGTAAAACTGAATTTTATTAAACAACTACCGAGCCCGGTTTCACTGTTCTGATAGTTTTTTCCAAGGTTCTGAGAGGTTGCCGGGTTACAAGGCCTGGGAAACTTGGTTCAGTAACTTCAATAATTTTAAAATTTTTTAAGATGTTCTCTTCGTGCTGGTGAATTGCTTATGCATTTAGCTTTATTTGGGAATTAAATGGAGACGCAGAAATTCAAAATGTTAAATTCTGTAAATCTTTGATCCATTCAGTGCTGCATTAACTTATCAAAAAGCTCAAGAAATGATTGATAATGAAAAATATGAGGTTTTTTTTAATTTTGGAAAAATTTAGGATATTACCAAAAGTTTGAGGAATTTGTTAAAATTGTCAAAGAAATTGAAGGTTTAAAAATTTTTTTAAAATTAAAGTGAATTTTTCAAGTCTCGTCGACGTACTGTTGTGCATTAAATTTAGCTTCTTCAGAAATTCGTTTTGATATTGATCCGTAAGCTGGTGCTCTTGTTAAAGTCTTAGAGAAGCAACATTTGAAGACTATGTTTGCTTTTATTTTTCTTTATAAAAATCTTTAAAAAAATTTTTAAGGTCCATGATAGAAGAATTCATTTTGTTGGCAAATATTTCTGTTACTGAAAAAATTCACGAATATTTACTTCTCCAATTCGTCGTTATGCTGACGTTATGGTTCATCGACTACTTTCAACACTTACTGGAGTTGATCAAATACATCCAAATATGTTGGATAGAAGAAAGTTGATTCGTCAGACTGAGGTTTAGAGGTTTTTGATTTTTCTTGAATTTTTAATTTCAGTACATGAACAGACGCCATAGACGAGCTCAATATGCTAGTGTGCTTCTGTACTGCTAAACACGTTTATGATTGTCAAAGAAAATCCTGAACCTTGTCTTCCTGCTATTGCTATTGGAATATGTTCAAATGAAATTCAGGTAGTGGGGGAGGAGTTTTCTTATAGGGGATATTAATTCTAAATTAATTTGTGTTAGTATTTATACCTCTAATTTAAGGTAATGGACCCAAATTTGGCTTGGAATCAACAATTTATTTTAATGAAAATACTGAACTTGAACCTATTATGCTCGACTTTTTTATGACGCTTGTGGAGGGACACGCCCAAGTAGGGGCGCGGCCAGGTAGACGCAAAGCTATAACTACCTGGAAAATTTCTGGACTTTTGGTACCAATCTCTTTAGTTCTATGAGAGGAATCGTTTAATACTAAATTTGGTAGAATTCAGAAATCTTGAAGCAAGTTAGTTATAGCATTGCGCGCCTACTTGGCCGCTCGCCTACTTGGGCTGTACCCGCTCGTGGACTTTATTTTTTCTTGATTCTTTTTTAAATTGATTTTTAATGTTTGTTTTTTTTTAAATTATTTTTTATTTTATAAAATTTATTTCCTGCAGCCTTATTTTCATTACTTTTAACAGGTTAAAACCTGAATTAATATTTTTACCCAATTTTCATTTCCAAAATAATTAATATTTTGGCCAAAAAGGGCGCGCGGCCACAATTTTTTAAAGTTAATTAAGAACATCTCTCTATGTTGGAGTTATGGGCATCAGACGTTGGAACTCTATCTTTGGATTTATTTTTGGTTTATTTTTAAGTTGGCTAATTTTTGGAGGAAATAAAGAAGCTGAATTGAATAGAGAAGAAGAAAATTATGAAGGAAAGGAAGGAGGAATTCAATTAGCCGAAAATTGGGAAAGAATAATTTTGGAACAAAAACATGAAGAAAATGGACAAAATAATTTTGTTAATCAACATATTAAGGTTTTAATTATTTTTTTTTTTGAATTCTTTAAAGGGCTCGAAAAGAGTTAAGGCGAGGTTTCGACCAAAAGGTCTGTCACTGGTTAAGAAAAAATATTTTTTAGGGTCGGGTTTCGGGTCAAAAGCCCTGGCTTGGGCTGGACCAGTTCGAGATAAGTAGGAAAAAATTCGCGTCAATATGGATTAAAAAAGTCCTGGTTTTTCGTTCCATCAGAGAAATCAATTAAGTGGGATAAGATCCCAATCAGGGATGCACAAGTTAAGGAAAAGTCGGTTTCTGAGTATTTTGTATCGTGGTTCAGGTGTCTAAAAAAGTCCGGGTCAAGTGAGGGGGGATTATGAGGGAAGAAAGTCAGGTTAGGTCGTGCTTTCAAAAATTTCCCAGGCCGGGTTTCTTGCCTAAGAAAGTCCGTGTTTCTTATAACCCTCGACATCCCGGGTCAAAATAATTTTTTAAATTTTTTCCCTTTAGCTGAATCGCCCTCGATTTGCAGCAACAGAATTGGGTATTCGTCCAAACATTTTAATATTTTTATTGGCCCGTACATCTACTGCCGCTTCCTTATATCAATTATTGTCTCCAAAGGTGCCTGTCAAAATTTTGGTTTCTGCTGGTAAATTTGCTGCTTCTGATTTTCCTGTAAATTCTCTGCCAGTTATTGTTCGTTCTGATCCTGTTTCGCTGCTCAATGCTATCGCCAATATTGTAAGGTTTATTTTTTTTTATAAATGGGAGACGGACAGGTCCCGTGCTCAGGAATGTCATGGGTTGAGAAGAAAGTCTGGGGTTGAGTTTTTAAAATTGCCTTCGGACCGGGTTTCTTATCGAAAGAAGTTCGGCACAGGTTAGAAAGGGTGATTAAGAGGGTAAAAAGTGTTCAGACCTGGCTACGTGCCTGGGAGTGGAGGAGGGGCTTCTGTGCAGGAGTTGGGCTCGTTAAAGGAAACCCCTTCCTTTTTAGTCCAAAGAGATTCATTTCCATCTTTTCTAGTCTCTCAACAACCCAGCAAATTGGTATTTACTTTTACCAGATTCAACATTTATCAATATTTATGAATTAGAACGACTTATAAATTCACTTTTATGGAATTCCCCCGTCGCTTTTGGATGGAATATTAATGAAATAAAAAATAAAAACCAAAATGAAGAAGATGGAGGTCATTGTCTTGTTGAAGCTGGAATTTTATTTTCATCGCCAGCAATGAATGTATTAGCTCAAGGAAGGCATTTATGTAATGGATTGGCTTTAGGATCTTCGGGGAATGGAGAGGTTTTTCAAGATTTTTGTGAATTTTTAAAATTTTCTTTTAAAAAAGAATTTTGCTTTGGAAACGTGTATTCGTTTAGCAGCGAATTTAAGTTGTGTTTCAACATTTCAAGGATATGAGCATCGTTGGTGGCGGGTTTCTTCTGATGATCAACAGAGCCTTTCTCCATCCATACATGGTTTGTTTGTTGTTTCTACTACCAGTGATTGGAACTTTCGGATTTTCTTGTACCAACCCTATTCTTGGTCTCGTTTCAAATTTCAAGTGGAGGGGAGGTGGAGGAGAAAAAAAATCCACGCTTGGGGGAGAGGGAAAAATTTTTTCCTTTTACCCGTACTTCGCAACATTTCATTTTTTGGCTTGTACTCGTCCTTGTGCTACGAGCGTCCAATCACTAGTTATTTAAAATAATTTTTGAAAGCCTTTTGAATTTTCTTTAGATCAAATTGAACGTCTTGCCCTCCTTCCTCTTTTCAATAAATCATTAACTATTTCTCCATTACTTTCTGAATTGGATATATCTGCTTTAACCAAGCATTTTTTAAATGTTGAATTTATTCGAACTGAAGAAGAAATTAGATCGTTAGAGGAAGAAACAGAAAAGTATTACTCAAAAGAAGAGACTGAATGGCCTATTGGAATTATGGATGCTTCAAAACCATTAAATCGATTTCAAGGTTAAAAAAAAATTTTTTTTTGGTACTTCCCTAAACTAAAAAGGAAAAAGAGAAAACATTAGTCGATGCCCTGGTAGCTCACATCAGAGGTAGAGCTCCTGCATATAGTGAGCGAAAGCGCCTAGCAACCACTAGCAGGTGGTCGCAGGTTCAATCCTGCCCGGTGGCTAAACTTTTGCAAACTTTTTAGAGACATATAGGGGAATGGGAACGAAGATAATGCTAATTTTTATTCAACAAGAAAAAACTTGACTTTTTCAGCCCCAGTTTGGGAATTGGTTACTTCAGATTGGAAAAGATTTAGTAACAATCCAGAAGAAAGCAGTGCTGATTTGAGTGAAGATGAACGTGAAGAATGGACACAAGTATTTAACGAAGCATTAACTAAAAGCAGATGTTTAAATGGTGGAGCAAAATTTGTTGAAGGATACAAGTTTGTTTAATTTTAAAAATAAGGCTGATGGTCTAGCTTTTAATTTTCTAATGAAAATTTTTGAGCTCGACGAAGCTTTATAAAATTACTGAACTGTTATGAAGCCTAACAGAATCTTTATGAGTCCAATAATGAGTGAACAAAATTTTATAAGCAGGATGAAGAAAGTAGTGCTGGTTTAAGTGAAGATGGTGTCTTTATAAGTACCAGGGATTTCACGGGTTGAGAATCTTGAGTTTGGTTTTGGAAGATTTCTCGGATTGGGTTTAGGGTCTGAAAAAAGTCCGGGTTTCAGGTAACCCATGACATTCCTGATAAGTACCAGTACAATTTTATTGGACTCATATGAGGTTCATAGGACGCTTAAACTAGACCAGAGCCAAAAAAAACTATTTTTATCAAAAAAATTTTAATTTTTTTAGACATTTTAACCCAACTCGAGGAATTGATTATTTAATTGATTTGGATTGTGATAACGAGGAAATATTTGAACGTATACAAGTCAGCAGACCCATACATTCTACAAAATTATTGGAAAAAGTCCCTTATGTTAAAGAGGATAGAGAAATTGCTCTTTTAGGTTTTTTTATTTAAATTTTAAAAACTTTCGGCAAATTTTTTCTAGTCCCAGTAGAAACTCCAGCACAAATTTACAGTCTTCATCCCCTTTTGCGTCGAATTTTATCAATTTGTATGTCTGGAGCTGTCGAAGGACGTCAATTAAGAGTTTTGGTTGCTGCTAGAAATGTTGAAGCATTGCCCCTTCGTTTGTTGGGGGAAAACTTGGCAGAAATGAGACGAAGGTTTGGATGAGAATTTAAATTTATTTTTAAATAAAATTTTTAATTAAAATATATGATGCCAAGTACTAAACGCTGTAATGTGGACAGTATTTTCTGTAATAGAATTCCATGGGGCCTTATTTTTTAATCATCATTCTAAGGGGCTTTATTAAAGAGGGAGCTTTATTTTTCAACAACCTTCTATGATGATGGAGCAATCTTCGTTGAAACAACACCTTTGTTGAAACAACCTTCCTCGTGATTGAAACGTCCCTTTTATGTTTGTATTTTTCCAGTTTGGTATTTCGGTGGCGTTTGGGAGTTGGATTTCGGTGTTTAGTCCTACGGCGCGCTCCCCCTCACAATTTAAAAAATAAAAAACAAAATTTCAAATTTCTTTTAAAGATGTCGTTCAATGGAATCAGACCTTTTACTTCTCAAACCCGATCCAAATTATCGAACAACAATAGAATTAGCAGCACTGGATGAAGCGGTTTTTCTTTTTAATTTTTTTAAAAATATTAAAAAAAAATTTTTTTCTAAAAAGGTTGATCGTTTTGGACAACAAAATCTTTTCTTGCTTCTTTCACCATTTTCTGATTTTCAACCAGATTTTCTTGACCGTGTCCGGTTAAATACAATTCAACATTTTCAAGTCTTCTTTCCTATTGGATTTACAGAATTTAATCAAATTGTAACTGGATTAACACCTAAAGAAGCTGAAGCATTTGTAATTCATAAAGATAGGGGAAGATTTGATTCGGATGATGAATGGCCAGTAGCTGCATTATTTGGGTTTATTTTTTTATAATTATTTTTCAGAATGTTTTCCATAATTTTCTGTAATAGATTTCTGTAATAGATTTCAGCTATCCTTTAAGTAGGGGGAGTGCTATAGAAAGGAGAGAGTTCCATTTTTAAATTATCCTTTAAAGGAGGGGAGGCTTTATTAGGAAGGAGACTATTGTTCAATTCGTCCTCTTGAGGGGTGGCTATAATACAAATAAGCACCATAATAGGTTATCGACCCTGCTCTACACAACGGTGTATGTTTCATTGCAAAATTTTTGGTGGTAGTTAGGAATGTTCCCTTGTAAGCCAAACGCCAAAAAAGGCTTTATTTCAAAGGGTGACTCCATTTTTCAAACCTTCCTCTAAAAAATGGTGGGGATTTATTTAGGAGAAGGCTCTAATACTAATTGTAAGGTTTCTTTGATATTTTACTCTTTCTTTCTTTTTTCTAGTGTCGATTTTGCTTCAGCTCGTATTCTTCATCCAAATGCTCGTTCAGTCGTTACACTTTTTCTCAATCAATCAAATGTCCACATTTTTCGTTCAGTAGAGCCTTCACTAAGAATTAGACCACATTTACGTGTTTGTACTTTTGAACATTATTACCCTTCTATTGAACAAAGACAACGTTGTGAAAGACGTAGAAGATTGGCACTTGGAACGAGAGCACAATTAGCAAAACTTTTTCTTCTTGCAATAACTCCTTCAAATGGATTCGCGTAATTTTAAATTTTTATTCTCTTTATTTTTGCCGTTATTTATCTTTATAATTGCAATCCCAGTTTTTAATAAGTAATTTTTGTATAATTAAAAATTTTTATTTTTAGTTATGATATCAATAAAATATAGATAGATAGCTCTAACCAACAAACAAACCGTTCCAGCCCCTAACCTCCATGTGGGCAATCTCCATAATTTTTGGTGGGTATACCAATAATAATGTTTAGGGTCAATATTAGTCCTTTTAAAAGCTTCTCCCCACTAAAACATCCCATTGAAAAATAGAAGTCCCCTCTCTAATAGAAGCTCATCCAGAAACCACTCAAAGTGACCTTTCGAAAAATAGAAGCCCTCTCTCTAATATAGGCTCATTCTCATAAACCCCGCTAAAATGTTAAAATAGAAGCCCATAGGGGGTTTAATTAGAGCATCTGCGGAATAATTTACAAATAAAAGTTTTTAAAATACTTAAAAATTCTCTCATTTCTTTGCATCAATTAAAAGATTAAAATTAGCCAAAAAATCGTGTACAACAGCAAAGGCAACATTTAATTGTTGAATTAATTCTACAATTTTGGGCATTTGACATTCTGCTTGAAAAACCTTTAAAAAATGAGAAAATTTAAAAGAAAAAAAATTTTAAAATAACCGTGACAGTTTGCGTCCCTTCTTTTTGTGCAACCTGATAAGCAGCACAGATTAATTTAGCAGAAGACAAGTAAAATGAAAGAAGAATATCGTGAGGCAAAGGAGGCACGAATGATTTTATTGGATGGAAATTACAAAGCTCCGTTAAGGATTTCTTTTTTGGGCTGAAAAAAGAAAATTTTTTGGGTTAAAAAATTTTTTGAAATTTTCAAAAAAATTTTCGGAAGATAAAAAAAAATTTTACGTTGTCAAAGAAGACCGGGAAAGTTTAATATCATTTTTAACAGACTGGAAAATTTGAAGTAAAAGTTGGCTGGTATCTGCTCCTTTCTGTATTGCTTCTGCATATAAACGTTGTCCCTTGAAATTAAAAAAAATATTATTAAAAAATAATAATAAATACTCGATATAATGAGCCCAAAGCCCTCACAATTGTATTGGCAGCATCTTGAAGTTGTTGCTAGAAAATATTTTTTGAAAAATGAATTAATTCTGGATCCCCACCTCACTTCCTCCCCCCTCTTTAAAGTGTTAAAAAATGATCAGACTTTGCTTCCCTCCTGAACTTCACTCCATTTTCCTCTATCAAAAATAAGGAAATAGAGTGAAGTTGACCATTTTTAATACTTTGAGGAAAGAAAAAAGGGAGAGGGGGAAGGGGAGGCTAAAAAATCCGTGAAAATTCGAGGTCTGGACCTTAATACAAGAGGTCTGAATCCAGATCCAGGCCGATCACTATTTTACAAATTTAAAATCACTTACAATTTTCCAATGGACATCTGG
Organism: Meloidogyne enterolobii; assembly: GCA_963681835.1. Taxonomy (NCBI): domain Eukaryota; kingdom Metazoa; phylum Nematoda; class Chromadorea; order Rhabditida; family Meloidogynidae; genus Meloidogyne; species Meloidogyne enterolobii. The sequence goes on from CAVMJV010000088.1 coordinate 773,828, forward strand.
CTGGGCGGTTGCTCGATAAAATCCAGAAGCACTTTTTGCATACTTTAGAGAGACCTGGGGAATTTTTAAAAGTTTTTTAGGCCAAAAATTTAAAAACCTCAGCTTGTACAACACTATCTCCAGCTAGAATAACCAAAGCAGTTAAATTGCTTTCTTGTGGAGGAACAACTTTTGAAGACAATTGAAAACGTTCAGTTGAAGGTTTTGCTCGAGGTTCTGAAGCTAATGTTGGGTCTGAACATTTGTGTTGGGCATTTAAACGACGACAACAATCAGCTAGCAAATAACGGAGCTTTAAATTTTTTTTAGAAATTTCCAAAAAATTAAAAGAGTGCGACCTCACGGGCCGTCCACGAGCCGGGGAGAAAAAACCCTACGGAGAACAGGAGTTGCGAGGAATTCGAGTTCTGTGGCTTCCCACGGCTTCCCTAGGGGAATCACTTCGGACGGGGCTTCCCACCGGATAATCCCTTCCCGCGGACGGGGGTTGAACCCCAATTAAAATTTAAAAAAAACCTGTTCAATAGTAGACGAAGCCCTGGCTTTCTGAAACCATTCAGATTCTAATTGTAACCGATTTTCTAAGGAAACAATTTGTGATGATTCGTCTGATGATGAATAAGAACATTCTTCCTCCTCGTCGTTAATCATTGTTGAAAGAATTTCTCTCGAGATTAATCAAATCGAAGATCAGACACAACAGAAAATCAATACTTTTCTCTCCCTCCACATAAATGACATTATGCCAAATTAAATTATTTTTCTTTAATAGGACATTTGAGTCTTGGTGTATTTTGTCCTTTTTTTAATAATTTCGTTTTTTCGATTTTTTTCGTTTAAATAATTTTTTTTCTTTTAGAAAAATAGATTCTACAAATCTATCAATCATCTAAATTCTCGTCAAAATTTGCTTAGGCTGATTGATCATCATGAGAATAAAGAAAAAGGTTTTTTTAACGTTCATTTTATTAGAAAAACAATTTTTTCCAGTACACAACAGGAACAGCAGCAACCTACATTTCAAGAAAAAAAGCTCTCAGAAAGCTTCAATTAAGCCTCAAAGATTTTGGAAGGCTTTGCATTCTTAAAGGAATTTACCCGAGAGAGCCGAATCATTTAAAGAAGGCAAATAAAGGAGGAAGTACTGAACCTAAAATTTATTACCACATTAGAGATATTAAATTTCTTGCTCAGGAACCGTTAATTAACAAATTTAGAGAATATAAGGTTTTTTAGAAATTTTTTTATTGTTTATTAATTCTTATTTTTCAAAGATTTTTCTCAAAAAAGTCAATCATGCAAAAGCAAAAAAGGAAGAATTGAAAGTTAAAAGTTTGTTTCGTCGAAAACCGAAGTTTACTTATGATCATATTATTAAAGAACGGTAAATATTTTTTTTAATTTTTTGGGGAGGTGGTTGTGGTTCCGCTAGAGACCGGACTGGTATGGGAGGGTCATGAGGGAATCGAGATTGTTTTTGGAAACTCAATAGGTTTTTGTCGGTCGATTTTCTTTGGGATCTCGTCTCCGTCCATTCGTTAATTTTTGTCCCTCCCTGGGACCCAGGTCCTTGGACAAGATTTTTCGGGTGGGGGCAAGGGGAAAAACTTTGATTTTTAGCGCCGTAGGCAAAAATTTTGAAAACTTTGAAAGTCCCCTGGATACGGGCCTCCCTGGTACCTATCTACCAAATGTCACTTACATTACCTGCTATTGTCACTGACATCAAGTCACTCACAGCCTCAAGACTAACACCTCCTTCATTAATTATTTAAATTTTTTCTAGTTACCCAACATTTATTTCTGCCTTACGCGATTTGGACGATGCTCTTTGTTTATGTTTTGCATTTGCTGCTTTAACACAATCCAGAGTTGCCAATTCAAAATTAATTAATCGATGTCGTCGTTTGACAATTGAATTTATGCATTATATTATTGAATCTAAATCACTTAAAAAGGTTTTTTTAATTTATTAAAAAGTTGGAAGAAATATAAGGGTGCCTTTCAACTTTTTTTTCGATGAGGGGAAGATAACCAACTTCTTAGTTAGTTTTGGGCTTGCGCCGGTTTAGCCGTGCACCGTTTTGGTCGTGTTCAAATAAAAAATATAACAATATTTTATTGTATTGTCCCTTGGTTCGGTCGGTTATGGTCATGTTCACTCCCGTAAGCGTTGTGGGTTCGATACCCACCAGAGCTCAACAATTATTTTTTTGATTATAATTTTCTAATTTTGATATTCTTATTTTTTTTAAATTCAAAAATTTTTCAAAAAAATTTTTTAAAGGTTTTCATCTCAATAAAAGGAATTTATTATCAAGCAGAAGTTATGGGTGAAAGAATTACTTGGATTGTAGGTCATGAACGTTCTGTTGGCCGTGCAAACGAATTGGATTTGACGGTTTATTTTTTTATAAAAATTTTTGTATTTAATTTTTATATTTTAGACAGTTGCTTATTTTGTTGAATTTTATTCTGTTTTGCTTAGTTTTGTTAATTTTCGACTTTACAAATCTATTGGACTTTTTTATCCACCACAACTTCAATTGAAACAAAATAAATTGGAGAATGAAGGTTTGGGTGTTTTTTATATTTATTTTTAATATAAAAAGTGGATAGGATTTTTGGAACAGGCTGGGGAAAAAGGACTTGTCGAGTATGTTGACAATATTCAATTGTTTACCTCTATGGTCTTTCAGGGAAAGTGTCGTGTGTTAGGCATTTTGTTACCCCGGTCCTACCTTTTTCACACTTCGGGCTTCTGCTTCGAGCATCAAAAAGTTTTGTTGTTATCCCCCGAGCTAGCCGCAGTTAGCTCCCGAAACTATACCCAGAACTGGTTGAGAATTTATTTTATTCACTCATTAAAATACACGTGATTGTGTTCCCCTACTGTTGAAAATTTTTTGAATCTTCTGTATAACATATTTAAACCTTCGTTTAATCACTTTTTAAATAAATTTATTTTTACAATATTTCAATATTTTTTTTCAGTTAATTCTACACCTTCATTTACTCCTTTGGATGATCGTGTATTTTCTTTAGCATTTCCATTAGCTAAAATTGAAAAAACTGAAGAATTGGATATTTGTCAAATTGATACTTTTGAAAAAGAAGAAGACGAAGGAAATGATGAAGGAAAGGAAGACGTGAAAGAAATTAAAGAGGAAGATTTGGGTGAATTATTAAGACAAAATGAAGCATTAAAAACGTTGTTCTCAAAAATGAAATTTTTTATTAATAGAGAAGTTCCTAAAGAACCTTTAGCTTTTGTTATACGGGCTGGGTAAATTTATTTTTTAATTTTTTAGAATTAGGTAAAAGGGGTTGGGAGATTTTCTAGGACCTTTTTGGACTTTCAAAAAACTTTCAAAGACTGAACCGATTTTTGATCTTTTTGGTTGTCTGAAGCCCCTAGTTGCACCCTGGTAATAACCCTAACATAAGACACTCTTCTAGAAGGTCACAATTCTTAAAAACTTTTGGATGCTTCTTGTGCTTTGACTGAAGCTCCTAGTTGCTCCCTATTGATAAGCTTAACATAAACATTTTTCTTTGATAGGTCATAATTCTTCAAGAGCTTCTTTATTTTTTTCTTGGGCTTTAAAAATTTCTCAAAAGAATTTTTTCGAAAAAAAATTTTTTTAGGGGTGGTGATGTTTGCTGGGAAGATTGTTATCCTGTTGGATCAATTACAAATGTATCTAGTGAATTAATTACACATCAAATTGTTGACAGAGAAATGAAAGAAATGATAATAAATAGGTTTTTTAAATAATTAAAAAAAATTTTTCTCAAAAAACTGGGAAATCTTTTGAAAAATTTTCAGCTTCCCATGGGAAGAGGGCAAAAGGGGGAGGAATTTTTTCCCAAAAATTTTTTCAAAAAAATTTTCCTAGAATTTATATTCAACCACAATGGATATTTGATTGTTTCAATTCTCGTCGTTTACTACCTACAATATTGTATGCACCATCAACAACATTACCTCCACATTTATCACCATTTATTGGGGATAATGAAAGATTAAATAATTCTTTGTTAATAAGTAATGAACAACAAAAGAATAAGGATGAGGCAAAAGTAGAAGAAGGAAATGTGGAGGGAAAATCAGAAGAAAAAGGTTTGTTTTTTTATGAGAGAGTTGGACATAAAATGTCTTCGGTTATCGCCGGTTTTTTGATCTCCGGTTTTCAATTCCGGTTCGGTTAACCGGTTCGGATACGTCTGGATCTGGATTTTTCCTGGATCCAGACATTTTTTGATCGTCCAGGATTTTTTCTGGATCCATATCAAGAATCCTGTCCAGATTACTAACCTAAATCCAGATCCAGTATTTTTTCTATACCGATAACTAATGTCCAACCCTACTCGAACTTTATTTAAAAAAATTTTTTAAAGGTAATCAAAAAGAAAAGAAAGGAGAAGGTTTACTTAAAAAGAAGAATAAAAAGAACAAGCAACAACAACAAGATGAAAATAATAAAGGTATGAGTGTTCAAAAATCAAGAATTTACAAGGAAAGTGAACAGAAGAAAATTAATGAAGAGGTTTTTGATTTTTTAAATTTACATATTTAAAATTTAGGAGTGTTTCAGGGATGTCACGGGTATCCGAAACCTAGACCTTTCTACCCGAAGTCTGGTCTAAAGAAAATTTTGAAACCCCGCCCGACACATTTTTCCTCGACCGGCCCTTCATGGTGTATTTACTATATTTAAAACCTAAAAATTCTCTTAAAATTTCTTTTCATTTTCTAGGGTCATAATTTAAAATTGAGAGAAATGATGATACCCAAAAAGCATAAAAGAATATACGAAAAGCTTAAACGTGGAACTAAAAGGCGTGCAAGAGCTGAAGTTGTTTTGGAGGAGAAAAGGGCTAAATTGGCAAAAACATGAAAAAAGTATTTTGTTTTTTTGTTTTTATTTGTTATTTTGAGACTATATTTATAAAAAGACTTGAAATTCTTTTAAAAATTCCAAACAATTAAATTTCTTATTTAAAAGTTAGGTATAATATGGACTGACACCCCTTCATTTTTATATCTTCCTTTTGTCTGACCCGTCTTTTTTACTTTCTTCCTTCCATCTTTTTCCCTTTATTCTTCTTGAAGTAATCCTAATCCTATGAGCCTTTTAATCGGATAGGATGAAGGTTTAGGTTCCTCATCTTCTTGAAAGGAATGGTAATTTTAAGAGAATGCCGGCATTTTGGACCCTAAACCCCTAAAGGGTACATAAAAGGAAGAAAAAAGGGAAGGATGTCAACCAACGCAATATCAAAAAAGTTACATTTTAAAAAATAATTTTTTAAACCTCTCTTTAACTTATTTTCTCCTTCTATTTTTCATAAGGCTTAAATTCACTTCCTTTTGGCGGCTTCATTTCAACTTGAGCTTTTTTAACTTCACTCCAATTTGTTGACAAAACAGTTCCTTTAGATTCGGTAAATGATTTAATCATTGCCTTTTTTGTATCGTCACTAGCATCTTGATATATTTTCTAAAAAAATTTTTTTTAATTGGGTTTAGTCCTCTACGGAACCAGGGGGGATGTCGGGAGTTTCAGAAAACCCCAAACTTCGACCCGAAACCCAATCCTGAAACATTTTTGGAAATACGACCCGAACCCAGACCTTATTCTCAATCCGTGACACCACTAAAGGAAACTCACTCAAAATGCTTTTATTTATTTCAAAAAAAACCTGAAATAATTTATCAACACTATCTTCCGCCTCATCATTTTCATCAACTTCTTTTGCTAATTTATCCCATTTAGCATATTTTGCTGACAAATCTGTTGGTCTCGATGAAGTTGGTAGCGAAGGCTTGTCTTGTTCCTCTTTATTATTATTCATGTTAAAATTTTATGCTTTTCTAAAAAATACAAAAGAAAATTAAAAAGATATAATTTTAACTAAAAAATGGAAGACAATTTTAAATTTCTTCAAAAAGGTTCGAACCTTCAACCCCCTTTGCGTTGAAAACTAAAAATTTTCCAACTAAACCAAGGAAACAAATAGGGGGTTTAATGATAAAAAATAATTTTGGTGATCAATCTGGTTAATCTTTGCCTGTGTTGGCTTAAATGTCCTTAAAATTCCCAATTTGATCCGGTAACAAACTATCCTAAATTAACCGATCACCAACAATCCTAGTTGAAAAATTTAAAAAATACAAGAAAATTTATAGTGTATTAAATAACACTTTGGAAACGAACAAAAAATTTTTAAAAATATTCCCAAAATGTTTATACTCATTTAACAAATACACAATTTAATTCTCAAAAAATACATATATAACTTATAATTTCTAAAGATTCTTAATGTGTTCGTTCAACTCTTCTTTGGTCAAGCGTTTAAATCCCTCAGTCTTTGAGCATATAACCAATTCGACATTCTCTTCAGTCATACCAATACTGAAAGAAAAAAATTTTTTTGAGAAAATTTTTTTGGAATTTTCGGAAATTTTTTTAAAGGTTCAGAAACTTCAGAAGAATTTTCAAAAAAAAAATTAAAAAATTTACTCATAAGATTCACGCAAAGTCAAAAGAGCAGTATGAATGGCATCCATTTTCTCATTATTAGAGTCATAACGTTTCTCCAGAAAAGTTTTTGCGTTGTTATCATTTTTACCAATTGCAGTAGCTTGCCAAGCAAAATATGAACCCTTTGAAAAGAAAATTTTTTTAACCGAAAAAATTCAAAAAAATAAAAACCGATGGATCAATCTGGAACAACATTGGTCCTTTTGATTCATCCCATCCTCCAATAAGCAAAGACACTCCAAATGGCCGAACACCGCTTTGAAAAGAAAAATTTTTTTGAAAAATAAATTTAAAAAAATACCCAGATTGAGTATATTCTTGCATTATTGCGGCTATTTTTGCTGCAAGTTGCGTTATTGGCATAGGTTCACCATGTTGCAATTTGTATTCAGCAGCGATTTTGCGTGCTTTGCGAACAAGAATTCTTTAAAAATAAAAAAGTAAATTAGGGTAAAAAACAGAAGACATTGTGTATCGGTGCAGGTCAGAGATAGGCCCGCCGCGTGTTAAAAGCGGAAGACTGAAAAGACTAGCCGAAACCGGAAGGTTAAAAAAGTTGAAGGTGCGGAAGGCCACCCCCGGAGTTGTTGGATAGGTTTACAATTAGTTTCAAAAATAATATAAAGGGTTGAAGGTTCGAATCTTGTTGATGGTAAATAATTTTTAAGGCTATCCAGGGGTTTTAAAAACTTCTAGACTGTTCTTAAAGACTTGAGGAATGAAAAAATTTTATAAAAATAAAAATAACCGAGAATCAGGCCCCATTCCACTATAAGCACATCCAACATGAGAAGTAATTTTTTCAATTTTACTTTCAGGATTCAGAAGAAGAGAATTCTTATTTTCAGTAGCCAAAACAACGCAATCCTTTGCTGAAAAAGAATTTGTGAATTTAAAATAGAGTTCGATCACCATTTCTCGGGGAAGGGAATTCACGGAGACGGAGGGAAGTCTACCTCAAAGCCCTTGTTCCCCGCATCAGCGTTCACCGCATCTCCGTAAGAACAGGAACATGGGATGGGGACATGAAGAAAAATTTACGGAGACGAAGGGAGGTCTACCCCAGAGCGGAGGGGAACATTGACTCCCTCTCCCCGTCCCGAGAGGTAATAACGTTCCTCGGGGAGGGGAATTCACGGAGACGGAGAGAGGTGTACCCCAGAGCCCCCGTTCCCGACTCCGCAATTCAGATTCCTCGTCCTCGATGTTCCTCAAACCCCTGTCCCTCGTAAGAAGAACATGGGATGGGGACAGGAATGTTTGGGGAATATGGACGACCCCTCCTCTTCCCGAGAGGTCGAATCCTAGTTCACAATAGAATTAATTCAAAAAAACCTTTAAGTCCAACAGATGGAGAACCACTTTTTACGGCATTCATAGCATATTCAATTTGCATAAGCTTCCCAGAAGGGCTATAGAAAACGAAAATTAAAAAAAGTTAAACACTTAAAATAACCTGAACGTAGTAAGAGAGAAACTGTACTTTTCCGAACCTTTTTCACCCATTTTAAAATAAATAATCACTAAAAATGAAAAAATATAGAAAGGCACGGTTAAATCGGTTTGAAAAAAGTTTATACGGGTACAGCCCAAAACAACGCTCGGCCATAACAACGCAAAGCCATAACTAGCCGGCAAATTTCTAGCCTTTATCAATTTTGGTACCATTCTCTTTAGCTCGAGAGAGGAATCGTTTAATACTAGATTTGTTAAGATTTGAAATTTTGAAGCAAATTATGGCTTTGCGTTGTTATGGCCGTGCGTTGTTTTAGGCGTGTCCCAGTTTATACAATTCTCATCAAACTAACGACTGGCTAAAGCCTCAGCCTTTTATACTAAACATATACCCAAAAGTCTCCACTATATTCTGTCAAACCCACATTTTGCCAATAGGGGTAAATTCGACGTTTTGCCACACAATCTTATTGACAAAACTGCAATTTTTACCCTTATTGGCAAAATGTGGAATTGGCAAATTATGTTTACTAAATTAAATTAAGAGACACTACAGCGTTAGAGAAATAAAGAAAGATATCTTTCTAAAAAGTGTTAAATAGTGGAGGAAATGTCAAAATCTCAAAATTTAAGAATGTCCAATAGTGTAAAAAATTGCAAAAAGCATTTCTAATGTCTTTTGCTTATTTTTAACTGATTTTTAGGGCCTTTTTTTCAGTTTTCCCTTCAACTTTTCAATGGCACTTAGACGTTCATCAGCAAGAATTATTAAAAAATATGGCTACAACAAAAATTCTAATTGTTCTACAAACGAAATTGAAGATTTAAACAAATCAAAAGACGACAGAATTTCTCAAAACATTTTACTTATCAAATCAATGCGTCAAAAAGCAGACGCCCCCGTTGATTTAATGGGATGCCATACTTGTGCTGATAAAAATGCTGACCCAAAAACTTTTCGTTTTCAAACACTTGTGGCTTTAATGTTATCGAGCCAAACAAAAGATCAAGTTACTAGTGCTGCTATGGAAGTAGGTAAATAAATATTTGATAAGGGGATTGTCTGTGGGCTTTGGTCAAAGTCTGGGGTTTATTCTGTACTATGAAGGGTTAGTGTCACGGATGGGCCGTGTAGAGAAAAGAGGAGCAATAATATTTTGGATCGGGTATTCGGAAGTTTCTTGGAGTGAGTTTCGGTCTAAAATTTGTCCTTTTCGGATTCCGGGTATTGGACTCCTGTCTGGGGTCGTATTTCGTGTATCGGACTTCGAGTAACAACTATTCTACTAAATATTTTTAGAGACTTAAAACTGCTGGCTGTTCAATTTCTTCACTTCTTGAATTACCCAAAGAACAATTGGAAGAATTGTTGAAACCTGTTGGATTTTACAAGGTTTATTTCAATTTTCTCAGATCTTAAAAAATTTCTTTTTCAGAGGAAAACAGAATATTTAAAGCGTGTTTGTACTATTCTTCGTGAAAAATATGATGATGACATTCCAAATACTTTTGAAGGTTTATGTCAACTTCCAGGTCTGGTTTTTAAGAAATTTTTGGAAGTTTTAAAAATTTCAATTTTTAGGTGTAGGCCCAAAAATGGCAAATTTAACAATTCAAATAGCTTTTGGACGTATTGGAGAAGGAATTGGTGTGGATACTCATGTACATAGAATTTCTAATCGTTTAAATTGGGTTAAAACAAAAACACCAGAACAAACGGAATTTGAATTGAGAGAAGTTTTGCCAAAGTATTTTTTATTTTTTTTAAATATAAATAAGATTTAATTTCCTCTAAAACAATGCTGGAGATGGCCTCTGGGAACTAGCTCTTGAGCCGGCCTCAGCGGAATTGAAACTAAGATTTTGGGCCGGAACCGAAACCAAAAAACATACAATACCCAGCACTGCCCTTAAAAATAAAAGCTATTTTCCCACAAGGAGGGGAGGTGGGTGTTGAACCTTCGACAATTTTTACGTTTGAAAATTCTGAAAATTTTTCAAAAAAAATTTTTTAATTAAAAGAAATGAATGGAGTACAATAAATCAATTACTTGTTGGTTTTGGACAGACTATTTGCCTTCCTGTTGGTCCAAAATGTTTGGAATGTTTACTTTATAAATATGGACAGTGTAAATGGAAGAATTCAAAGAAAAAATAATTGCAATTTATTAACAAGTTTTTTTAAAATTTTTTTGGATCTCTTATAAATCGGACCTCTAAAAATCAGACATACCCCCCCCCCCCCCCCCCACCAAAAAATAAAAATGAGTTGAATGACTCCATAATTATCCGATGCAACAACCCTGTGGGAATATAGGGCTCGAGATGGTCAAAAAACCATAGGGGAACATTTTTCAAATTCGGTTGGCGTTGGGTGTGGAATGGTGACTCTTTTAGCCCCAAGGGTGTATTTATAATGAGGTCACTTTTTAGATTTTTTAAAATTAAAAAATATTTATATTGACATTTCTTTTGTTACAAAAACAATTAGAGAAAATAAAATAATATTTATTAATAATTGGAATCCAAACGTTGTTGGTATTTCATCCAGAAGAATTTCCGTAATACAAGTTATTTCTGTTTTTAAAAAAAGAGTGAGGTTTATTTTTTGATTTTATTTTTTTGGAATATTTTTACGGTTTTTGATTTTATGGATTGAAAATTCCAAAGTTTTCAAGGTTCTTTTAATTTTCTCAAAAAATATTTTAAAACGGAGCGGGGTCCAGATGACTCGATCGAGTCGGGATTCAACCTCCGTTAACCGATCTTACCCTTACCCCCTTACCGTTAACCGATCTTAAACCCTTTGTTTTTTCTCTTTAATTTCATCAAAAACTCATGATTTTAAACAAAAAAAATATACCAGAAGGGCAATGGAATCTTCCTCGTTTCAATTCAAATCTACTCCTTGTTTCAATTTCACCACATTCCTCATTATTTTCATTACAAGAATTAATTCTAATTATTTTTGGAATTTTATTTTCATCTAAACAGGCTACAGAAAAAGTTCTCTTACTATCTTCTATTAATTTTTGTGTTGCTTCACAAGTAAAATTATTTAAAAATCCTTCATTTTTGGTTAAAAAATTATTTTGAAATTTTAGAAGATTTTTTCTAGACACTAATATCCCCTCTGAAATTTCTAAAAATTCTTCAAAATTTTTATTAAAATTATTTTTGTTGCCTTCCTCAACAATTTCTCTTTCAATTTGATCATTTAACCAATTTAAATATTCCTCTTCTTTATTTTTTAATTGATATTTTATAATTGGTAGAAAATTCACTTTTTGAATTTTTAAAACATCAATAAAGGGCAAATAAAATTCTTGGGGTAATAATTCGAATTGTAACGATTTAATTGATGGAAGAAAATTTATTATTAAATTGAAAATAAAGGTTGATTTGGAAAAGAATTTTGGCATTTTTAAAGAAATTTTCTGGATAAAAATATATTTTATTTATGAACGGTTGCCATAGCAACCCAAAGTTCTATATCCCCTCTTTATCCCAGAGCAAAAAAGAGCGACCTCCAAAAGTCACAAAGTGACCAAACACGGAGGACTTCACCTGGCGCGCTGTATTTCGTTTCACTCATCCGAAACACCATTTTTTGGTGGGAGAGATTTAACTTTGGTTTTTTGCCTAATTGTTTAAGCTCTTTTTGAACCGTGCAGCACCAGTCATAGACCAGCGGCGCGGGAGCCTTTTACTCGGACCGAGGGGGCCCATTCTGAGATTGGTTGTCTCTCGGAAAGAGAGCGCGCCAGCAAAAAAACAAAAATGTGAGAATATATAGAGGGTGAAATTATTCTTTAAATTTAGTGTCGAGAAGTAGAGTAGAAAAATTAACATGAATTTTGTAAAGCTATTTCTTTCTCCATACTTCTCTGGCTTTAAAATTTCCTTTGTTATTCTCTCAAAAATCTGTTGTATTTTTAACCTCTCCTTCTCTTTGTTCAAGATTCTTTACCTTAAAAATGAAAATTGGAAGTTTACATAACATCTAAAAGAAAAATGTCATTAGGGGGGAATATTAACAAAATGCCAAAACGACAAATTGTCACTATGGGGAAATAATTAAATTTTGTCGTCTTTTTCAAATGGGAAAATTAGGAATATTTTACATAACACCTATAGACAAAATATCACAAAAGGGAAATATTGACAAAATGCCAGTATGACATATTGCCACTATGGGAAAAAATTAATTTTTTGCCGCATCTTTAAATTTTCTAAAAATAATTTTTATTTTTTAAGATTCCAATGTCTGAAATTGAAGACGATATTTTTGGTTTAAAAAAATTGGATTCACTTCCTTTGCCAAACTCTCATTTTAATAAACAACAAAATATCAACAGGAATACTACAAAAATTAAAGAAAATGGAAATTTATTTGATGAACATTTCTTCCCAGAATTGATTAAAAATTCATCAAAAGAAAATAAACAAATTGGACAGGAAGGAGAAGAAGATTTCTTTACTGAACATTTTGAAAGGTTTTACTTGTTTTTTTATTTTGAAAATTGCTTAGGTGTTGGGGGGTGTAGAGTAGAGGGACTCTGGGTTTGATTTGTTGGCCCTGTAGTCCAGGAATCTTGGGCCCTTAGTCCAGTAAAAACTCTGGCCCAGGAAAAAACCAGGAAGGTAAAAAATGCCTGGCCTTGTACTCTAGGTACAGGAGAAACCCAGGCCTTGGTGCAGACCTAGCTCGATCTTTAGTGTAGATATGGGTGGTTTTTGATTGAAATCTTGTAGATTTTTGAATACTTTCCTTGTTCTCGGCCCATTTTCGATTGAACCTGAGATTTCAGCTTTTTAGTCTATTTTGTTTTCGTTATCTCCAGTGTATGATGCCGTAATGCCAAGGCGCCGGAAACCCCGAACCAGCAAAAGCGTCATTTCCACAGTTTGCATTTTGACGGCTTTTGAGGCTTTGGCTTTTTGTTATTTATTTTAGAATTACGCGCCCTATGATTCCCTGTGTATTTATTGTTACTTTTCGTGGTTCATTTTTCTGAAAACCCTTATTAATTTTTAATTCCAGACAAACATCTGGCTATGAAGAACTTTCTACTAAAGATGTTTTTGAATTAATTAATCAACAAAATACTGGAATTAGAGAATTATGGAGTTATGTGGATCCTGTTTGGAAATTTAGTGATGAAGAATTGGTTGAATTTATGGCACAAAGAATAGTTTATGAAACAGGTTTTTTTGTAAAATTTTAAAGTATGATGTGTATTTTTTTAAAGATGAAGTGATTGCTTTTGATAAACCCTTTCAAGTTGCTTATTCTGGTGCTCCAAAAGATCAGGCTCAATTGGACAGAATTTTACAGGTTTTTTAAATTTTTTTACGAATGTTTATGTCAGACATGTCGTTGGCTCCGACAAGTCTGTCGTTGGGCTTTGTGGGTTGGACGAACCCTATCGAGGAGCTCGAACCACCGAACACAAGAAAAAGACCCTCTTCTGAAAGTTTATTTAATAAATGGCCAAAAAATTGCTGGGAAGAGAACCAAACCGAAATTTGATTGGGAGATGATTGAACTGCTCGGCTTGGGTTCTCTTGCCTTTTATGGCTATAACAACCAATACAGGGCAAATACTTCAAGATATGACAATTTATACGACATTTATTTTTTTCTAGAAGCTTCGGAAGAGAGTAGCCCCAAATGCTAACAGACTTCATTTGGTTAATTCATTGGACAAGCCTTGCAGTGGAATTATTATTTTTGCAAAGTTTATTTAAAGTTAATTTTAATATAATTTTTATTTTAAAGAAATTCTAAAAAGCAACAAGAACTTAGGACTCTACTTGATCAACAACATTTTTATTTTCGTTTTCGTTGTTTGTGCAAAAATTTTCCTGCTCAAGTGCCTGATAAAACACGTGTCAGTATTCCCTTGATTAAGGTTTTTTTGAACTATTTTAAATTTAGAAGTAAATTTTGGACTAGTGACATTTCATCCCAAAATCTTTTGGGGTCGGTGTTAAAATTTATAACAAGGTTTGAGGATAGGGTTGACGGATTCCCGGAAATAGCCAGATGTCCGGGTTCGATATCCTAACCGACAATTTATATTAGGTCTATTTTCGGGTCCGAATATCCGGATACAGAAGAGCGGTTTCGAAATTTTAATTCGCGACTTTCGAGAATTTTTTATTTTGAACAATTTTGATTCGGATCCACTAGCCTTATTTGAGTGTAATCAGGATAAGTATGTTTTTATTTTACATTTTGTTCTATTTTAATTATTTTTTCAAGTTTTTTAGGTTATTAAAAATGGCAACGTAAAATTCTGTCCATTGTTGGGAAGAGCTTCCAGTGATGACCATATTTTTCATTTAAATACGGATTGTAAATTGATTGATTTTAATAAAAGTGCTCAAGTTTCGTTAATTGATGCGTTTACTAGAACAGGTTTTTTAATTTTTTTTTGTAAATTTTTAAAAATTTTTTCAAGGTTTAATCAATGTGGTCAGAAGTCATTTATATTATGGCCTGGATTGTCCTTTAATCGGTGACCAAAAATATACCCGTCCAAATAATCCAAAAAATCAGGCATTAAATCCAATAAAAACAGCATTAAATAAACAAGCAATGGAAGCATTGAATTTAAGAAAAAATGATTTGAGGAAATTACCAATGTTTATGCATTTGGGAGAAGTTCATTTGCCCGAAATAATTGGAGGAATGGAAGGGAAAAATGAAGAAAATTGTTTTGAAGAAGGAGGAGGAAATATTGGTTTGAATAAAAATATTAATTTTAATGTTATTAGAGCAGAAATGCCAAAATTTTTTGTTTATGCATTAAAAAAGCTTTCTCTTTTTAAATAAAAGGGAGGAAAGTTTTTTTCTTGGAGGACATATCGGGGGGATATTTTAAAGTGCCAACAGCTGCATTATATTGGTTTTGGGAATTAATGCCACTCACTGAGTTTTGGATTGGTTTTGGATGTTACTGGGTCTTTTTCAAATTTTCTATTGAGAAAAAAAAATTTTGAATTTATATTTTTCAGTGTAAACTCGATATGTGTTTTCCATCCCGGTGTGTCTTCCTACCTGTTTTTTTTTTGTTTTTAAAATTTTAATAAATAATTATTTTAAAAATTTTTAATTTTTCTTTTGTTGGATATTTCCATAAATACTTCTAAAAAATTTTAAAAATTTTTTAGAAATATTTTCTAATACAAAAAAATTAAATGGATGAATGTTCTAGTACAACAACAACATCTTTTTCTTTACAAAACAAACCAAAAACTTCAATTTATCGTTTTGATTTAAATTTAAATGGAAGAAGACTTGATGCTTCTACAAATTTGATAATTTTCCGAGCTGTCCAAATGCGTGCTCTTCTCTTTTTTAAAAATTATTTGGAACAAATGGAATACAAATCAAGGAAAAGATGGATTGGAAAAATTTATGAAAAAGTTGTTGGTGAAAGTCAAGAGGTTTTTTTAAAGTTATTTTTTTAAATTAAAATTTTCTTTTTAATTTTCGGGTGTAATACTAGTAATGTCGAGACGGACAAGAAAATGTCGGAAAGATATTGGTGATTATCATATTGATAAATATTGGTATTTTTTAAATAATTTTTGGATGTCATCTGATGCAGAGTTTGTGTTTGAAACAGATTATCTACTCGGCTCAACGAGACGATTTGAACGATATCTGTTTCGAACAGAAATTCTTCGTCCGTTTTTTAACAATTTTGTATTTTTAAAGGGACAATTTGATTTTACAATTTCTTCATAAAGTTCTTGAATTGGAAAGCGAAATGTGGAGGCTAAGTAAGTTAAAAGAGTAGTTGCTGGGTGTGTTGGGGAGTTTTTGGATCCGGTTCGGACCTTTTTCAAAATTCTTGGCTGCTTCCGAGGCTTTTTCTTTTGGCTCTGAAGCTATCTCCCGGAGCTGTTTCGAACTTTAGAGGGTTCTTCTTATTTTTGTTTTCCGATTTCTGTTCCGGATCCATCCCCAACACTTGATAATGAGGGGGAAATGATTTGTGTAGATAATTTTTTCTTCTTTAGGTACTCTGGGTGGAGCTGTTTCTGCAATGGGATTTTTCAGCGAAAAATTTGTATTTTTTCCATTTAAAAATTTTTTTAATTTTTATTCTATTTGTAAGGTCAAAGCAGCTTTGCGTGTCTCTTTACGTCAATTAAAAATTGCTCAAATTTTGGGTGATCCAATTTCTATTGCTCGTTGTTATCTTTATATTTCACTTGGATTGGCACAAGATGGACATTTTAAAAAGGCTATAACAACTGTGAGGTTGGTTTGAAAATTTCAAAAAAATTTTTCAATAAAAATTAACTTAGGGGTATTTGGAAGGAGAATATTATTTCTCTTCATTCTGAATTTCTCAAAAATTGTACTTTGGGAGTTTGGATGACTATAAAATGGATAAAAACGAGAGAAAAAACATTTTTAAGTTAAGTTAAACTTTTTTTGTAATTTTTACAAATACTTGAAATAAAGGAATTTTTTATATTGATAGTTTTCTAGGGTTCGGGACACATTTTTGGTAGGGGAAGTGATAATTGGAGAGGGGTGGAGGTATATTATTTGGGATCATTTTGTGGATTCAGGGATATGTAATTGGAGGTGGAGGTATTATTTAGGGTCGATTTTTTGGTAGAGGTGAGGGATAGATATATTATTATCGGGTGGTAGGAAGGGAAGGTTGGAGGAGGGGGGAGTAGTTGAGACTTTTTTCAACATTTCCCAAAATTTCTCTTAAACTTTGGGGCTAATTTTGTTGGGAGGAGGGTTGGGGTTATTAATTTACGTATTGAACAAATAATTTATAGTTTATATACAAGTAGGTAGCTAAGAAAATTAGGATTAAATTGTGTGATTTTTTATAAATGTGGGTGGTGTGATTAGATAATAGTATGTAGCACATCTTCATCAATGAAACGATAAACTAAGCGTTGACCTTCAACTTTTTCCAAAATTCCTCTTAAAATGTAAATATTTTGATTTTTTTGTGTTTTTTATTCTGATCTGATTTTGTTCTGTTTTTGTTGCTATTTTTAATTCCGTTTTTCGTAAATTCTGATTTTTGTTCTGATTTTTTACATACCGTTGGTAGTAATATCTAAGTGCTCTCCCCATTGTTTCATAATTCATTCCTGGCTTGTTTTTGTGTGCTCCCCATAATTTTGAAACCTTTTAAGTAATTATTTTGAATTTAAAAAATGCTAGAAAAGTTACAGTTTTGGAATCAACAAGTTTAAAAACACCTAAAAATTATTTTAAAAAAGTTGGGAATTTTTTAAGAAAAATTTTACGTTTTTGTTGGTCTAACCATTTGATATATTTTGGTGTGTATTGTTTATCAGACAGAAGATGTAGTAAACTAGAAGAGATTTTAAGAAAGTTTTTTTAAGTTGAGAGGGATACAGGAGTGAGAGGGATGTAAAGAAAAGTTGGGATATTATAGAGATTTTTTGGATAGGGGGAGGATTTTAGGATTATTATAAGATTTTTGAACGTATGAGAAGAAAGGTGGTTGAGAGAGGGGAGGGAGAGACATGTATTTTTTAATCTCTATTTTATACCATTTTATATGTATAACTTAACTTACAACTCCCAAAGATATGTGACTTGTCCTGAAAATGATATATTTATTGTTGTTGATATTCCAAAGATTGGGGAATAGAAATTTGGTTTTCTAAATGGATTTTGAATTTAAAAAAAAATATTCTCAAAATTTCAAAGAATCACACAAAATTTTCTCGAGAGATTACTTCCAAATTTAATTAATATCCAAATCTTTAATTCCTTCAATCTACTTAATTTTCTCTCTTTATCTAACCTTCTCTGCTTCTTCTTCTAATTTTTGATTGTTGGTATATATTCTCATTAATATCTAAATTTAATTTTTGTTGTTCTTCTTGTCCATTATTAATTAATATTGTTGGTTCACTTAATCGTCTTAAATGTTGTTTTTGAGGATATTGTTGTTGGTATTGTTGGTATTGAATTTGTGATGATGAAAGATTGTTAAAATTTAAATAGGAAGGAGAGGAGGAAGTAGTTGTTAAATCTTGTTGTTTTTGAGTTATTGGAGACGTTGTGTGTTTTTGTTGTTGTTTTTCTTCAATGTTGCCATCACATTTTGAAACATTTTCATTCAAAAGTTTAGAAACTAGAGGATATTTATTTTGTTGAGGAGAATTATCAAAATTTGTATTTTTGGCATCTTTAAAAAAATTTTTTTTAGAGAAATTTTTTTAATTTTATAAATAAAATGGGCGTTTAAAAACATGTTTTTTCTTCCTATTTTTAAAAACCAGTTTGAAAAAATACAAAAATCATTTCTCCGTTTTTCCAATAAAATAAACAAATAAATAATATATCCTACCAATTATTATATATTATTTTCACTTTTTTTTTATTTTGTTTGCCATCAAATATTTTTTTAACACGTTTATAATATTTTATTATAATTTTTAACAGATGAGTGATTTTTTAAAAGTATAGGAATGAAAAAAAATATTTAATTATAGAAAAAAGTTTTTTTAAGAAGGAGGATTTTTAGGGAATTTTTTAGTTAATTTTATAAGGATGATTTTTTTAAATCAAAAAAATTTGGAAGGAAGGGGGATTTCTGGAGGGTTTTTAGTTAATTTTGATTTAAAAAAATTTTTTTAACCATTTTCTTCTTTAGTTTTTATTTTTTGTAAGTGGTCAGTTGAAGATGAAGCATTAATAAGTAACTGTTTTTGATGATTTTGTTGATTTAACAAAATTAAATTGTTTAATAAACGTTGAAATACAACAAAATTTGTTCCAAAATTATTAGGTGAAAAGGGAGATATTGGATTGTTGTTGTATATTATTGGTTGTTGTTGTTGGTGATTCTGTAAAATTCAAAGAATTTTGTTTTAGTTCGCGAGGTTTTTTTAGTCCTCCGTTCTCAGTTCGAGTTATAATTAATTTTGGAGGTATTCTTCAAAAAATTCACTCATTTTCAAAATTTTTTGGGTTTTTAACATTGAGAAATATCAGAATTTTTATTTTAAACCCAATCATGTCCTACCCTATTTTGAACAGTTTGTTGTTGTTGTTCTTGCAAAAATTGTAAGTTTTGTGGGAAAAGCGTTGCTGGGGCAGACATTCTTCTAGTAGAAGTTAATAATAATTTTGAATTTAATTGTTCTTCCTCTTCATTTTTCTTCTTTTCATTATCAAAATATTTATTAAAAATTCCTTCAATTTTAATAGGTATAGGTTTGTAAATTAATTGGTGTTGTTGTTCCATTTAAATTTTTAACAAAAAATTTTTTTTATTTTCTAATGCTGCTTGTCAAGAATTTGTGTGTTTTTTTTGTTGTAATTTTACCAAAAAATTTTTTCTTTGTATAAAATCGTGACCACTATACCTTTTTGTGCAACAACACCCAAAATTCAAAAGAAATTCACTTTTCTGTTTGTGTACTTCTCCACGTTTTGTAAAACAAATCCCCGCTAGAGCGATTTGTTTAAAAAACTCCGCCTACTTAGAATGACCAGTGTCCTTTTCTTTTCCTCAACAAATAAAATTTTTTTAGTCCGTGTTCTTCCTCTTTTATTTTTAATCATATCCCCCCTCATCTTCGTTCTTTTCCTCATCCTCTTTTTCCTCCCGTCACAAAATCCTTTTCCCATTTTCTCTTTGAAAATTTTAAAGTTTAACCTCAAGATCATGACCAGTCCGTAAAAGTCTTGGGACGGGAAAGAAATAAAAGAAAGTGGGGGAAATAGACTCAAAAATATCCCCGTCTGTAAATAAGTGATGACCTAATAATAGTTAAGTAATTGAACAAAATAAATATTTTTGAACGGGAAAAGCAAATAATAAAAATGTGTATACTAATTTTGTATTTAGGTAAGCATTTAATAATAAACTTGAAAATAAAGGAGGAAATTTTGAAATTTTTTCTATTGGTTTGTGTGTCAAAAAAAATTTTTTTTGGCAAGTGTTTTTTGACAAAGGAGAATCTCGTAAAGAAATAAGGTTAGGTTGAATGGGTAGAGATTATAAAGGGAGTTTTAAAATGGAAGGGAGAGAAGGGAGTTCTATACAAAATTTAAAAATTATTTTGTTTGAATTGAAGTGAGATCGAAAAAAATTAAAAAAAAATCTAGAAAAAAATCTATCGAGATTTTACGATATCTATCTCGAGATTCCAGTAAGGCACTCATAATCCGGTTTCTAGTTGAGATTAAATTTAATAAAAGAATTTCTTTTAAATTTAATTTGTTTATCACTCGGTTTGATTATTATTAAAAACAAAACAATGTAATAAATTTTTACGTGTACCAATTACAATATTAAAAGCTTCTTCCTCATTATTCTTTAAGGGTAAAATTAATGGGTGTCCAAATGTTTCAGCTTTGAGATCAATTATTAAATGAGCTGCTAAAGGTTGTTGTTGATTGTCGTTGTTAGAAATTAATGTTTCTGATTTGAGGAGAAAAAGAGAACCTGGAAATTGAAAAGAAATTCTGATTTGTTTTTCTGGTTATTCTGATTTTTAAAAAAATTCTGATTTTGTCTTTCTGATTTTTTAAATTCTGGTTTCTGATTTAAAAGATCCTGGCTTTCTGTTTGTCTGATTATTCTGATTTTGAAAAATTCTGATTTTTTGGTTATTCTGATTTTTCTGATTTTTAATTCTGGTTTCTTATATTTCTGATTTTATTAAAAAATATTAACCCGTAGAATTAAGCACAAACACGTCTTCATTCAAAATTTGAGGTCTTTTAACAATACATGTTGTGTTTGGTAAAATAATTTGTTTAATTAATTCAAAATTGTTGTTAAGCTCGTTATATTTAATTAAAAGTAAGTGTGATTTACCAGCAGAAATTAAAAAATAATTGTTGGCGGGAGAATTTAAAGGTGTTGGAGAATCAAAAAATGTTGGGGTATTTGTTATAGTTGTAGAAGTGTTGTTGTCTAGATTAAGTTGACAAGCCTGAAAAAAGGATTTTTTAGAAGATTTTCTACGACTTTTAAAAATACCTCAAATGTTCTAATAAAAGCCCTGGGCTTTCATTTTTCAATGGCTACCATTGGAAAGAAGATGGGAGCCTATCTATTGAAGATGGGCTTCTATTAGAACATTTACGATAATTTTTAATTTCCTTACCACGTCTCCATCAGATATTTTAACACAATATAATCCACCTTTAACCGTCAAAACTATACAAAAAGAACGATTATCATCCACTGAAAAGCTTATAGGTTGAGCAAAGATGGGTGAATCAAGTTTGGTTTGCCAGTAGAGTTGTCCACTAATCTGTTTGAAAATTTGTTTTAATTTTAGTAGAGTGATAAGAAGAGGGGAAAAGATGTAGAGGTGTCGAGTTTGTCACGGGTTGAGAAAAAAGCTGTCGGGTTGGGGTTTGTGTCTGGCTTTCAAAATTTTCTTCAGATCGGGGTTTGAGTCGGAAAAACGTTTAGGTTTCGGGTCCAAAAAAGTCAGGGTCTCTGGGGTTTCGGATATCGAGTAGGAAAATACCCGGGTTTCGGGTACCAGTGAAATCCCCTTGTATCTATTACCTTGTCAATAGCAAAAAGAAATCCATTTAAAGTTGCAAAAATTATCAAATTGTTGTCAAGTAAAGGACTTGTTCTAAGCGATCCAAAAGAATGTTTGGTACAATTAAAAATTTGTTTCAACTCTCCATTTTGAATATTTAAATTGTAAATAATTCCAGAATAATCACCCCAAATTAAATTAAATTTTTCATCAAAAATTGGCGTCATTCGAATTTCACTAGAACACGAAATTGTTAACAAGGGTTGTTGATTTGTAATTAAATTCTTTTCAAAAATTAATAAATTGCCAGAAAATCCACCTAAATAAATGAAAAAATCAGAAAATTTTAACCAAATACCAATAGCCATATAATGTTGATTTACAACACATCCAGCTTCAAAACGATCATTTTCAGCTATATAATTAAATATTGTAGAGCCAGAAGTAAGGGAAATTCCTTTAAGTGCTCCTGAATGAGAGGCGGCATAGATGATTCTTTAAAAATAAAAAAATTTTAGGGATGGAAGGATAAATAATCATAAGTTGTGTGTGTGAAGATTGAGGGAGGGATACGTGGAAGAGATTGAGAGAAGGATATCTAGAAGAGGTTGAGGGGCGATAACTGGAAAAGACAGGGGATAACTGGAAAGGTTTCGGGAGGGATAAATGGAAGAGATTGAGGGAGGGGATATCAGGAAAAATTTAAGTAATATCTAGAAAGGACTAAGTGGATATCTAGAATTCCATCGCATTTTCTTAGAAAAACTTCAAAAAATTTACCCATCAGAACAAACAGGGGTTCCATCAATACATTTTCCTAAATCAACATTCCAATATTCTTTTGACTTTAAAGTTGAATTAATTAGTTCAAATTCCTTGTATTTTCCTTCTTTTCCAATATCCCCAGCAATATTTATTTGATTTCCATTTGTTTCAGAATTTTCAAAAATTTTTAAAAAATTTCCAAGTGTAGTGTTTTCATCCAAAATAAATTGCATTTTATCCCCAAAAGTTTCAAAAATATTTTTTGATGTTGAAAAATTTTCGAGATAAAAACAAATTTCAACAGCTTCTAAAGATCCAATACCATAATAGCGAAGTGAAGATGATAAATTGGATAAAGTTGGGTTTAGTGGAATGTTGTAATTTTTGTTTAAAAAATTTAAAAAGGAAGTGAATTTGTTGTAATAATTTAATTTGATGTAGTCAATTAATTTTGTTTCGTCAATTTTACCTGAAAAAAATTAGGAAAAAATTAGAGGTATTAGTTAGAGGTCGGTCGGAATTCCCATTTCCGACGTTTTTCCCTTACGATTTCCGAAATTTTGCCTGCGGCGCTCAAAGAGGGGTTTAAAGGGGAATCAATGGATTTGGAAGGACACAAAGGTATATCTGGTAATTTGCAAGGGATTAAGTAGACTTGAAGATATATTGGGAATAACAGGGGATTTGTAGAGGACACCGATGAATCCTTTAAAATTCCCCTTTAAATAACTACCAACCATTTAAAGTTAAAAAGTCAGAACGTATATTCATTTCGCCCATACAAAATATTCTTGTTGGCCACAAACGTTTAGGTATTTTAGTGAGAATATTTTTAGTATTAATTCCTGGAACTTCTCCATCCGCTTTTAAGAATAAAAATTTACAAGCTCCGACAAATACAAGTTTAGCAAAATTTATTTGAGGAAAAGCATTTAAAATAAAAGATTCTAATTCAAGTGAAGGTAGTTGACTTTGAGGTTTGTACTGAAATTTTTTAAAAGGAAAAATTTTTTTAAGGATTTTAAAATTAAAAAAAACTATATTGTAAGCAACCCAACCCTCGAAACACCGACAATTTTTTGGTAAAAATCCAGACCCTCGGCAAAAATCCGAAATCCCGACCCTATTTTTTAATAGAGAGGTTTTTTATCAAAAAATTACTCACTCTGCTTTTGACACAAATTAATTTTTCTTCATTAATTATTTTAACAAAAGCAATATCTCCAGTATTTGTAGGTTCTTCTTCTTTATTTCTAAAAAAATTGACAAAACATTTACGTTCATAAATTTGTAAAATTCTTTCTTCATTTATATCAAATTTTGTTTTGAGTAATGGAGTTCCAATAGGGATTGACTCATTAGAAAAATGTCTGTAGAAAATAATTAAAGAAAAATTTTGATGTTTTTCGAGTTGAAATTTTTTTTGAAATTTTTTAGAAATTTTTTGAAAATTTTGAAAATTCAAAAAATTACCCAATATTGTGACAATTAAATTCA
Organism: Meloidogyne enterolobii; assembly: GCA_963681835.1. Lineage (NCBI taxonomy): Eukaryota > Metazoa > Nematoda > Chromadorea > Rhabditida > Meloidogynidae > Meloidogyne > Meloidogyne enterolobii. The sequence goes on from CAVMJV010000088.1 coordinate 797,635, forward strand.
AAACAGGAAGCCCAACAACTAACTTCAGTAATTCCATAAACATTGAAAATTCTTGTTCCTGTAGAATAATTAATATAACGACGAATTAAATTTAAGGGAAAATTTTCTCCACCAATTAGTAAAAATTCTATTGAAGAATTTGGTCCAAAAATAAAATTTAAACAATTTGTTGATAAACATTGTAAAAGTGCTGGGGTAGTCTAAATTTAAAAAGAAAATTAAAAATTTTTAAGTGTGAGGGAAGAGAGGAATGTTGGTGATAAGACCCTTCGATCAAAAATTGATCAAAACCCTTTCATAAAAAATTTTTTTTATAAAAAAAAATAATGTGTGGACTTAAATATTAAATGAAAATGTTAACTAGTGTCTCTTGGTGTGAGAAAAAAAACTTTTTTAAGAAAAGCTAATGTACGATTGTGGACTTGTTTTGGGTTGCTAATGGTTTTCCATAAAAATAGAAAAAAATTTTTCCCAAATAAAATGGGAGAGTAGAAAAATGAGTGAGTGATTGGCGCCCTCCAATTAAAAAAATAATTTTAAACAGAAACCTGAACAAAATTAATTTTTTCAAATTTTTTCAAAATTGAATGAGAAATTCCACCAATAATTTCCTTTGGAGGTATAATTAATTGAGCACCCAATTTAATTGATAAAAATAATTCAACCATTGAAGGATCAAATCCAAGACAAGTTGAAAATAAAATTGAAGAATTTGAAGTTAAAGAAAAGCGTTGGCTTTAAAGAAAAAAAATTTTTTAAAAGGAAAATTAATTTAAAAAATACATAAAATCATCAATATTAGGCATTATACAGCTGTAAGGTACATGGACAACTTTTGGTTCTCCTAAAATTTTGAAAAATAAAATTTTGAGGGATTTTTGGAAGGATTTTATTGTCTGAGAGGGTTTTTAGTTTTTGAGATTTTTTTATTTGGAGGGGGAATGTTTTAAGAAATTCCGAATAAAGATTTTTGAATACTCTGTGGTATTTTTTGGATTTTTATTCAATTTTTAGATTTTTTAAATCAAAAGAAAATTAGAAAAAAATCTCGTACGAATGGGATTTATATGTATATTCAGTGGTATTTCTTTAAAATCTCAAGTTTTTTTGGGGAATTTTCTTTTATTTTTTAATTTAAAAGAGTTAGGGCTAAGAATTTTTAAAAATAGTTTTTAGTTTATTTTTGAATTCTGAAAGATTTTTTATTTGAAGGGTGAAAAGAATTTTTTCTTGATAAAAAATTTTTTATTGTATTAAAAGAAACCTGTTGAACCAGAAGTTTGTATAGCATAAGCAATTGGTTCCTCTCCAAAATTACTATTTTCCTCTTCTTGTCCCGGATCATAAAAAAATAGTAAATTTTCTTCAATTTGAATTGAATTTGGAGATGATTTTATTGAAATTTCTTCAAGTAAATTTGTAGAATGATAAATAATTTTTGTAATTTTGAAACGTTTAATTTGTGATAATGTAAATTCTGTTGATGATGGTTCGAGTATAATGAATGAATTTTTTGATTTAATTATTCTAAAGAAAAATGGGAGAAAATTAAATTTTAAAGGGTTTGAAAGTAAGTGAAATGTGTAGGAGACGAAAAAAAAATTTTTTGATGGTCAGAAATTAGGAATGGAAGAGAGGGAAGGCAATATTAGGGATGTGTTTTTGTGTGAAAAAGAAATAATGGGAGGGGATGAGCTCCCGGACGAAAAAAATTTTTTAAGGGGTAGACAATTGGAGGGCCGCGGCTCAGGGATAGGAAGGGTTACCCGAAAATATGGGCTTTTTCGACCTGAACCACGAAACCTGATCGGGAGGAAATTTTTATAAATGCGATCCCTTCTCCCAAGCCTGTCACATCCCTGCTTTCTCCACTTTCTTTCAAAAATATTTTTTAAATTAAAAAAAAACCTGACCCAATTAAAACACCAACAAGCAAAGCACTTTTTTCCATTACAACCCCAATAACCTGATTCTTGTCTTCTTTAAATAAATTTAAAATTTTTTGAGCAATTTTCATTAAATTTGTAAAAGTAAAGGTGTTGGAAATTAATTTATTTTTTGATGTTGAAGCATTTAAGGCAAGTTCTGTGCATTGAAAAGTTGAGGGAATCTCATCGAGATTATAATATTTATTCTTTTTATTTACATTAGAAGTCATTTTGTCCTCTGAAAATTTTTCCTTAAAAATTTTTGGGAGCTCAACCTTTGGAAGTTTGAGAATATCAAAGATATTTAAGAAATTTTTAACTTATAAAAAATTTAAAAAAATAAACAAGAGTTTTTAAATTACTCAAAACAAAAATATTTTAAAAATTTCAAAAAATTTTTTCTTTTATTTGAAAAACTTCAAAATGATGATTTAATGATTTAGATTCTTGTAATCTCCATTTTGTAATTAAAGCACCATTCTTTTTATTTTCTTCTCCAAAAAATATTCTTTTAACACGGCAGTGTACGAGGGCCATTGCACACATTGTACAGGGTTCTTGAAATAATATGGCATCGAAACCTTGAAAGAAAATTTTTTTGGAAATTTTTGAAAATTTTGGGATCCCATTATAGATGAGGGAAAGGGTTTCTGGTGTAAAATCAGAACTATTTTCCCTCAATCCACTTTCTCTTCCTCAAGAATCGAAATATTCCGTAGATACTAGAGTTGGACTCCACTCTCTCGGTGTCGAAAAAATCCGAGGACCGGGTCGGGTTTCTAGCCAGAAAAGCGGGTTGGACCCTACTAGGGTTGGACCGATCCCTCGGAGTGTTGAAAAGTCCGGGGACATGGTTTTCCGAGTTGATTGTGAGACTTTTTGGGTCAGGTTTCTAGACAGAAAAGCGGAGCTAAGGGACCATCCCAAGTCTACGTCCAAGAAATTTCTCATTCCCCCTCTCCTTTAAAAGGCCCAAAATTTTTTCGAAAACCTGTAGCTAAATATTGTCCATCTTTCGACGTTTCTTCTTGTTCCTGTATTTTTGCAAGAATATCAATACATTGGATAACTGCATGTTTTAATGGGTGTGTTGGATTAGTTGTAGAGGCACAAACAATTTTATTGTTTTTTGGGTCGTAAAATAAAACACCTGTGAAAATTTTTAGATTAAAAAAAATTTTTTTTGAGAATTTTAGAGAAAATTAAACCTTTAGTTAATTCAACTTTAAAAAATAAATTGCTATAAATCTCAATTTCTTTTGTTGAAAAATATTGTTCATTTAATTTTGCTTCCAAAATTGAATTTTTATGAAAAGAAATTGGCCAATATTTTTTTGCAAGTTCACATTGAGTTTGGGTTAGTGGAGCATTTCTAAAAAAAGGAAAATTAATGTATTTAGGATCGTAAAATATGAAATTTTAAGAATTTCGGATCCTTGGAGGATAAGGGCAAATCGCCGGGTATTCTCACGAAATTTTTTGAAAGTAGTTAATTAAGATTGACCGTTGACTGAGAGAGTCTCATGAATAATTTTTGGGGAGGAAACTGAAAAGATGTTGATTCGAACCCCTAACCGCGTAAATGATATTTTGCATTAAGTTCGGCTTTATTACTATTATATTTCAGAAGGGAACCTTTCGGACTGTTCGACCAAAAATTATAAAAATAAACCTTGGAACAAATTGTTGAGATATTTTAATTTCTTCTTCTTCTAATAATTGTTTAATAGTAATCAAAAGCGATTTTTCTTCATCTTCTCCTTCATCTTCATTAATAGAAATTAAAATTTGATTATTCCAAACTCTCTTCAAATGTTGAAATTTTTTGTCTAATTTAGGTAAAATTGCAACAATTTTTGTTATTAATTTTTTATTTTTTATTGAAAGAATTTTTGCTGGAATTAATTGAGGAGTTGAAGTTAAAGAAGAATTTAATATTGGATTTATTAAAAATCTTTTTTTTTTAAAAAAGAGAGAATATTCTTTTTAATGTTATGAAAGTTTACCTTCGTTGCTTGGCTATTTTACTACAGGATGTTGAAAAATTATCATCAAAAGCTTCCGATTGTTGCTCATTATTATTCTCGCAACACATTTAATTACCTTTTAAATTCATTAAAAATCCTATTTTAATCGTATCCCCTCAAAATCTCTATTCCTTAAAATCTCTACGCAGCTAAAATGCCTTATAATCTCTACGCGGGTAAAATGCATTAAAATCTCTACTCGGCTAAAAATGATGAAAATATCTATTCCTTAAAATCTCTATTCCTCATAATCTCTACACGGGTAAAATGCCTTAAAATCTCTACACGGCCAAAAATATGATAAAATGTCTATTTTTTCATTCGGAAGCCTTTACAGTGCCAACTTTCAGTGCGGAAACGTTGCTCTGATTTCTGGTTTATCTTTTGGTATTATTTTGCTTGAATAGTGTCCAGCAGAACGATCAGGGTATGTCCAGCAGAACGACAGCAGCCGCTTCAATACGATCACTGCAAGCAAAATGAACACGACGCAGCGAAGCAGTCGCGTATTATATTTACGATATTTACGGCGGATACAGGCGGATATCCGCAGCCATTTTCAAATTAATTGTATCCATATCAGTATCCATCACCAAGTCTGGGTTTTCAAATGAAAAGTTTATATTTTACACTTTTGTTAAGACTCTATCGTCCATTTGCGCGGGGTAGAGATTTTAATTATTTTTACCCCAGTAGAGATTTTAAGGAATAGTTATTTTAAGGAATAGAGATTTTAAGCATTTTTAGCCTAGTAGATATTTTAAGGAATAGCGATTTTAAGGAATAGAGATTTTGTATGGGAGCCATTTTAATTACAGCCGTATAAATGAGAGAGTATGTAGAAAGAGGAGAGTATTGTTAGAGAAAAAGAAAAAAATATTCGAAAAGTATGTGAAAAGAAGAGAACGTAAAGAAAAGAAGTAAAATTGGTCATTTGTAAAAATAAATGTTCGCCCCATATTTTGCCAATTAGGCTAGAAACCCTCATTTTGTCAACACACTTATTGGCAAAACGATCGTTTTCGCCTTATTGGCAAAATATGGTATTGGCAAAATATTTAAAAACAAATAGTTAAAAAAATTTCGGTTAAGGACGATTCAGTATTAGAGACCGGCAAAATCGTGTTTGCGGGAACCCGCATGCGGGATTTTTAAAAAAAATCTTTGCGGGACGGGATCCCGCGGGAAAAACCCCGCAAAATCCCGCATCCCGCAAAATCCCGCAATTTAAATTTGCGGGATCCCGCGCGGGATTGCGGGAGCGGGACCCCGCAAAATCCCGCGCGGGATCCCGTCCCGCGCCGGTCTCTATTCAGTATCGCCGATTCAGTATAGCCGATTCAGTATCCGCCGATTCAGTATATGGCTTTAACTTTCCTGATATCCGACCGATCTGAATAATTTTCATATCATTCGAAAGGTCTCGAGATTCGACATCTTTTTCATAATTGGCCCGATCTGATCTGGTGATCTTAAAAAAAGTTACAACGTGAAAACCGACTTTTTATGCCTGTGACGTCGTTTATCAGTGATAACTTTTTGGTAGACTGATCAGATCAGGTCAGTCCAATTATAAAAAAGATGCAGCACCCCGAGACCTATCAAATCATATATAACAATTCCTACAATATTGATCGAGCAAAAAGTTATGGCCAAAAAGCCCAGATACTGAATCGGCCAATACTGAATCGGCGATACTGAATTGGCGATACTGAATCGTCCCCAAAATTTATTTTATAAATGTCATTGTGTAAAATGTCATTTTGTCAAAATAGTTTTTGTCTGATAACAGGTATATTCTCCCCTACGTTTGATTAATTAGCTAATGTTAATTATTACTCTTTCCTTTCCCGTTTTTTTATTTACACAAAAATCAATTTTAATTGTATATTAGTTTCGTGTTCCCCCTCAAACTTTCCTTTTTAATTTATCATTTTTTAATCTATTATTTTTTAATTGTTTTAATTTTAATAATTTTACCCAAAATTTTACCTTAATAATTTTTTATGAAGGGGGGAAGGCCCCAAAAAATATAAAATAATTTTTGGGAGGAATTTTGGGATCTACATATTAGGGAACACTTTAAAGAATATAAATCTAAAGTTTGATGCTTTTTGAAATTAAAAGAAAATTTTTATAATTATTTTTGTAAAGCGAAAGTTTATATTTATGAACAGAACCTAGAAATTATTTTTTTGTACCGGAAGGAGGCCCCAACAAAAACATCTTTTTGGGAATGGGAGGAAGGACACTCCTCACAATCAGAACTCCCCCAAATTTATTTTTTTATGTGAAGGGGAGGAAGGGCACTCCACAGAAATCCCCAAATTAATTTTTTGTGTGGAGAGGAAGGTCCTCCCAAAAATCTCCCAAAATTATTTTTTATACGAGGAAAGAGGGCCACTACCCCAAAAATATGTAATAATATTTTTTGTTTACTACATTTTATTTTTATTGATTTTCTCTGTAAATATTTTTTGGAAAGAGGGGTTACTTTTTTTAATCTCGACGACCTTTCCCTCCTATTTTTTAAATAATAATCGAATAATGTTTTTTTTCTCGTTGTTCTCCCAGGCAACCACTGCCACACCATCAAATTTCCGAATATAGTTTTTTTTCTAATTTTATTTCCTTCCCCCGCCCATTTTTCTTGAGAGATTTAATATATGCCTATTTTAAAAATTGTATTTTTATTCGCGTAATTTACACAATTTATTTTATATTTTATTTATTTTATAAATAGGTTTCCGTTCTCGTTTTTCATTTTTCTTTCTTTCTCTTTTATGTCCAACTCAAAAAATTTTTTTTATCAATTTGGCTAGAAAAGATAAGAGAACAAGCCAACGGACCACCATTTTTTATTATTTTTTACGGCCCACCCAAGGACCGATGCACCAAAATATCGATTTCCAAGGACCACCAGTCCATCAGGGATTGTTCGGGTTTTGATTCGGTTCTTTGATTCAGATCGGGATATCCGAAGATTTTCCAGGAACTGACAACCCTATTCAGGTTTACCAGAACCTGAACCGTTTTTTTGAATCGAATCCCGATTAGAAGAAATTTTTGAAACTCGAGACCCGACCCAGTTTTTTTCCAATCCATGGCATTCCTGACATTTCTGCTGTCCAAAGGTATTTGGCTTGGAAAAATTTTTTTGGCTTGCTTGAATTGGATCAAATTGAAAAAAATATTTTTTCTCCCCTTTTTTCTTCATCAATCACCAACACAAATTCCTTCCATTTTATCAAAGGGCGTGATTCATATTTTTCTTTTTTTTTTAAATGTGTGTATGTTTCACGCTCCTTTTTATTTTAAATTTTTTTTCTAAATTGCAGCCATTTCTCTATATAAATTATATCCGGAAACGTTCGCTTTTATTTTATTTATTTTTTTATTTTTTAAACGATTTTGCCTTTTTAAATTATTCATTTTTTTATTTTTTTCCAAAAAGTTTTTTTGTTATTGCCTAATCATTTAATAGCGAAATAAAAAAATTTTTTTTTTGAAGTTTATCGACTATGACTTTTAAAATATTTGATAAAAAAAATTCTCAAATTTTTTAAGGAGGTAGTCAAGGATTAGGGTTGGGGCCCAATCCGGCCCGGCCCGAAAGATCGAGTCGGGCATTGAATTCTGGCCCGAAAAAATGACTCGAACGTCGGCCCGACTCGAAAACCTTAACCCTAATGCTAAAGAAATTTAAGAAAAATTTGAGATGAATTTCGGGTTCGTTTAAGTCCAACCCCCTTTTTTAAACGATTTTTTTGCGTTTTTAGATTATTCATTTTTTAAATATTTTTTGCCTAATCATTTAAATAATACCCAAATAGAATTTTTAGGGTAATAAAAGGCTCATCTCACTACTACAAATTTATATTCATATCACTATATTAAAAAATATTTTTTATAAAAAGCCCACTATTGCGTGTTAAATAAACACAAAATATTTATTATTATTTTTATTTTTGTGTGCTACAAAAAAACAACAACAAGAAAAAAATTTTTTGAAGGTTTTTCAAAATTTCTGAAAATTTCAAAAAAATTTTTTTGAAGAAAATTTCAATTTTTTAAAATTTCTTTCATCATTTGGACATTCATATCTCTCCAATATATATTTTTTGCCTATAATTTAACACCATTTTTACAAATATTAATACTGCCAACAACAACAAAACAACTAGACATTTAAACTAAATCAGCTCAAAAATCAACAAAAATTAAAAAAAATGCCATTATCTTCAGAATTAAAATATTTTCTACATTTAATAGCCTTTATTTGTTGGATAAGTCTTGTGGAAATATTTTATGGTGTGTTGTCTTTTGATTTTTTCAGAAAATCAGGCAACGATTTTGAAGATTTTGTTGAAGACTTTAATCCTATTGAAAGGTTTTTTAAATTTTTTTTAAATTCTAAAAATAGAAAGAATAAAAATTAATTCTGTTAAAATTGGAAAGAAAAAATTATTTTTTGCGGTTACCATGGTTTCTTAAATTAATTTTTACATTTTTGGAAACGTTTTTTTTATTACCTAATCAAATTTCAAGAAAAGGAACGTTTAACATTTTGTATTTAAATTTTGATGGTGCTGTCGTCCGTGGTGTAATTGGAAAGCTATGAGTTTTCCATGTACTGGTGATAAGGGTTCGAGTCCTTTTGCTGAATTTTTATTTTATTTCTTTCTTAAAATAGAAAGAATAACGATTAATTTAGTTAAAATTCGAAAGAAAAAATTATTTTGCGGTTACCATGGTTTTTAGATTTTTTAGAATACATTTTTGGAAACGTTCCTTCCTTTGTTTCTAATTTAAAAATTTAGTAGTTTCAAGGAAATAGGGAGAGTTTAAAGATTAGTTTTAAAGACATTTTTAAATTTTCCCATTGTGATGTCTTTGGTGTAGTCGGAAAGCTTTGAGTTTTTAAATATGGGGGCGGGGGTTCGAGCTCTCCCAATGAAATCCATTTTTATTTTTTCTTTAATTTTATGAGACGTTGTCTATTTTCTTCATCAAAAATTTTTTAAGTAATTTATTTTAATTTTACAGATATGGCACTATTGTGACTATTTTGCTTTATTTAATTCGATTAGTGTCTTTACTGGTTCTTTTAATTTTAAATTTAAAAAAAATTTTTTTCTTTTTAAAGGTTCTTCCTCAATGTATTTGCAATTCACTTGGACTTGTTCTCTTCAATGGTTTTAAAGACAAAATAAAGCTCAAATCAACGCCTTTATTTGCTCCTTTTATTTGTTTTAGAGTTGTTACTAAAGGAAATTTTCCTGAATTAGTTAAGGTTTGTGTAAAAGTTTTTATTGATTTTTGAACTCCTCTTTAGTGTGGGTTGTAGGGGTAGGCTCGTAAGCATTTAAAACGCTTATTTGTGGGAGGTTTAAGATCCCTTGTAAAGAAAAGTGAAGCACATCCCTAAGTCAGATCCCCAATCCCAACACCAGACTTACAGTTAGTAAAGTTTGGTGAGCGAGCTCCTACCAATAACTGCCAGAGGTCAAGGGATCGATGCCTGAAATGCGCTAAACTTTTACCTCACCGGGTATTGCTTTTACTGACCAGCGCTGGATGGGCTCCTGCGCCGTATCTTGGGGATCCAGCTCCCGCAATCGCATTTTTTTATGAGTAACGGGATCCCTTCCCTCACATATTCTTAGAAAATTATTTTGTTGGTCACTAATTTGCTTAAAAAAAGAAAAAAAATTTTTTATTTCAGATGAATCTCGAAAAAAATCTTTTAACGTGTCATGAAGCTGGACTTGAAAGTTTTATTTTTGAAGTAGTAACAGACAAATCAGTCAATTTGCCTCATTGTAATCGAGTTCGTGAAGTTGTTGTTCCCTTGGATTATAGGTTTTTTTAATTAAAAAATTTTGAAAAAATTTTTTTGAAGGACAAAAACCGGAGCAAAATTCAAATCTCGAGCATTACAATATTGCTTGGAAGACAAAGTTAATATTTTTGGTGACGATGATTGGATTGTTCATTTGGATGAAGAAACACTCCTTTCTGTTAATTCGGTAAGTAAAAATTAAAAAAAAATTTCTAAAAAATTTTTCTGAAATTTTCTCAGAAATTTCTAAAAAAATTTCCGAAATTTTTTTGAAAATTTTTCCTTAGAAAAAAATTTTCATTTTTCAGGTGAACGGAATTTTAAATTTTTGTGAAGATGGAAAACACCATTTTGGCCAAGGTGTAATAACTTATGCTCAAGGCGAAATTGTAAATTGGCTGACTACTTTATCTGACTCTTTCAGGTTTTTTTTTCATTTAAAATTTTTTTAAATTAAAAAAAATTTAGGGTAGCTGACGATATGGGTAAATTGCGTTTTCAATTTAAAGTGTTTCACAAACCTTTATTTGGTTGGAAAGGATCTTTTGTTGTTACAAATGTATATTTTTTAACTTTCAAAAAATTTTCAAAGAATTTTTTTACAGGCTGGAGCCGAAAAGAAAGTTTCTTTTGACCATGGACCTGAAGGTTCTATAGCGGAAGATTGTTTTTTCTCGATGGTTGCATTTAGAGATGGTTATTCTTTTGACTTTATTGAAGGGGAAATGCATGAAAAGAGGTTTTTATTTTTTTAATTTTTCAAAAAAATTCTCTTCAGTCCATTCACTTTTTGGGATTTTCTTCAACAAAGACGACGATGGCTGCAAGGAATATTTTTAACTGTTCATTCAAAATATATTCCTTTTCGATGTAAATTTTTGTTGGCAAGTTCACTTTATGCTTGGGTTACTTTACCTTTAACAACTTTACAGGTTTTTTAGAGAAAATTTTTTTTAGAAATTTTTTAAATTTCAGATTTTTTTAAATCCTCTTTTGCCTCTTCCAAAAGCTTTTGTACTTGATTTTCTTGTTGCTTTTGTTGGCGCTGTAAATTTGTACATGTACATTTTTGGTGTTATCAAATCATTTTCACATAAATATAGGTTTCTTTAAAAGAATTTTTCGGGGTTTTTTTTTTGGCTATTTCTGGACCACCACATCCCTTTGGGGCCACTAACCTCTTCCTCTTTGCATTCCTCTGGATTTTTGTTGGTGCCGTAAGTAATCCCCTAGGTTATCAACACCCCGCCTACCTCTCTGTGCCACTAGCCACCCTCTCTGAATTTTCTGCTGGACCACTAAACACCTCCTCCTGGCTTCTGATAATTTTTGGACCGCTAGCCACTTTCTACATTTTATTTTTTAATTTAGAAACAATTCTTGGAGATTGCTCATCTATACACTAGCTGCACTTGTAGCTATTCCATTTAATATTTGGATAGAAAATATGGCTGTTTTAATGGGTATATGTTCTAACAAATTTGAATTTTACGTTGTAAACAAAGACACAAGATTAATTAATAGCCAAATTGTTTGATGATTGATGACACAACCAACAGCTTATCAGCTTATATTTTTTCAATTTTTCAAAGCATTTCTGTCTACGCAAGTATTTTTTAAATTTTTTATATATCGTAAATGTTCTAATAAAAGCCCTGGTGGTTTATTTTTCAATGAGTCTGATTGAGGGTTTTCTAGTTGGGCATGGGCTTTTATTGGAGATGCGCTTCTCTTAGAAGAGGCGGGCTTTCTATCGAAGATGGGGCTTCTACTAAAACATTTACGGTGCTTTTTTGACCTCTTTTAATTTTTTAGACTTTTTTATTTAATTAATACGTGTGTTTTCTCTCTCTGTCTCAATTTTTACTTAAAATATTTCAACACTGCTAAAAATAATTTAATCGAATCAATTCCCTAAGTGCCTAAATAAAAGGAAAATTCACAAAAACAATTTTAATCTAAAAAATTGATCTCTTCTTTCATTGTAAAAAAATAAAAAAATCATGGGGTGCAAAAAATTTTTGTCAAAAATTTTTGAAAATTTTTCTTTTGGAAATTTTTTCTTTCTTAACTAATAAGCTCATGATTTTTTTATAAAAACCTTAATCTGTCTCTCTTAAAAAAATTTTTTTCATATCTTTTAAATTTTAAGACTTTCTCTCTCATATCTCCTTCCAAATTTACTTATCTATTTATCCACAAGAGAATGAGAAATTTTAAGTGCGCTTAAAAATTTCGATCTCTGCCTTTGACAAAATCAGATATCCCCTTTTCTTTCACGGCAATTTTCTTCTTAAAATATGGACAAAAAAGATTTTTTGTTATTTTTGGAGTCTTGGAAAAAAATTTTCCGTCACCGGGTTCGAACCATGGTGGTAGCTTTAATGAACATTTAACATTTTCCCACTACACCACACAGTTTATTTTTAAAAATAATGCTTGTTTTAAGGGGGGATTGCCGGGTTGTATTTTTTTTTATTTTTGTAAAAAATTTTTTTAAAAAGCTTGTCTTTTTAACCTTTCGATTCTGATTTTTTTTTAATTTCATATAAAAATTTATTTTATTATTCCACTTTTTTTTCATTTTTTTAAACATTCAGGAAATTCGTTAAAATTACAAAATAATTTTATATTAATTATTAAAATTTTTGTTTGATTAATTTTTGTTTGATATTTAGATATTAAAGTATAATTTAAATTTGACAAGCCTGACAGACGATCACGACCTCTTCTTCTCTGAATTTTTTAAAGGTAAAAATGAAATTTTTTAATTCAAAAAAAAATTTTTTTTGGAAATTTTACCCACGGAAAATTTTTTGAAACCCCTAGCCTCGTAATTTTTCTGGGACCCTTAGCCTTGAAAATTTTCAAAAAAAAATTTTTTAAGAATTTGACGAATTAAATTTTTTAATAGGTCAAATTTCTCCCAAAAACTTTTTTGGGAAGAATTATTTTAGAACCCTTGCCCACGGAAATTTTTTTTTGAAAAAACCTAAACTATTTTTTCTCTTAAAAATTTTTTAAAAATTCAAAAAACCTTTTTCTTGTAATCTGTCTGAACATAATCCCTTTTATCGCTCTTGTTGTGTATATGTAAAAAAGTATTTGAACGTGAAGTATTTAATCCATCAGGTCTTGTTATATTCTTTGATAATCCTGCTTCTCTTTAAAAAATTTTTATAAGGATTTTTAAAAATTTTCTAACCTCAATCTTTGAAAGAATTCATCATCTTCTAATCCCCAACCCCAAAAATTATTTGACATTCCATTTATTTTGATAAAATCATTTAATGTAATCAAGAGAACACCTCCAATATAACTTTTATAATCATACCTAGAAAATAAAGGAAAAAATTTTTAGGCCTAGAAAATTTAGAAAAATTTTTGAAAAAATTTCTAGGCCTAGAAAATTTCTTTGGAATTTTTAAAATGTTTTCGAGAGCCTTGTAAAAAATAAAATAACCTTTTTATTGGATGATATTTCCCAGCTGTTATATGAAATAATTGTCCTTCTCCTGGATAATTATAATTTAATGCTGGATTTAGAGGAACTGTAAAAAATAAATTTAAAAGAAAAAAAATTTTTTTTGAAAATTTTTTAGGCCTAGGAAAATTTAAAACTAAAAAATAACCAATATCTATATCATGTAAAGCAATATAATCACAATTTTCTTCTTTGGCTTGTAAAGCTCCAATATTTAAAAGAGAAGCACGATTAAAACGTAAATTGTCTGTTTGATTAATAATTATAAATTTTGAAAGATTTATTAATTGAGATTTTAGAAAGACATCTATTTTTGGTAGAGTAAATTGTGCTAAATCCCAACGATTTTTAAAGGGGAAAATAAGGCAAAGTTGGTGGATATTGTCGTTGTTTTTGGTTTTGTTGTTGAGGTTTCTGAAAAAAATATTTTTTATAACTGGTAAAAAGGTTGACTTTGGGACCCTAGGAATTTTTGAAAAATTTTTAAAAAAATTTCTAAATTAAAAAAAAATTTTTTTAACCGGTAAGGGTCTTAGAAAAACTTCCAATTTGGAGGTTGCGAGAATTTAAAAAATACTTGTTCGATGGCATTTCAAGCATAATCATAAATAAAAAATTGGCTAAGAGAAAAAAGATAATGGCAAGCAGAAGTATAGGAAATAATTTAAAATATTGTTTTCTATGTCGTGACATATGTACATTATTGTGTTGAATCCTAAAAAATCTAAAATTGTAAAAAAATTTTGAAAAACAAGAAATTTTTAAGAATTGCCTAAGGTTGTTGGCAAAATAAGGGTTTTTACCCTTGCTGGCAAAATGTCGAGTTGATATAATTTGGGGAAACGAAATTTTACATTTTATTTTTTTATAGCGAAAGTAGAGAACGAGACCTTCACAAATAGTGTTAAATAATAATTTCTCTAACCGCAATTTATCGGCGGAACGCGATCATTGAGTACGGCCGTTTGTGTACCGCCGTTTGTGTACGGCCAGGGGCCTATTTCAATTGTCCACAGATTCTGCATTCTGTGCACAGAACACAAATTCTGTGGAAATTCTGTTTCAATTAAATTCTGTGTGCACAGAATCTGTGGTGCCCGCAGATTCTGCGGAAACATCCAATGATTCTGTGGAAACATTCCGCAGATTCTGTGGATGAAAATTTCTGTGGAAAATATAAAAATCTGTGGATTTTTTCCACTGATCCACAGAATTTGTATTTCAATTATTTTTCTGTGGTTCTGTGTATTTTTTCTTCTAAATTCAAATTTTTTATTTCCGCGTTTTTGAAAATAACAGTTTTATTGAAACGAAAAATGGTTTGGACAGTTCGGTACTAACGCAGTATTAATGGTACCTGATTTTTTGAAGTAAAACTTTAAAAATTCTTAAATTAAACTGAAAAATATTGTAAAGATTTAAAAATTTTCCCTCCAAATCACATAACATCCCTTTAAATCTCTTTGATATCACTTTAAAACCGCTGATATACCGCTTAATTTTCTTGTTCATCCAATATCCTTAAATCTCCAATTAAATTAATGTCCTAAAGCAGGGTTCGGATCGGAAAAATCAGGAGATGTCGATCCGACATGTGGCTTTTTCAAACTACGATAGAAGTTGTTGCAAGGGAGGGAAATGTTACAAAACTGGGGATTGTTTAGTCAGAAATTGAGGTTCCTGGAAATCGAAAATGCCTGGAATCCAAAATTATAGTCAAATCGGAACTTTAAAATCGTAGAGGAGTGATTAAGTGGGATATCCATTGATTTTGAGGTTTAATATATTGGAGTGATTAAGGAGGAAATCTATCATTAAATAGGAGGAGAGATTATGACGGATATCAATGAGAGATCATGGGAGATATCCCAGTATACGCTATACAGATATCTTCTATAGATCCCGGGTAAACATCCCCTCATTAGAGATATCCATGATGATTAGAACATCATAGCTCTAAATTTCAGAATCTCTCACGTTTTTTATTTTTTTATTGCTTGAATATAACAAAAACTGCGTAAAAAAGATGTACCTTTTTCAAAATTAATTTTAAGCAATAATTTTAGGTAATAAAATTATAATTTTTATATCAAAAAATAGAGAATGATTCAAACTTTAATAATCTTTAAAAATTTTGAAATTTGGTTAAGCCTAGGCCTAGAAAAAAATTGTTAAAGTTTTTCCACAGAAAGTTCGCAGAAAAAATTTTAGGGTGGATTTTTTAAAGAATTCTGTGTATTTTCCGCAGACCACAGAAATAATTGAAACAGAAATGCACAGAATCGACTAAAAAAGCCACAAGTCTGTGGATTTTTTTCTGTGCACAGAAAAATAATTGAAATAGAATTCTGTGGTTTTTGCATGTTTTTGGATGTTTTGCAGAATCTGTGGATGTTTCCACAGATTCTGTGCATGTTTCCACAGAATCTGCGGACTTCTTTTTCCGCAGAATCTGTGGAATAATTGAAACAGAATTTCTGTGGTTCTGTGGTCTGTGCACAGAACGCAGACCGCAGAATCTGTGGACAATTGAAATAGGGCCCAGTTGTGTACCGCCGGTTGTGTACCTTGCCGTTTGTGTACCTGGCCGGTTGTGTACGGCCGGTTGTGTACCTACCCAAATGGGGACGTTTGTGTACCCACATTTTTAAGAATTTTTGTCTTTATATATCCCAGAACGAAAGTATTGCTGGTAAGATAGTAAGGGAATATAGACTATATCACCCAATTCAGAATCTTATTAGACCCAAGGTTACTTTATCAGGGGATTTTAGGCCGTATCTTCACTTAAAGAACTTTTTGTGTTGCTACGAAGAATAGGTCGGCATTTCAACTCAAAAAATCCATAAAAGGAATAGGTTTATGTTACTGGTACGGAACCCAGCGACCGTTGACTCCCGCGAGACGCGTGCCGCAAAAGCCAGCGCGAAGCGCGGGCTTTTGCACAAGCGTCTCGCCGACGCCCATAGGTTTACTGGTTTATTTTTGAATCGTAACTTTGTCCAAATTTGTTAAATCATGGCAATTTTGGTCGAATTTGCATTTCGAATTTTCTAATAAGATTCTAAGTTGGGGAATATAATCTATATTCCCTTATTATATTCCTATATAATGCGGTACACAACTGGCCAGGTACACAAACGGCCAAGTACACAACTGGCGGTACACAACCGGCCGTACACAAACGGCGGTACACAAACGGCGGTACACAATGGTCCCCTACCGATTTATCGGTGGGGTATCTTTCCGTGCCCACGATTCCGTGCCCACGTTTCCGTGCCAGCTCAGTTCCGTGCCGGCACGTTTCCGTGCCAGCATGTTTCCGAGCACACGGTTCCGTGCCCACGTTTCCGTGCCCGTTATAATAGGCACGTTTCCGTGCCAGCTTCTTTTTAATTTAATAAATAATAAAAAAAAGATTTGGATGGATACAGTGAATATCAAAGGACTTGTGCGTGACATCAAGATATCAACAAGTAGATAGCGTTGGATTATGAGGGATATAAGGGGATATCAAGAAATTTAGATCACGATTTTAATGGCATTTTGTTTACATATTGGGGGGAAAATTAATCAAGGAAATCAAGGAAAAATTTTGCCTTGACCTTGCCTTGATTCTTGATTTTGGTTGGGTATCTTGACCAGATTCTTGACCTTGAGTCAAGGAAAAATCAAGGTCAGAAAAAATCAAGGAACGCTGAAAAATGCCTTGATCTAGTCTCTGGATCCAGGAAAAATCAATGTCTGGATAGCCCGATCTCTAAATATCATATATTTAAATATTGGGCACGGAAACGTGCCCTTTATAACTGGCACGGAACCGTGGGCACGGAATCGTGTCTAACCGCAATTTATCTCTAATACATGTACTCTCTTTCAATTTGTTGTGTATTTATTGTGTATATTTTTATGCATCTTTAACTCAAAGTTTTGTTCTTTTACATTTATTGGTTTTTGATTTTTTGTTCATTTTCCTTGGAATTTTTGTTGCTTTTTTAATATTTTTGCTCTAAAATTATTCTAAACGTTCTTTTTTTCAGAAAATTTTGTTGCGAAAATATGTCTCAAGTAGTATCCCCAGCTTTAGAAGAAGCCGAACAGGCAATGTATGCTCCTTTCTTTGGATCACTTGGAGTGACTGCTGCAATGATTTTTACAGCTGCCGGTTCTGCTTATGGAACAGCTAAATCAGGTTTTTTTCAAACTTTTTGTTCAAAACTTTTCTTTTAAATGTAGGGACTGGCATTGCTTGTATGTCTGTCGCGAGGCCTGATCTTGTAATGAAAGCAATTATTCCAGGCATTTAAATTACGTTTTACTCTAGTAATTTTGTTGGTCTCTCGGGTTATGGAACTAGGGTAGTGCTCCGTCCTCCAAAACCCCGGCGTTTTTTGACAAAACCCTTGATCCAATGCCGAAGTGTTGGGGTACTATGTAGAACTATCGATGTTCTTTTTACTAGTCCTTTCCCAATTGAACCGGTTCCAGGAACCAGGTTAAGATTAGGGCCGTTAGGAGAATGAAACAACCGACGATTTTTTGGAACCGGAAAAGCAATGGTGGTGGTTCTTGGAGTTTTAAAAATGAAAAGGACACAACTTTTACACACTTTTAAACATTTTTTTCAGTTGTAATGGCAGGAATCGTTGCCATTTATGGATTAGTTGTTGCCGTTATAATCTCTGGAAAATTGGGAGTTGGAGGAAAGGAATACACTGTAAACGCCGGTTTTTCACAATTTGCAGCTGGTCTAGTTTGTGGACTTTGTGGGTTAGGTGCCGGTTATGCTATTGGAATTGTTGGTGATTCTGGTGTTAGAGGATTGGCACAACAACCAAGACTTTTTGTTGGGATGATTTTAATGTTGATTTTTTCTGAGGTTTTTATTCTTTAATATGGGAATTTTGAACTCTGTATGGTCCATTTTTTCTCTCCAAATCTTCGGCGGTTTGTACACAGTTTTGGGTGTACGAACCTATGGTCTAGTATTATTTACTCTGGGTGAGGAGAACCCATATCAATAGGAGATGATCAATGGCATAGCAGTTTGGATGAATGACTGCTGGAATGTTCCTCTTCTGCCTGGCCAAGACGTGGAGTAGTTGTCAACAACGTTGGAACTGTGTCCTACAAAATTCCAAACTTTTTAGAACCAACTTTGACAGAAGCTGGTGGTTGTCAGATGAACAATGCCGGACCATAGATTCTAACATCCAAAGCTTGGTACTTATTGCCATAGAATGTGTGGAGAAAGTAAAAATGGGTCATACAAAATCCAAAATCCCTTTTTGTTTTTTTACATTTTATATTTCCGATTTTTTAAGGTTCTCGGCCTGTATGGAATGATTGTCAGTCTATTATTGAGTGCTTCATAATGAGCTTTAAAATCTGTGTATTAAATGACAAACGAAACAAGAAGCAAAAAAGACAAGTTTTTTTCTAGTATTTTTTTATTTTAATTTTGTCCAAGAGAATTTTTAAAAAATAATATTTTCATAAAAATTTTTGGAAATTTTTTTCGATTTTTTTTTATAATTTTTTAAACTTTTTTTAAAATAATATTTGCAAGTTTATTATTTTTCTAACTTGCATTATTTTAGTAAAAACATGTCCAGAATTTTTCACATTGTGAGGAGAGATATATAAAAAGGCTTTCTCTCACACTGTGAAAACTTGGCAAGCAATTAAAATAATGTTGTTTTTTTAAACTTGTGTATTTTAAGTATTTCTCTCTGATTTTTAATTTCGGTTTTTGTTGGGTTTTTCAGGTTTCTGGTTTTTCTGATTTTGTGTTTTTGTCAAAAATTCTGATTGTTTTTATGTATCCATATATTATGACAATATTAAGAGAAAGTGCCTCCAATAAAAGTAAAAAAAGGCATTTAATTTGGGGGAATGCCGCTGCTACCAACAACAATAAAAGGGGGTGGGTAATCGGCCGTAAAATTGTCCATTTTTTAAATTCTTTGCCATTCTCTGGAAGTAAAAAACGAAAAAAAGGCATTTAGATAAAATGTGCCCTCTATATTACTAGTCTGACTTGTTAAAAAATTTTTTCTCTAATTAGAATTTTCTTTCAATTTCTTTTGTGAAAATGTCTGCTCTCGCTTCAACCAAAAATCATTCTTCTGCTATCAGTAGTGCTAATCGCCCTCGGCACCCTCCCCCTAAACCTTTACCACAATCGTCTTCTTTTGTTTTTGGTTCATCAACACCTCGAGAGATTTCTTATATTAATAAAACAAAAGTTTCTCCACAAGATCGTCTTCTTATTGATACAGAGCCTAGACGTAAAAAACCTTTGCCTCCTGTTGGAGATAAAGATATTATTTATTACATGCGACAAGCAAGATCAATCGGGCCGAGAGGTGGGGTTTTTAAAATGTCAGTAATCGAAATTTCGTACCGTGTTTCATACCGTAATACTGAAGAATACCGATGAACCACTTCCTATTTTTATGTCCGCAAAAAAGTTGCGGACGTCCGCAAAAATTTTGCGGACGTTACGATAACTTACGGATAAAAAACGTAGTGCGGTTCGGTCCGATCACTATACAACCTTTTTGTTAATCTGTTAAATTTTTCACAGATCGCAAAAAGGCAGCTTCACAAAATTATGCTTTTGGTTCTTCAACGCCACGTTCATTATCTCATTTAAGTAAATTAGCAAAAGAACAACGCGTTTATGATGCAAAATTTGAGCGTATTATAAACAAGGAAAGTCATGGAATGCGTTCAGCAACAAATCCAAATTTGGTTGGAAATAATAAACCGATAAGTGAGTTTTTTTGAGAGGGAAACATCTTCCTCCTGTTGGAGCTCAGGTTCGATGCCTAATGGCATTTGTTGACGCCTGCTTTAGTGTAGTCCCCTACGGGGCACGTTCCAAGTGGGGGGAGGCAATTGCGGGTCTAGCTTTGTCGGGTCTATCCCGGGGCAACAGGGCAGTGATATCAAATGAGTTATCCGAAGTCCGATACCCTAAATTCGAAATTCTGGACGGTATTCCGATACCAAACGTAGAAATTTTTGAAAACCTTGACACCCCCCCCTCCTCCACATGAAAATCTTTTAAAGTTGACTTAAACTAAACTTTTCCCCTTAAGAAGCACAAAAACAACAGCAACAACACCAAGACGAGGATGATGCAGCTTCTGAACCTGACATTGTACAGGATAGACGAGCAGACTTTTTGATGACTCGAAGTGCTTTTGATATGAAAAACAAAAAGGATGAGGAGAAAAATGATGAAGAAAAAAAGAAACAAGAAAATGAAAAAGTTTTGGAAAATACTTTGCGCAATAATTTAAAATTAGCTGAAGAACGTACAACTCCTAGCCCGGAGAGTGAATAAATTTTTTTCGAACGACAAACAATTTATCGAAATCGGGTGGGCCAATAAAGACACCCCACAAGTCACAATACTTAAGGGAAGCAACTGAACGGAGATTTAAACATTTAAAGGGGATTTTTTTAAATTAGTAGTGGTTTAAAAGGGGCAAAACTTGAAATAATAAACGAAAAATGAATTTTCAAACCTAGTTTTCTGAATTCTAACAAAAGTTTGGAGTTCTTCAGTCACTTTTTCTGCTGATTCTTGTTCTTCTAAAGCATACACATCAAATACACGGTCCTCCCGCAACAATTCACCGGCCTAAAAAATAATCTAGAAACCATAACAAATAGTTAAAAATAACCTCTTAAAAATTTTCAAGGCTTCTGGATACTCTGTCAAAGCTGAAAATTAAGTAATTAAAAAAATTTTAAACATAAAAACAACCTATAAAAAGATCAACCATTCAAAACAAGCAAATCAATGCATCTAACCAACATTTGCTGTACGTCTTCTCGTTTGACAAGAACTTGGCCACTGTTTAATTGGCTTTAACCTTGGGAAAGGATAAACCTATTTAGGGAAGAAACCTTGCGGACAAAACTTGCGAATTTAATAAAAAAAGCTAACCATGTAGACGAGAGCATTGGAGTTTAATTGTTGCACTGTTGGAGTGAAGCCATTGCCCAAATATCTCCGAAGAGACTCTGGGGCTTTTGCCCAAATATCTCCGAAGAGACTCTGGGGCTTTTGCCCAAATATCTCCGAAGAGACTCTGGGGCTTTTGCCCAAATATCTCCGAAGAGACTCTGGGGCTTTTGCCCAAATATCTCCGAAGAGACTCTGGGGCTTTTGCCCAAATATCTCCGAAGAGACTCTGGGGCTTTTGCCCAAATATCTCCGAAGAGACTCTGGGGCTTTTGCCCAAATATCTCCGAAGAGACTCTGGGGCTTTTGCCCAAATATCGCCGAAGCGACTCTGGGGCTTTTGCCCAAATATCGCCGAAGCGACTCTGGGGCTTTTGTGGGTACCCTTTTGTGCCCATATATGGGACTTTTGTTGTTGCTGCTGTTGAAGAACTGAAAAAAAAATTGTTTACATTTTTTTAAAATTGAAAAAAAAAGCAAGT
Organism: Meloidogyne enterolobii; assembly: GCA_963681835.1. Taxonomy (NCBI): domain Eukaryota; kingdom Metazoa; phylum Nematoda; class Chromadorea; order Rhabditida; family Meloidogynidae; genus Meloidogyne; species Meloidogyne enterolobii. The sequence goes on from CAVMJV010000088.1 coordinate 819,379, forward strand.
CTTGTCCGCAAGTCATTACTACCCTCCACCCCTCAAAAAGTTAATCCCCAAAAAAAGGAAAAGCCCTGCATCCAGTTGTAGAACATCTTTGCTAAAATAGCAACAGAGGATACTTGATGAGTCATCAAAAATCGATTATTGATTTTTGGGATAAAGTGTCATTTACTCTTAATGTTTTGCATTATGCCAAATATCGCAGATTTTTGAATTCTGAAACAAATATTCTTATATGGAGATATAGCGGTTTTAAAACCGATTTATGGACTTCTAGTTTTTAATTGGAAGTGTGTTCTATTAAATTTAAAATAAAAAAAGAATAATTCTTAAAAAAATTAAAAAAAACATATTTTGCCTTTACCTATTTTGCCAATGAGGCTAAAATTACACATTTTGCCAATAACATTATTGGCAAAATGTGTGATTTTAGCCTTATTGGCAAAATGTGTTTACGGTCTTTTGATATTTTATTTTGCCTCCTATCATTTTTACTTTCACTCGTCATTGATTTGTTTAATCTTTTAATATTTTTTAACTGATTTTTAGTATTGATTATATTTTTTTACAATGGAATTTGATGAAGAAAAACCAAAAGATATCAAAGTTGATAGAAAAAGCAGAAACGATTCTTCAAAAACTTCAAAAAACAATGAAGACAAAAAAGATGTTTTGAAGAATTTAACAGAAAAAGAACCGGCACCGCCTGTAAAAAGAGAGCCTCTGTCTTTGGAAGAACTTTTGGAAAAGAAGAAACAAATGGAGGAAGTTAATAGCAAGGTTTTGTATTTTTTTTATTTTGGGAAAATTGGCAGGTTAGGCGCCCCTTTTTCCTCATGTTAGGCTAAAAACAGAACACGGTCTAGCCTAGAGGTCGGCGAAATCATGTTTGCGGAGTCCCACATGCGGGATTTTTTTAATCTTTGGGGGACGGGATCCCTCGGGAATCCTTTAAAATTTTTTAAAATCCCTCGGAATCCTTTAAAAAAATTCCTCGATCCCTCGGATCCCTCCATCCGCAAATCGAAAAATTGCGTGATGGGATCCCGTCCCGCGCCGACCTCTAATTACAACAAGGGAATAGTTCAAACTTCATGGAAATACAGGAACTACGTCCTTTGTTTTTTGTAAAACAGACGCCGTAGTTGAAATAATGAGGGAAAATTTGGGAAGGAAAAGGAGCCCCTAAGCGACATTTTCACCGATATCTTTTCATTTTTTCAGCCAAAATTTTTGACAAAAGCTGAACGTGAAGCAGAAGCATTACAACGTCGAAAAGAAGAAGTTGAACGAAAACAAAAGGAATTGAAAGACTTGGAAAAACAACGAAATAAATTTCTTAGCGAGGCTCGAAAATCTGATCGCGATAGTAGAAGGGATCGTGATTATAGAAGAGACAGAGATAGAAGAAGTCGATCACGTTCAAGAACTCGAAGCAAAGAAAGAGAAGAGAGGCGTAATGAAAGAATAGCTGAAAAGGATAGGGAAAGAATGCAAGAGGCTATTAAAACGCGTTATTTGGGTATGTTTATAATTTTATTTTTTTTAAAAGGATGGGAAAATTTTGGTCAGGATTTTTATTTCTGGTTAGGGGGAGGCACGTGTTACGGGCAAGCACGTAGCTACTAGGGATGGGTTGAGAAAAGGTTAGATTAGGTTATAAAATTTTCTTCGAATCGGGTCTCGGATTGAAAGAAGGTTCGAGCTTCAGTAACCCCCTTCCCTGGTAGCTACGCGTTTGGTTTCAGAAATAGTTTGTTCTGCTGTCTAAAGAGAGTTAATGTCAGTCTTGTTTTTCACCATTAAATTTTAATATGAGGGGAATAGAGCATTCGAAATTCGGAACTAATTCGGAAAACCGTTCGGTTGGAGACTTGAGACATTAACTTGTTTTATGTAGTTTCTTTGATCTTTTTTTTCTAAGTCAATTTTTTAATTTTTAAAGGTGCCCCAAAAGAAAAACGTAAATGGGGACGTCGTTTACATGAACGTAAATTTATTTTTGATTGGGAACCTACAGATGATACCTCAAATGATTACAATGATTTATATAAAGAAAGGCATGAAGTTCAATTTTTGGGAAGAGGTTCAATTGCTGGAATGGATGTAAATCAACAAAAGAAACAAAAATCTGAATTTTATCAAAAATTGTTGGAACAACGGCGAAGTGAAGCAGAAAAAGAACAAGAAAAGCATAGGTTTGTTATATTTTTTTATATATTTTGAATGTTTAAGAGGTTTGAGCTTAGGATTGATTTTGAGACTATATACCGGAACGCTCTTAGTGATGCGGATCTCCTGGCAGTTTAATAGCCATCTCCACGATCATTAGTTATACAGGGGCGCTGACTTTGCTTTTTTCGTTTGGAAACCAAATACCACGTCCTCTGGATGGACCATGTCCTCTGCCCACTTATAGGGACGTCTGATCGTTTCAGCTTGAAATTAAATAATTTTTCAAATAATTTTTTTTTCTAAAGATTAAAACAACTTCAAAAGAAACAGAAAAAAGAAGATTGGGATAATCGGCATTGGACAAAAAAAGCTTTAAATGAAATGACTGATAGAGATTGGAGAATATTTCGTGAAGATTTTAATATTACAATAAAAGGTGGACGTGTCCCGCGACCTATGAGACATTGGTCAGAAATGAATTTACCTAAAGATGTCCATGATGTTATTTTGGAAGTTGGATATAAGGTTTGTTTGCGTTTTTTCAGTTTTTAGGAAATTTGGAAGGGGATGGGGAGTTGTGATATTATAGTTTCGAAATGTCAAAAACCCCTCCCAATAATCGGTGAAATGTTAAATATTATGGGGGTTTTGGAAGGTTTGACATTTTAACGTTTATGATGCTCTCCGTGATTTAACTGATTTAACACGCACCTCCGAGATAGGGATGCGTGTCAGGTGTTTTGGGATGGTTTTTCAAATGTCTCACTTAATCATTTCATTCTTAACTATTTTTTTTTCTATTTTTTCTCGATATTCCCATAAAAAATAATTTTTTCCCTTTTATTTATTTTTAAACCAGTTTTGATTTTTGTTGCCTTTTAGTACATTCATATGTCCTCTTCTATTTTTTAAAATTTTTTCTTCCATCTTATTAACTGTCAAATTAATAACACACGTTATTTTTATTATTTCCTTGACAACAAAAATTATTTTTGTAAATAATTTAATAGTATTTCAAAATAAGAGGAATAGGGGGTAATTGTACTGATTGGAAAAGAAAATATTTTTTTGGGAGATATTTTTTTGGGAATTTTTAGTTTTTTTCAAATTTCATTCTGTCAAATTTTTTCATTTTTTTTTTAAAATCCGCAAGTTTTGTCTGCAAATTTTTTTTTGAATTTTTAAAAAAATTTTTTTATCCTTACTCTGTCAAATTTGGAAATCCCTCGAATTTTAAGGCTCAAATATTTTTTTTATTTTTAAATATTTCTTGACAAATAATTTTTGACATAATTTTTCAACAACTTTTACTTGATAAAAAAATATTTTTTTCTTCCTAACATTTACTACATTATTAAAACAAATAAAAGCACCAACCGGTAATTGTCAATTCTTATATATTATTTTCTCTTTTTTCTCTTTTTTGTTTCTTCTACTATTTTTAATAAATTAATGTTGGTTATGTTTATTCGTCTCTCAATTTTTCACAAGTATTTTCTTTTATTTTTCTCTAAATTAATTTTTATTTTATTTTTTTAACAAAAAATTCTGCCTGTAAGTGTTCGTCCTTCTCTTAAAAAAATTTTTTTTCAGTTTTAACATTCCTTGTTCTCTCTCTCTTGTTTTATTTATTTTTATTTATTAGTTGGTTTAGTATGGTTGTTTGTCACACAAATATTTTTTCTTTCCAAATTTTCCTTTTTTTCTTTCCTTTTTTTAAATTTATTTGGTAACTGGTACTGACCGGAACGTCTCAAAAACAAGGAATTATATTACGCATGCTTTTTTTTTAAATATTTTTGATTTTTTGAACTTTACGTCATTTACATTTAGGCCATGGATGTGCCGAAAAAGATTTTATAAAGAAAAGATAAAGGCGAAAATGATGAAAAGCATCCCTGATATAGACTCTATTTTGCCTATTTTTAGAGAAGGAAAAAAATTTTCCCCATTTTTAAATGAGAAAAAATAAAAATTTTCCCAGCTTCTCCTCATAAAAATACGTGGATTCCCCTATTAAAAAATTTTTACCTCTATTTTTAGCTATAAATCAATTTGACATTTTATTATTAATTTTTTTTTAAAGGAGCCAACACCAATTCAACGACAAGCAATACCTATTGGTTTACAAAATCGTGATATTATAGGTAAATTCTAAATTTTTATATTTAAATAAATCCCTAAAGTGATCCCGCTTACCATTATCTTTTTATTTCGGATGCGGCAATGGTATTCCGAAAATGATTGAGTTTTAAAAGATCGGTCGGGGGATCTTGTGTGATTATTCCCGTAAGTCCCGTAATCCCTTTCCGCGCACACGGGATTGCGGATCGGATCCCGAGACATCCCTATTGGATCGGTCTCGTGCCCCACACTACTCACGTTCAGGCACTGTTCAAATAACTCTGGTTTTTATCGGTCAGGGCCTATTTTTAATATATTTTTTCAATGCCCTATTTTTCAATATAAAATTCCCGCTCTCTAATTTTATAGGTGTTGCAGAAACTGGTTCAGGAAAAACTGCAGCATTTTTAATTCCTTTATTGTGTTGGATAACAACAGTACCAAAAAAACAAGCAGCGCCAATTATTTCACTAGATGAAGGAACAGAATATGAACAGGGGCCATATGCAATTATTCTTGCTCCAACAAGAGAATTGGCACAACAAATTGAAATTGAAACACATAAATTTGGTGATCGTTTGGGTATTAGAACAGTCTCAGTTATTGGTGGAGCATCTCGAGAAGATCAAGGAATTCGAATGAGAATGGGTGTTGATGTAAGAAAAATAATTTTCTTTAATTTTTAGAAAAAATGTTTGTTGGTGTTTTCGTGGGGTTTTTAAGAATTTTTTTCTACTTTAAGAATTTGAGCTTTAAGTGTGACAAAAATCTCTCACTATAAATTCTTTTTCCTTTAAAGACTCTCAAAAAATTTTTCTTTTTAAAATTTTTTTTCAAAGATTATTGAGAAGATTTCCCCCATCTCCTCCCCAACCTCCCCACATAAATTTATTTTATTTTGAATCGATAAAATAATCCAATGATGACTACATATATTTAAATTGATTAATTTTTTTTTTTGCTTAGAAAATTAATAAAATCAAAAATTCCTTTCCGGCATCAAGAAGATTTTTGAAAAAAATTTGAGACAAGATTTCTGTCCTTTTTTTCATAAAAATTTTTTCTTCTTCCAACAGATTGTTATTGCAACACCTGGTCGACTTGTTGACGTTCTCGAAAACAGGTATATGTCATTAAATTTATGCTCTTATGTAATTATGGACGAGGCAGATAAAATGCTTGATATGGGATTTGAACCTGATGTTACCCGAATTTTGGAATTTATTCCTGTAACAAATTTGAAACCTGACACCGAAGAAGCTGAAGATGAAAATAAATTACTGGAAAATTATACTTCAAAAAAGAAATATAGACAGGTTTTTTTAAACTTTTTTTTTGGATGGGAGGGTGATTTTAAGTAACTTTAATCCCTGACCACGAACAACCCAGGAATGTAACGGGTAGGATATGTAAAAGTAGCGTAAGATTTCGGATAAGGGTTTTGAATTTTTTGTATCGTAAAATTGTCTGGGTTTCGGATTTCTTTTAATTCGCTTTAGAGCATGAACGTGTTGAGTGAGGTATTTTCAAAGGGTTTGATTCGTATTATTTCTAAAGTATTTTTTATTTTATTTTTATTGATATTTTTGTTTTCTGGAATTTACTCTATTTATTAGTCTAATGATGCTATTACATTAGCCATAGTAAATAGGTAAATAAAATAATTTAATCCTTATGCTCTCTTAGGGATATTTTTCTAGTACATATTTTAAACATTTTCTTTCGTCTCCCTTTTAATCCTTTATATATGTCAACAAATTTTTTTTCTAATTTTAAAGACAGTTATGTTTACCGCAACAATGTCATCAGCAGTTGAACGTGTTGCACGTCAATATTTACGTCGTCCCGCAATCGTATACATCGGCTCAGCTGGCCGTCCAACAGAACGTGTTGAACAAATTGTAATAATGATGTCTGAAGAAATGAAACGTAAAAAAATTGTTGAACTACTTTTTGAACCAAATTTGTATATTCCACCAATTATTATCTTTGTTAATCAAAAAAGAGGAGCTGACCTGCTAGGAAAAGGTTTACAAAAAATTGGTTTTAATCCGTGCATTCTTCACGGTGGAAAGGGACAAGAAGCTAGAGAATATGCTTTAGATGCTTTAAAAACTGGAGCAAAAGATATTTTGGTAGCTACAGATGTTGCTGGAAGAGGAATTGATGTTAAAGATGTTTCGTTGGTTATAAATTATGATATGACTAAATCTATTGAAGATTATACACATAGAATTGGAAGAACAGGTTTTTTGAAATTTTATTACTAAAATGAATATAGGGAGTAATTTAAAACAATTTTTTTGGAATTGTTGAATTTCAAAATTTAGGTGATTTTTTTTATAAGCGTGGTTAATGAGTTGTGGTCTTCTCCTTCCATTTCTCATCATTTATCAGGGCTTATGTCCCTTAGATGATAACCTTTTGAGTAACCTCATCAAGTGGGTAATTCTCATATCTAGGCCTGTAATACAAGAACTTGGTTAAATAACTGCCGTCACGTGACCATGGTTATGTAACCAAAAGGTCTTATAATGCCCGTTAATCCGTCAATGATAGCGACAAGGTTCTTATACTACAGGCCCTTTCATTAGCCTAGCTTGAAGCTTTTAAGATTTCTTAAAATTTATTTTATTTACCGCTAGTGATTTTCTCATTACTGCAAAAATTTTACAAATTAATTTTAAATTTTTTAAAGGACGTGCTGGAAAAAAAGGCAAAGCAATAACCTTTTTAACACCTGAAGACAAAGATTTATTTTATGATTTGAAGCAATGTTTATTAGAAAGTCCAATATCAAGTTGTCCTATTGAATTAGCAAATCATCCAGATGCACAAAATAAACCTGGAACTATCGTGCAAAAAAGAAGACAAGATGAGACTTTGTATAGATAAAAATTTAAATGATGTTTCCGGTCATTTTACTATTTTAAATATTTTATTTTTTCATGGACTTGTAGGTATCCAAAAAAAATTTATTTTTTGGTTCATATTTAGCACATAAGTTCCATGATCGTCCATCTAAAATGAACCTTTTTTTCATTTTTATTTTTTTTTGTTTTATAAAATTTTTGAAATTTTTTTTAAATTTCATTCTTTATTTTTGTTGAATTCTCATTTTAATTATCTTTTATTTTTTATTCATTTTTACGTTTAATTTAAACTTTATTTTTTTAAATAGATTAGCAACTAAAATTTTTTTAAATAATATTAGTAGAAGAGAATGGCAGCTACTACACCTTCCAATGAAACAAATGATGCTCCAACTGCAGATGGTGATGAGACTAGTAGAAGTAAAAAAATTTTATATTTTAATGGGGGGGGGGGTTGGACTGGGATTGGATCCAATTAGGGTTAAGCTCCGAAACCCTTCGCGACAAAAAGTTTGGGTCGGAATTTGATGGCCAGGGTCGCGAATGCCTGGGTCTGGGATTCAACCTTATTTAATTTTATTTGATTCTTAAAAAATTTTTTTTTCAGGTGATTGGCCTTCACAATTGTTTAGGGATCATGTTATTATTAGACTGTGAGTATACCTGCCCTAATAAATCAATTAAAAAAATTTTTTAGTGAGCCAGAGCTGGCAAGAAACCGTCAAAACGCTCCTAATCTTCCGGTTTATTTTTAAAACAAATTAAAATGATTTTTTTTACTTTAGGTCCCAGGCGATGCTCGTCAAGTAGAAGAATATGTTTTTCAAAAATGTTCAAGTAAAGATGAATATATGAGAACTATTGCTAAGGTTTTGTTTTTTAATTTTGGATTTTTTCTTCTTTGCGTTGCAAACTTTGAGGCCGACTAGTTTTAGTTTCATATGCCTAGCCTAGAATGTTGGAAATTTTCTAGTGTAAATCGGTTATTTTCTATCCCTCGTCAAAGAGAAAAAATACAAAAAAATTTTCCCAGTTCGGATGTTAAATTTTTTATCATTTTTTAGGTTATAAACGCCATAAATTGCAATTCAAAAAGCACAGCTATGCCGCCAGGTTTTCAAGCACAGCAGCAACAAGGAGGAATTGTTAAATCACCAAATTCTTTATTAACTCAACTTGGAAATGGTGGAGGAGGATTGGGAGGCAGTGTAACACCAACAACAAAGGCACAGGTTTTTTCAGTCGAAAAAATTTTTGGAAAATTTTTTCAAGATTCCGCCTGATCCACAACCTACGCATCAACAACAACCTCATGGCCGATTTCCTTTGCAACAACAACCTTCTAATACATCAATAGACCAACAGACTTCATTCCAAATGGGACAACCTCCACCAATAATGATGCAACAACAATTTCCTCCTTCTGATCAAATTGATGGTGTTGCTCCAGATCCGTTAATGCAAAATTCAAATTCTTCAATGGGAGTAATGGATTATGGAAGAATTCAGCAACACCAACCAGGGACAACATTTACTCCACAACAATATCAGCAACAAGGTAAATATTTTTTTTAAAATAGGGTGTTGATCCCCGACATAATCCATGCTCCAAAAAGTTCTCCCTGACATCCAAGCTTCACGGACATCACCGTTCCTCGGAAAAGTTCTCCCCGATGGCCCGGGACCCAACCTTAGGTTAACATTTTTAAAATTTTTTTTGTAAAATTCTAGAATAGAATGGTCCCCGATGCCCGACAGTTCCTTTTTTTCCCGACATTTTCGTTCCCGGACATCCCCATTCCCCGTAACTGTTCTCCTTGACAAGGACCAACACTAAAAAAATTTTTTTATTTTTATAAAATTGTAGCAATGATGGGTCAACCAATGCCTCATCAACAACCTTTGAGTGGTTCTTCTTCAGCTGTTCCTTTAGCAATGCAACAACAAGTTTCTTCTGGACGTTCAATAAATAATAATAAAATGATGTCTGATTCCCAAATGCAACAACAACATTCTCAATTATTATTACAACAACAAAGATATTGGACAGCACAGCAACAACACCCAAAACAACCACAAAATTATAATACTATTCCATTACAACAGCAGCAACAATTTGGAATTTCTCAACAAAATTTTATGGGTGGTCAACAGCAAATGATGCCTGGAGGAGGAGGAATGATTCCTCAAAATAATATGATGTTATCACAACAACAACCATATGGAGGTATAAAATATATTCGATTCCTCTTTAACAGGAGTTACGTAGTTGGTGTTTAACTCCCCAAGGGTTGTAAAACACCCTCCTCCTCCACTCCTGGGGTTTCTTCCCTAGGTTTTGGCTTCCTGGCATTCCTCTTCTGAATTTCGCCAGGAACTCCTGGGTTTCGTTTAAATAGGAGGGAGAGAAAACCGCAACCAAATTTTTGTTCTGTGTGTTAAAAACTGTAGAGATTGCTGCCCTTTTTGCCCGGATCTTTCTCTCTCTCATTTTTTATGAGACATTTGGACGTTAAAATCATTTCTTAATTATTTTAGGACAACAACCAGTACAAATGATGCCACCAGAATATCCACCAAACTTCCCACAAGAAATTATTCAAAAATTAAAACTTATGGGTCCAAATGAACGTCCATATTTTGAAAAAGTTTGTCAACTTCAACAATTTGTTGGATTTTTACAAAATAATTTAATTAAATATCAAAGTGATGCTGCCATGGTTAGTAGAATAAATACAATGCTTTCAGTTTTGCGGTTTGAACGGTTTGTAGAAATTTTTTTTATTATTTTTTTATTTTTTTGCAGTTTTATGGGAATGAATGAATTAAATGATATTGAAATTGTTATACGTAAAATGATGTTTACTTCACATCCAAGTTATGCTGCAACAGCACAACAATTACAACAACAGCAACACTCATCCACAATAGATCCTTATGGACAAATGGTTGGTAGTAATCAAATGCATCCTACAGCAGCTGCTGCCAATTGGAGTGAATGGAGTACTTTACAAAATACACCCCAACATGCAGCAATGGTTGGTTCTTCAGGAATGATGCGTGGGGGTGGTGTTGGTGTTGCAGGTGGTTATTCTTCTGGAGCTACTACAATGCAAAAAATGGTACAGCCAACACAAGCTTCGTCTTATATGCCTGGAGGTTTGGGATTTAAATAATAAATGGGTGGGATTAGTGCTTGCCACTTGACCGGATCTGGCTGATTTTTCCGGAGGCCGGGTCCCAAATACTGTATTTTCGCAATCTCCGGATTTTTCCGGACCGGAGTAATCCAGAAAAATTCTGTCGGATCGGGTCAGGCATGAATGCAAAATCCAAACTCCCGTTTCCGGTCCTAAATGACCTTTTGGGACGAAGTGTCTAGTTTTGAATTTTTTAGGTGTAAATACGTCCTCATCCTTCTTTGGCAGTGCTCCTCCCTCTTCTCAACATGGAGGAGGAGTAGCTCCGATTAGTTCCTCTCATTCACAACCTCCATATTCCTCTTCTGGAATGATGATTGACCAAAAATATCAACCTCCACAATATTCGACATATACTTCACAACAACAACAACAACAATATCCCCAACAACAACGTCAGACATATGGAAGTAATGTTATAGATAATACAAATACAATGTCTGTATCAAATCAACCTATAATGACTCAACAAATGCAACAACAGCAACAATGGCCGACTTCTACAGGTTTTTTTATTTTTAATCAAACGATCCATGCCGTAGACGCCCTGGGTATAATGGAAAGGAATGATGTTTAATGAAAAAGGCGATGTTTAGTTTACCCCGCATACATGTATGTCACGGGTTGAGAAAAGGTAGGGTTAGGTTTTCAATTTTTTCGGATATGGTTTCGAGTCGAATAAAGTGCGAACTTCGTATAACGCGTGAGATTCCTGCCGTATAGTGAGAAAAAGGAAAATGAGAAGGGGACAAGTAGAGAATAGGGGAACAATCTTCCATGGAGATTTCTATTAAAAAATTTTTCTCACAGGTGATACTGCTATTGATGATTTATACTCTTCTATGGATGATCTTTTACCTGTGCCTACAGAACAACAAACGCCTTCAAGTTCTAATTCTGGTCGTCCTTTGGATAATATGTTGGGGAGTGGAAATGTTGGAGGTTTTTTTTTATTTTTTTAGAAATCTTTTTTCAAGTATAAAATTCTTTTTAGGCCGTCCAAGTGGAATTACCGTCAATATTTCTCAACTCCCAGATGCAATACGTTCTGAAATTGCAGAGTTGGAACAACGCTTTCAATTTGATTCAATTGTTGAAATTGCTTCAGATATGCACTCTTTTGTGATAAAATGTATTTTAAGTAAGTATTTTAAGTAGTTGAAGGGATTGAGTGGGATATAGGTGGAATTTGGGGGTTATTAGGGTTTCAGGGGATTTAGTGGATATGGGAGGATTTGTAGTGGTTAAGAGAGCGTTGGATTAATAGAATTGATTAATAGGATATGAGATTAAGGTTTTAGGAGGATGAAGAGGAATTTACCATCCGTCTTAATTTTTTAATTTTTTTAAGGAAGCCAGCAAGTTCCACCACTTCGTATTATTATTCCTCGTGGTTATCCTGTTGGAGCAGTTTCAGTAAAAAGAGAAATACTTGATTTGGGTATATTTTTTTATAATTTATTTTAAATAGCGCGCCGTAATGCCAAAGTTCTCTAAAAGTTGACGAAATGCCAAACTGTGGACAAGGCGTGCCAAATAACGTGTCAAATTTTTTGGCGACAATTAGGGAAACTTTGTCCATTATTAGAACAACATTGGCAGTTTTCTGGGCTTCCTTCGCCATTGTTGGGCATTTCGGCGGTCTTTTGGGGGTTCGGCTTAAGTCATTTTGGCATTACTGGATCATATTTTAAATTTTATTAAAAATATTTTTTTTCTTTTAAAGATTCTTTCTATTTTGATGACCTTCAAAATTATATTCATGAACAATTTGGAAAATTAAATTCGCGAACAATAACAGATATATTAAATACATGGGTATTTTTTTTAAATTTTTTAAATTAAAATTAAATTTTAATTTTTTAAGGAGAGTGCAGTTCAACAATTTTACGAAAATGAGCAAATGGGTCAAAATAATAATTTTGAAGATTTTTCGGGTTTTACTAATTAAATATATTTTTAAATAGGTAATTTTGGGGGGAGTGGTAAGAGACTAAAGTATTAAGAAAATATTATTTTTAAGGAAAATATATTAGGCAACATTTTCCATTTTTTAATTTTTAAATTCTAAAAAAATATATCAAAGATTTACTAAAAAAATTATATTATTTTGTAAAATTATTTTAAGTATATGGGTGAGAGAAAGACGTTGGGGGGCTAGTAGAGCAAACTTGAGGGATCTGACCGAATTTTATTTTTCTGATTTCTGTGTTAGTTTGGGGTCAGCTTTTGGAAGATCAACACTCGGTACTTATGAAGATGGAGGTGCCCTTTCTGCGGACTTTTTTTGCGGACTTTTCTTCCTTTTTAAATGTTTTGGTTGTTTTGCTTTCAGCAAGTTTTGCTCGTAGCAATTAACTGTCAAAAGATTATTAAAAATTTTACTTTAACTAAATTTTCAATTACCCGCTGATGAATTTCGAAAATGGATCACTGATCTCGGAATGCTTCATAGAAAAAGAATATGTTAATGTAGAACAGAAATGCGGTAATTTCAAACATTGCCCCCCCCCCCCCCCGTTATTTTTATTACCTAAGATTGTACAAAATGGTCAGATTTCCTTCCTCTCTTTCCTCTATTTGAGCTTGGCATATTCAAACAAGAGATATTGTTGATAAAGAGAAGATTAAATTTAATAGAGTTGTTCAATACTGAGTTCAATTTATTTTTTCAGTTGTTCAATATTTTTAAATAGAAGTAAGAATGTAATGTTTTTACACACACATTCATAATGTTATACACCAAATCAATTTTATTTAATTCTTTTTTTTGTTTAAATTGTTTTCGAAGGCAAAAAAAATAATCTTCTCTTTATCAATGTCTCTTGTTTGAATATGCCAAAGGGCAAATAGAGGAAGGGGAGGAAGAAGAAAATCTGACCTTTATGTACAATCTTAGGTAAGAAAAATAATAAGGGGGAGGGCCTTTGACAGTTAGTTGCTACAAGTAAAATATGTAAAGGAAAGAAAGAAAAGTCCGCAAAAAAAAGTCCGCAGAAAGGGCACCTCCATCTTCATAAGTACCCAACACTCTAGTAGCAAACAGATCCTAAGGGTCCAAATACTCGGAGTTGCCTTCTCCAGGGATTTTTGACCTTTTAGGTTTTTTCTTGTTTAAAAAATTTTTCGATTTTTCTACATAAAATTCGGTCTATCCCTTTTCTACATACAAAAAAACTTTCCAGTATTCTAATTGTAATTTAGATATATTATATATATTTTAAGATTGTGTAATTTGTTTTTTTTAGTTATTTAGTCATTATATATATTTGTTTCAAAGAAAGAAATTTTTTCTTCATTTTTATTTTTGTGATAAAAATTAGAGTATTTTTCTCAATATTTATGCAAAAAGAGACTTTTTTTAAGTTGATTTTTATATTTTACATTGTTGTTTTGTGTAGATTCTTTTATTTTCTGATTTTTAATTGTAGAAACTATTAGAGTTCGAACCCGGGCCGGGCCCGGACCGGTTTTTTCCGGGCCCGGTGGCCCGGAACCGGGTATTTTTGAGAAAATCCGGTTTTTCCGGGCTAACCGGTTTTTCCGGTTTTAACCGGAAAAACCGGTCCGGGTGCGATTCTGAGTAAAAAAAACCGGGTCCCGGGCCCGGCATTTTGAAAAGTTCGAACTCTAGAAACTATGGGGTGGGGTGTGCCGAAAGTTAAAAAGCGAAAGACCAAAGAAAAGTCGAAGATTTAGTGAAAGATGAAAAGGCACACCCCTGAGACACTTGTACGGGGTGAGCAAAGCAACTAGCATCCAAAGTTCGATCCTTACCTATATCTAGCATTAACTGCCAGGGGGAAAGTTCCAGGAACGACCTCCGTCTAAAGAGTTCCAAGCTCGATCCCGGCCCATTAATAAAATGCCAAGTGGAAGTTGAAGTATAATCTTTGCCCTTCTTTGATGAGTGGTGGGGGGCTGCTTTTCGCTCCCTGACTTTCGCTTAATTCTTACTCTATGTAGAAATAAACTATAAAAATTCCAACAAACTTTTTTTATTTTTTTCAATTTAACAAAAAAACTTTAACATTTAAATAACCATATTTAATCTCTCAATCAACTAATCATCTGCAACTGTAACCTTCTCGCTCACATAAATTCCATCCAAAAATTTACGAATGTCTTTGTTCTTGACAGTTGTCGATTGTTGAATACGCGCGGCTAAAAAGTAATTTTTTAAAAAATTTAAGAGAATAACAAGTCGTACCAGCTTGAGAAACCTTCTGAACATCATTTCCATCAATAATTAGCTCGTCTTTCAGTTTTGTCGAAATTGCAGCAGAAACACCTTCTGGAAGTTTGACACGTCGAACAAACTTTTCGCCAAGGAAGTTTCGAATCTATACGAGAAAATGTTAATTGTTGATATGTAGAAAATCGATCAGTAGACATCAACAATTTGTAAAAAAGGGTTGGGGCCATCCAACGAGGGATGAGTTGGGGCAATCCTCCGGGCTCAAAGATCTACGACCTGTACCAAGTGCCACGCATACGGGGTCCAGACAGTCATCTGTGAGGGAAGTGCGAGGGTTAACTACGAACTTATCTCTTGGAATGTTGTCAAATCTGATTGGCATCTGTGAATTTTACAAGGACAGGCTTCCCAAACTTTAAATAAAAAAGAAAACCCAAACCTCGATAACTTCTCCCTTCTCCTGCAGCGTAATGTTGATAGGAAAGTGAGCATAGACTGAACGCATTTTGTAACGGAAGCCTTTAGTCACTCCCTTAAAATAACAACAATTTGACCGTTCACTGATTAAAAAGACAAACCTTAATCATATTCACAATATGCGAACAAACTGTTCGGATAGCAGCCAATTCCTTTCGAATTCCAAACCATTTACGAACACGAAGTATATTAGCTCCTTCTTGTGTAATTTCAATATTGAGGTGACGAAAATCGCGTGTAAGCGTTCCACGAGGTCCAGTCACTTTGACAAGTCTGTTCTTCACAGAGAACTTTACGCCTTCTGGAAACTTGACAGTGTCGCTTGATTCAATCAACTTCATTTTTTAATAAAATAGTAGCAATAAGCGTCTAAATTCTAAAAAAATTTGAGAAAAATTGAAAATTTGTTAGGTCTGGCGCGTGCAAATAAAAATTTGACATTTTGAAAAGTTGATATTATGAAAAATACATAATAATATTCCTCTTCTACAAAATGGCAAATTTTTCCGGAACGTCCCACTTCAGTCCCTGGCCATTTCAGTCCCAAGCTTGTAACTCGGGAATTTTCTAATAATTTATTGAACTTTTAGTATCATTAGATAGAGGATTAAATTCTCTACAAAATGATACCAAAGATAAAATAAACTTATCAACTGATAATGAAGTTATAATCAAAAAACCGCCACTTTTTAAAAAAGTCATTATTTTGCATGTTTTTTAATCATAACTTTTGTACCTGTCGATCAAATCTTTTGATCAATAGCTTATTTTGTAGCTTAATTAATCCTCTATCCAACGATACCAAGAGCCCCAAAAACTACTCGAACCTTCTCGAGTTATAGAGCTCGGGACTGAAACGTCCCGGGACTGAAATGTCCCCTACCGAATTTTTCACTTATGGACGTTTTGTGTTTAGGTGAATAAAAACTGACTAGTATAAAAGGGTAAATAAAAAATGTCCAGTCCATTTTTTCTTACTGTTTCATTTTCCAGTTCTTGTTAGAATTGAACCTCGTTCCCCATCCTATATCAGCTTTTTAGAACCAACGCCAACGTTGTGTGTGTACCACTATTCCCAATAGGTTCTAGTAATCAGAGAGTGTTTATAGCCATATAGTTATGATTGTGCTAAATTTTAAGTCTGACTTTCTTAATATTTCGCGAAAATAAGAGGGGAACGAAATTCAATTTTATCATATTTTTTTTTCTTTGCAGATATTCATTTAATAATTTAAAATATAAAAATTTAAAAATGTCTGACGGTGAACAACATGATGCATCCGACTTTGAGGTTAATGGTGAAGGATCCGTTGAAAAACAATCTGCTTCGTTTACTGACGAACAGATGCAAATG
The DNA here is from genome assembly GCA_963681835.1 of Meloidogyne enterolobii. Classification (NCBI taxonomy): domain Eukaryota; kingdom Metazoa; phylum Nematoda; class Chromadorea; order Rhabditida; family Meloidogynidae; genus Meloidogyne; species Meloidogyne enterolobii. Next base: position 835,774 of record CAVMJV010000088.1, read on the forward strand.
GAGGTTTTTCTGTTTGTGATAAAAATATAAATTATTTTTCTTTTATTAGATTAAATGCAAGACAAGCGATGGAGGGGTGATCAATGTTCGTGTGTCTCATCTTCTTCAGAGCAGCGTCTTCAAGAACATGTGGAAGGTAATAGATCCATTTTACCTTATGCTTAAGTTTCACGAGATAATTTCTGTTATAAGTTTCTTAATCCCAACAAATCCGTTATTCGCCCAAATATTTAGAATTGAACCCTAGGGTCTATTGATCACTAGGGGTTGATTTCTGGGGAGTAACCTTTAGGGTTGATTCCATTTTAACTTTCAATATTTCACAGGATTTGGACATGTCGCCTAAGGATATGGAAGAATTCGAATTCAAGGTCAACGTCGAGACCAATATCTTCTCTAAAGTTGTGGAATGGATGGGAGAGCATATTGGTTAATTTATACATTTTTTTCAAAAACGTTTATTTTTTTAGGTAAGGAGGATCCTAAAATTGAAGATGATCCGGCTACTCGACAGCGTAAACCTCTTACTTTTTCTGAGTATGAAACGGATTTTTTCAAGGTTTTTTTTAAAATAAGAAATAATTTAGTTAACTTTTTCACAATTTTTTAGGTCGGCGTTGAGGAGATCGCTAACTTGATTAAGGCCGCCAATTATCTGGACATCAAATCTTTGGTAATGCTTAAATTATACAAATAAAATAAATAAAAAATTTTTAGTACTATTCTGGTTGCCAGGCTATGGCTAATGTTATTGGCAATAAGACACCGGAAGAGCTTAGAGAACTCTTTGGACTTGAGGTTTTTTGCCCATACTTTTAAACAATTTTTACTTATTTTTAGGACGACTTGACTGAAGATGAGAAGGCCGATATCCGCCGTAGGAACATGTGGTGTAACTATTAAAGAAGAGTGAAAGAAGGAATATTTTGTAGAAACAATTGAATGATCTTGGCGCCTTCTATGACTTTTTTGTCGTCTTAGTTAATATTTATTTAATCTCAGGGTGTCTTTAACTGTTAAAATTAAATATTGCCTCATGTTTTGACTTTCTCGTTAATGTTAAAAATGCCTTTAATTATTTTAAAATTGATTTTGTGTTGTGTTCAAAATTGGACACCCTTTTCTCTCGAGATATTCTTTTAAAAAAGTATCTCGCTCAATCTCTCAATAAAAGATTGTTTTATTTGTTTCTTAATAATTTAAAAGTCTTTTCCATGACAATTCAGCTATTTTTTGTTTTTTTGACTGAATTGTCAAAACTGGAACTAAAATTTTAATTTTTTAGTTAATTAATCTCATTTCTACATTCCTTTACATAATATTATAACAAAAATGGTTGAAATCAGAGAAGAATCTTCACAACCAAACAATTCAGGCCAACAACCAAATAATTCTAATGTTCAACGAAAAACGCCAATGGTTTTTTTAATTTAATTTACGGGCTAGAAAAAAGTCGGGTTCGGGTCGGGGATTAAAAATTTTCCTAGGATCGGATTGCGGGATAAAGAAAGGTCTTGGTCTCATGTTGGGTCAGTTAGGGGGATTAGGAGGGAAAAGTTGCAGTGGCTTTCGGATAAGGGTTTGGAAAATTTATCGAATCGAGTTTTGATAAACCTTGACACCCCTGACACAATTCTTATTTTATTTTTCATTTTTAAGGAATTTGTCAAAGAATACCCAAATGATGTTTTAGCTTTTGGCTTACGTTTGGCAACATTATATTTTGTGATTTGTTATATACTTCCAATTACTGATTCAAAATTTCAAGCTTTAGCGTATACCAAAGCTTTTGCAGCAGGTTTAATTTTTTGTTTTTATTTGTTACTTATTTTCTCTTTAAAATTTAAGTTGCGGCAACAAATGCTTTTCGTCTTCATCAACGCTTAAGAGCTGTAAATTGGCCATTTTTTAGTCAAATGTTTCTTTATGAGCTTATGCTTGAGTTGGTTTTTAAATTATTTTTTTTTAAATTTAATAAGAGGGAATATTATCTTTAAATGATCAACATCTTTTCCGCGGTCGGTTGGAGGATATAATTTTAATTTTGAAAGACTTCTGAATTTTAATTAAGCCGGTGATGTTCCTCCCAGCGGGGTTGATAAAGCAAAAATTGGATTATAAATCAGTTGTTCGTTGGTTGAATGGTTGGCATCCTTGCCTCTGAGGGCTTGTAAGATCAACTCCAATCCTATCCTTTGCGTTTTTCTTTGATGTGTTCAGCCGTTTTACTCTATTTTTTATTTTTAGGGATTCTGCTCATTATCTACTTTATTGTATGATTTTTGTCATATCATCTCCTATTACATGTAATGTTTTAAAATTTTTCTAAAAATTTTTTCTTTTATTTTTCAGTGGCTCTTCTCCCAGTTTCAATTTATGCCATTTTCAATTTAATTGCAACTCTAAACAAATTTTCTACCGAAACTGGAGTTGCTCATAATTCTTTTATAATCTCCCGGCTGGTTCAATTTAAACAACAAGCATCTCCAAATATGTTAAGTACTGCTGCTTGTGCTGAAATTTTCCTTTTGCCAATTATTATTTTGATGATTTTTATGTTCGGTTTTTTTAAATTAAAAAAAATTTTTTTTGGGGTTTTTGAGGAGATTTTAACTCAAAACTACGTTTTTGATTCTCTTTTCTTTTGGAAAAATTGTTTTTATTAAGTTTAAAAATTATTTTCCCTGGACGGGTTCGAACCTTAGACCTCTAGCCCCAAGTATTAGTCTAACAACATTAAAAGAATTTTTAGATTTATTTTTTGAGAATTTTTAACTTAAGAATATATTTTTGACTCTCTTTTGTTCTGAGAAATTATTTTTATACAGTTTAAAAATTATTTTCCTTGAGAGGGTTCGAACCTTATACCCCCTCCTCCCCCTCTAGTAATCCAAACAACTCCACTACACTACAAGAAATTTTTCGACAATTCATTCTATTTAGGGGCAAATCAAGTTTAATTGGGCCATTTGTTTATTATCGCTTTTTGACCATGCGATATATGTCTCGACGAAATCCGTATACGAGGTTTTTTTATTATTCTTCCATTTTAAAGAAAATTTTTTATTTTTTCCACAGAGAAATGTTTTCTCAGTTAAAATTTATTTTTAATTCTTGGGCCAACAATCCTTCGTGCCCTACATTTGTTTCTTCATCAATACTCAAATTTATTGCGTTGATTGAACGTTTAGCTCCACAACAAGTTGCTATGTAAAATTGTTTTTTTGGAGATTAAGATGATCTATAATCGATATTTTTGTGATTGAGAGACTGATCTTAACAAAAAGTATATTTTTTTAATTTTTGTTTTGACCAATTAATGCTACCAAATCGTTAGTAGTTTTTAATTGATTTTTACGACATTGGGTGTTAGTTTCTTGCAAAATTTTTTGAAACTTATTCCTTTTTCAATTTAACTATTTGGTGGCATTCCTATAAGGGATGTCACGGGTTTCTAGAAATCCACAACCTAATCTCCAGAATTGATCCGTTAAATTTTCCAAAACCTGACCCGAAACTTGGACTCTTTTTCGACCAGAAAACCGAACTAACTATTTTTCTCAACCCATGTGACATTTCCTTTTTTTTTCTTTTTTTAAACGCGGTCAATGTTTGTTTGAGGCTAGCATACTCCAAAATATTTTTTTGAATATTTTAAATCTTTTCTGGTTTTACTTTTATTTTTGTTTAATAAATTTAATAATTCAGAAAATTTTCGATTAATTCTTTTAAGTATTTATACAATGCTTTGGTTAGTGCATTGTTTCCCCAAAAACAACAAACAAATTTTTTCGTAAAACAAAAATTTTAAGCTTTAGAATAACCCCTTTTCTCCCCTGCCTGCCCTTAAAATCTCTCAAAATTGAGTCATCATTTTAATTTATTTGGCCCGATAAGCGCAAAAATGTCGGACCTTTTTCTTTCTCTTTTCGCGGTCAATGTTTGTATTTCCTTCCCCCCCCCCCCCCCTCTATTTTGCTCTATGGATTGCTTTTGTATATTTGCTTTTCTATCACAAGGAAAAATAAAGGTAAAAATGTGGAAACGATTTCTTTTTAATACATTTTTGTTTTAAGAGTCAAGATTCGAGAGTGAGCACAACCAGCGCTTTGGAAAATTTTTTTTTTGTCTTTAAGGACAGCCAATGTATAAATTTTATTATAATATTGATACAAAAATTTTTTTTAATTTTTTAGAAAAACAAATATGGCAACAACATCAGCACCTATACAATTTGTGGCTGGAAGTGCTTTAAAAATTGTTATAATTTTGTTGACAATTGTGGTGCTGGTGCTGCTTGATCCTTCTTATGTTACTGCTTATATTTCTGTAAATTTTTTTATTTAAAATTTTTTTATTTTCCTTTTTCAGATAAATTATGAAATTGTTCTAATTTATATTATTTCTGCCCTGACTCTTCTTTACTGTGTTGTTTCGGTAAATTAAATTTTTAATTTTTAAAATTGATAGTTAAGAAAAATATTTTTCTTTTCTTATTAAAGATCATAATGTATGCAATAATGCAACGAAGTGTGCGGGAAGGCGAAGAACTCCATTTAACTAATTGTTCTTTATCGGTTGGTTTTTTAACAAAATTTTTTTTAACTAAAATTTTTATTTTTAGGAAATTGTGTTTGCTGGTGCTGGAATGATTTGCTGGTTTTTTTTTTTAATTAAAAAATTTTTTTCATTTATTTCTTTAAGGATGTTGGTTTGCGGCATTGGAGGCACTGTCGCCCAACGGACAATAATTGATGTAAATAAAAATAAGGGATGTCAAGGGTTACCCGAGACTCGAAACTGACCTTTCGACCTGACTTAATCCGAGAAATTTTTTGAAACCCGAATCCTGGCCCGACTTTTTCCCTCACAAATCCGCTAACTGACCCTACTCCTGTTGGACACTAAAACTCAATCCTAAGAAAATTTTAAAACCCTCAACCTTTCCTAATGACATCCCTGTTATTTAAATTAAAAAATTTTTCTAAAAAAATTTTTTTTTAATTTTAGACTGGAGAATACTTTGGTTGGCTTGGGGTGGGTTTATTTTTTAAAAATATTTTTTATTTAAACAATTATATTAGGCATGTGCCGGTATAATTGTTTGCCTTTTTGCTGGAGTAGTAAGCCAAAAAATTAAAAGAAATATTTTTTTAACTTCAAAAAAATTTTTTCTAGTTAGCCCTATTTGCTTTGGATATTTTGACAAACAAAATTTTGAGCCCCCAACGAAGGAAGTATCGTTATACTCCTCCACAGATTTGAACAAAAAATATTTCTTTTAGTTTAAAAATTAATTTAATAAACATACACTCCTTTCATTTATTTTCTTGAGAGATCTTTTTTCTTCTTTACATTTATTAATTACTATAAGAAGCAGTACAGCAATTTTAAAATGTTTCCGGAAATTATAATTATTTTCCATAAGGAATATCTAGCTTTAATAAGCATTTTCGAATATAATTTGTTTGGTGTAGTGGAAAGGTGCTTGGTTCTATAGTGTAAATAGTTGGTGGTTCGAATCCCGCTAACTGAAATTTTTTGTTTTACCCTAAAATTAATTTAATACCCCCAAATTTATTTTTTAAAGTTGCTGTGAATTTAATTTCATATTTTTAAATAGATAAAGGGGGAAATGAGCGAAGCGAGAGCATTTATTTTTTAAATTCGAAAATATTTTAATAATATTTAAATCTTTTTTTAAATCTTCTTTATCTTCTCTTTTTCTCTTTTTTATTTCCTTCCAAATCTGACAAATTCGTGCTTTCTCTTTCCAAAGCGCAAATACTGAAAAAAAATTTTTAATTTTTTTTTGAGAAAGTTTTTTAAAATTTCTTTTACCTCATGCTTTCTCTTTTCCCGTCCGGCATCTTTTTCTGCGAGTCCTTTAAACAAAAAAATTTTTTAGACTTTAAATAACTTTTTATTAACCATGTGTAGCAGCTAATCTTTCAATTCCTTCAGTTACAAAATTTCCTAATTGAGACAATAGAGTAGAAGATTCATAAAGTTGGCAAAGTAGTAAACGTTCTTCATCTCCCCCAGCCAACTTTTTAAAATTTTTAAATATTTTCTCTTAAAAAAATTTTTTTACTTGTGCACAATTATCTCCTCCATTTTCGGCTAATCCCGGTTGTAATAAACAAACCAAAACACAAAATAAAGATAAAATAACCATTAAGAAGGAATTGTTAGATGGCTGCATTTTTTGAGAAAAATAATCTTTTTCTTTAATAGTTCTGACTAAAAAATAAATATAACCGTAAATGCTCTAATTAAAGCCTCGGGCTTTTATTTTTCAATAGGTCTTTTGAGTGGGTTTCTATTAGTTACAGGAAACTTTAATAATATTTCCGGATTTTTAATTACTTTCCGGAAGGAATATCTAACTTTAATAATCATTTTTTTAATATGTCAGTTGGTGTAGTTGGAAAGTGCTTGGTTCTCTATTGTTAGGAGTCGGTGGTTCGAACCCTACCAGTTCTAACTTTTTTTGTTTTACCCTAAAATTAATTTAATAGCTCCAAAATTTATTTTTTAAAGTTGTTGTCTATTAGAGAATGGATATAAGGACTCCTTTTATATTAGAGCATTTCCGTTTTTATATTTTTTTCTTTTTTAACAATTAATTTTTTTGGGGACAAAAAATTTGGCAAATTAAAGGAACCAAAAAATTAAAGGAACCAAAAATGAAAATAAAAAAGAGAAAATATATTTTTTTCTTTTGTCCTGTCCTTTAAATTAAAGTAATAATCAAAAAGCTAGCTAAAAAGGGCAAACCCTCCGAACGGCAAAAAAAGTAGTAGAAATATGTTTTTATATTTAATGAATATAGCATGCTTTTATTTAATCCCTCCCCTGTTATTTTTGGGGTTTTTAATTAATTAAAAAATTATTTTTAAAGTTCTTATGGTCCGTTAAAGTTAGGAATTTTCTAGGAATTAAAAAAAATATTTTTGTGCTTCCTATTTTTTATTTTTTAAATTAATTAAAAGAATTTTTAAGGGGTCTTTAGGGTTTTTAGGGGGTCCTTCAGGTTTTAAATATTTTTTTAAAAATAATTTTAAGAATTTTAAAAATTATTTTGGCCTTCCTACAAATCTTTGTAAATTTTTTTAAAAAGAATTTGCATATATTTATATAAATGAGAACACCATGTAAAGCTTTAAAAAAGAGGGGAATTTAAAAAAAATTAATTTAAATTAATTTTTTCCTGGTGGTCCTTAAATTAAGAAAAAAAATTTTTTTAAAAAACGTCCTCATAAAATTCCTGCAAAAATCATAGGAGAGAATTTTAAAAAATTAATTTTTACGTAAAATAATTTTATGTTAAATTTTCTGTTTTTGACATGAAAAAAATTTTTTTCTGCCTGAGGCTATAAAGATTTGAATGAATTTTTTTCGGGATTTATTGGAAGTGTCCAAAGAAGTTTTTTTATTTTTTATGCCAACGGCATTCAGTAATTAACACAAAATGTGTAAAATAAATTGACAAATAAATTTATTTTATTTGTGTGTTTTTATTGGATAAAAAAAGGATTCGCACCAATGGAGTTTGGGAGATTTTTAAGTAAATCTTTTTAAAAAAATTTTTGGTAAAATTTAAAATTCAATTTAGCCAGGGATGGGGCTGATGACGTTAGAGTAGAAGAAAAAAAGAAGGAAATTTAAAAGGCCAAAAACCTGTAATCTTTTTAAGGCAAAAAGACTTTTGTTTATATCTCCGTTTAAATAATAGTTTTGACTTTTCAACAAACAAGTTAAATATTATTCAAAATAAGGGGGAAGGAAAAGCCTTGTTATCCTCCATATATTTGTCCTTTAAAAAAGTTTTCCCCAAGTTTCTTGTCACAAGAAAAAGATAATTAATAATTAGCCAAATTTGGCTTTAGTTTTTTTAATAAAAAATATTATTTTTCGGCTGTTAGAGACTGAATATTCTGGGAAAAAATTATTCTAATAGACGCCCTGGGCATTTATTTTTCTAAGGGTATGGAGAGTGGACTTCTAATAGGCCCGGGCTCCTTATTAGAGTTTGGCTTCCCCCGGAGCTTGTCTTTCTATTAGAACATTTACTTTGTCCTTTCTACCATTTTCAGACTCTAATGTCCTCCCTATTTTTCAAAGTTTTTGGAAATGCCCAAAGGATTTCAAAAAATTTGTTAATTAAAAGACAACGTGTTTTAAGTATATTTATGTAAAAATTTAAAAATATATCCAAGGAGTGCGGGGGATTTGCTTCGATAAATTTATAAAATTAAAATAAATTTTTTTAGTTTTAAACAAAATCTTTTTTAAAAATCAATAAAAATTCACTTGAGATTCTCATCTTTATAGAACGCCTACTTACACTATATGAGTTAAATTGAATTTTTAATCCTGTCTTCTGATTTGATGGATATACTTAAATCGAGAATTATGAAAATCTACTTGTTCATCTTCAAATTTGAAAATATTTACAAAATTTGACATAATGTAAATTTAAAAATAAATGACATTTTATCCCAATGCAGAGAGAATAGCGTGGTTAGAGAAACTGAGAAAAACAATTCAAAAAACGCCAATTTTGGCGAAATGTAAAAATTAAAATAAATGACTTTTTGTCCTCCAAGCTAGAGAGATTATAAAAAAGAAATAGTGTAGTTAGAGAAACGAGTAAATAAGAAATTGTGTTAGTTGAGTACAGGCTGATGGGAAGGAATATGTAAGGTTTATAAAAATTGTTAATTTTCAAAAAATCGATACTAATTTTTAAATTTTTAAATTAATAAATAATTAATTTTAATCGATACTAATCGATAAAATCAATACTAATCGATAATTATTTTTAAAAAATTTTTAATTTTCAAAAAAATCGATACTAATCGATAAAATCAATACTAATCGATAATTAATTTTTAAAAATTTTTAATCTTCAAAAAATCGATACTAATCGATAAAATCAATACTAATCGTTAATTAATTTTTAAAAAATTTTTAATTTTCAAAAAATCGATACTAATCGATAAAATCAATACTAATCGATAATTAATTTTTAAAAAATTTTTAATTTTCAAAAAATCGATACTAATCGATAAAATCAATACTAATCGATAATTAATTTTTAAAAAATTTTTAATTTTCAAAAAATCGATACTAATCGATAAAATCGATAATTAATTTTTAAAAAATTTTTAATTTTCAAAAAATCGATACTAATCGATAAAATCAATACTAATCGATAATTAATTTTTAAAAAATTTTTAATTTTCAAAAAATCGATACTAATCGATAAAATCAATACTAATCGATAATTAATTTTTAAAAATTTTTAATCTTCAAAAAATCGATACTAATCGATAAAATCAATACTAATCGATAATTAATTTTTAAAAAATTTTTAATTTTCAAAAAATCGATACTAATCGATAAAATCGATAATTAATTTTTAAAAAATTTTTAATTTTCAAAAAATCGATACTAATCGATAAAATCAATACTAATCGATAATTAATTTTTAAAAAATTTTTAATTTTCAAAAAATCGATACTAATCGATAAAATCAATACTAATCGATAATTAATTTTTAAAAATTTTTAATCTTCAAAAAATCGATACTAATCGATAAAATCAATACTAATCGTTAATTAATTTTTAAAAAATTTTTAATTTTCAAAAAATCGATACTAATCGATAAAATCAATACTAATCGATAATTAATTTTTAAAAAATTTTTAATTTTCAAAAAATCGATACTAATCGATAAAATCAATACTAATCGATAATTATTTTTAAAAAATTTTTAATTTTCAAAAAAATCGATACTAATCGATAAAATCAATACTAATCGATAATTATTTTTAAAAAATTTTTAATTTTCAAAAAAATCGATACTAATCGATAAAATCAATACTAATCGATAATTAATTTTTAAAAATTTTTAATCTTCAAAAAATCGATACTAATCGATAAAATCAATACTAATCGTTAATTAATTTTTAAAAAATTTTTAATTTTCAAAAAATCGATACTAATCGATAAAATCAATACTAATCGATAATTAATTTTTAAAAAATTTTTAATTTTCAAAAAATCGATACTAATCGATAAAATCAATACTAATCGATAATTAATTTTTAAAAAATTTTTAATTTTCAAAAAATCGATACTAATCGATAAAATCGATAATTAATTTTTAAAAAATTTTTAATTTTCAAAAAATCGATACTAATCGATAAAATCAATACTAATCGATAATTAATTTTTAAAAAATTTTTAATTTTCAAAAAATCGATACTAATCGATAAAATCAATACTAATCGATAATTAATTTTTAAAAAATTTTTAATTTTCAAAAAATCGATACTAATCGATAAAATCAATACTAATCGATAATTAATTTTTAAAAAATTTTTAATTTTCAAAAAATCGATACTAATCGATAAAATCGATAATTAATTTTTAAAAAATTTTTAATTTTCAAAAAATCGATACTAATCGATAAAATCAATACTAATCGATAATTAATTTTTAAAAAATTTTTAATTTTCAAAAAATCGATACTAATCGATAAAATCAATACTAATCGATAATTAATTTTTAAAAATTTTTAATCTTCAAAAAATCGATACTAATCGATAAAATCAATACTAATCGATAATTAATTTTTAAAAAATTTTTAATTTTCAAAAAATCGATACTAATCGATAAAATCGATAATTAATTTTTAAAAAATTTTTAATTTTCAAAAAATCGATACTAATCGATAAAATCAATACTAATCGATAATTAATTTTTAAAAAATTTTTAATTTTCAAAAAATCGATACTAATCGATAAAATCAATACTAATCGATAATTAATTTTTAAAAATTTTTAATCTTCAAAAAATCGATACTAATCGATAAAATCAATACTAATCGTTAATTAATTTTTAAAAAATTTTTAATTTTCAAAAAATCGATATCAACTCATAAAATCAATCATTTTTAACATATAAAAAATTTTACTCCCATAAAACAAATATCACTCAAAAAATCATGCTAATCGTCATTCTACTAAATTTTCACTTGTAAGACTCAAACAAAATTGCAAGAAATAAATACAAGTTTATCTTTTAAAAAATTAAACAACAGACAAATAAATAATAAACTTTTTTTTCTTTTTCGACCTCATTCGAACTGCAAATTGCATTTGTATCCAATCTATTGAAAATAAAAATTCATTAAAAACATTTAAATTGAAAAAAAGGTTATTTTCTAACTTCTATTTAAATCAGAAAAATTAATTCCCTTGGTGGGATTCGAACCTACACCCATATGTAGCATATCCAAAACTCCTACCAGTTACACCACAGAGACATATAATGAGAACAGAAATTTTATCGACTATAATCTAAAAAACATAAGGAAAACATCAAAAGGAGTAACCTACACTCTCCAAGGTAAGCCTTTCAAAAAATAAAAAGGAAAAAACGAACCAATTCACATTTGCTTTTACATATTCAATTGATCCATTAATCCATTAATTGGTAGTCGTGCTCTTATCTAAATTTAAAAGATTACTAATTAAAAAGACCATATTAACTGGAGATTAGGTTAAAATGATATTCGGAGTTGTTATAGAAATCTTATTCAAATATCAAAGACTATCGATAGTCTACGAAGCTTATAAACAATAGAAGGGATAATTTGAGAAGGGATAATTTTATAGCCCATACGTTCTTTAAACTTAAAAAATAAAACTTTAACGAGCAGAAACGTCTGGAATTTGCGTTGTTTGCAAAACCTAAGCTTGGAAACTTTCAGAGAAAATGTATGAAACCTTGAACCGAAAAAACCTCAAAAAAGATATTGCTAATTTATTTACCTTTTGACTAAATTTGGGACTCAAAAGAGGGATTTATATTTCCCCATTTTTACTAGCGAAATAAACGAGAAAAAGGCTTAACGCTTACTCGAGTTCAAACACAAGAAATATAAAAACCTTTCTCATCGTCCCAACCAAGATATTGACCAGTCAAGCAATGGTGGTCCATCACTTCTCTAATAGCAGTAGCTGATACGGCAGGCATTATGAAAATGAAAATATAAATAAATGAAAATTTAAAAAAACCTGTTGGAATAACGAAAGAATTGATGAAGTTGAAGCAACTGACGAAGGCGGCGGTGGAACTAACTGGACCAACGGAATTTAAAGGACATGGATAACTAATGAGCGCGAGGGAATACTGGATTAAAACCAATACTAGGATGAAACACAGGCATAAAATTGGGAACTTATCTTGACTCAATTAGAACAGTACAAAGGAAACCCCTAACAAAATAAATAAAATAAAAACAAACCTGTTAAAATGACGCGCGCGTCCTTTGTGAAGCACATTTTTCTACATATTGCAAGGCCGTCCAAAAAAAGCGCTGTCCAGAAAAGAATAATATGCTGCTCAAGTAAAAAATAAATGTTCATTTAAAGGACGAACCCGAAGACAAATAGAATCCACTTATCCAATCAAAGGGACCCCTCTTGATCTATCACTTGGACCCGAATGATCTACCGAAGTGACCAAAAGCGAATTCCTCATGATGACCAAAAGGGCGGTCTTTGATAATTCCTGACTAATCAAAGGGACTCCTAATGATCTATCACTTGGACCCGAATGATCTACCGAAGTGACCAAAAGCGAATTCCTCATGATGACCAAAAAGGTGGTCGATCTTTGATTAGTCAGCCTAACCTCTAACAACTAATTGTAAGACATCGAAACATGGCCCAAAACCCCTGTCCAATCAAAGGGACCCCTCTTGATCTATCACTTGGACCCGAATGATCTACCGAAGTGACCAAAAGCGAATTCCTCATGATGACCAAAAGGGCGATCTTTGATAATTCCTGACTAATCAAAGGGACTCCTAATGATCTATCACTTGGACCCGAATGATCTACCGAAGTGACCAAAAGCGAATTCCTCATGATGACCAAAAAGGTGGTCGATCTTTGATTAGTACTAATCGATAAAATCAATACTAATCGATAATTAATTTTTGATTAGTACTAAATTAATTTTTGATTAGTACTAATCGATCTTTGATTAGTACTAATCGATAAAATCAATACTAATCGATAATTAATTTTTAAAAAATTTTTAATTTTCAAAAAATCGATACTAATCGATAAAATCGATAATTAATTTTTAAAAAATTTTTAATTTTCAAAAAATCGATACTAATCGATAAAATCAATACTAATCGATAATTAATTTTTAAAAAATTTTTAATTTTCAAAAAATCGATACTAATCGATAAAATCAATACTAATCGATAATTAATTTTTAAAAATTTTTAATCTTCAAAAAATCGATACTAATCGATAAAATCAATACTAATCGTTAATTAATTTTTAAAAAATTTTTAATTTTCAAAAAATCGATATCAACTCATAAAATCAATCATTTTTAACATATAAAAAATTTTACTCCCATAAAACAAATATCACTCAAAAAATCATGCTAATCGTCATTCTACTAAATTTTCACTTGTAAGACTCAAACAAAATTGCAAGAAATAAATACAAGTTTATCTTTTAAAAAATTAAACAACAGACAAATAAATAATAAACTTTTTTTTCTTTTTCGACCTCATTCGAACTGCAAATTGCATTTGTATCCAATCTATTGAAAATAAAAATTCATTAAAAACATTTAAATTGAAAAAAAGGTTATTTTCTAACTTCTATTTAAATCAGAAAAATTAATTCCCTTGGTGGGATTCGAACCTACACCCATATGTAGCATATCCAAAACTCCTACCAGTTACACCACAGAGACATATAATGAGAACAGAAATTTTATCGACTATAATCTAAAAAACATAAGGAAAACATCAAAAGGAGTAACCTACACTCTCCAAGGTAAGCCTTTCAAAAAATAAAAAGGAAAAAACGAACCAATTCACATTTGCTTTTACATATTCAATTGATCCATTAATCCATTAATTGGTAGTCGTGCTCTTATCTAAATTTAAAAGATTACTAATTAAAAAGACCATATTAACTGGAGATTAGGTTAAAATGATATTCGGAGTTGTTATAGAAATCTTATTCAAATATCAAAGACTATCGATAGTCTACGAAGCTTATAAACAATAGAAGGGATAATTTGAGAAGGGATAATTTTATAGCCCATACGTTCTTTAAACTTAAAAAATAAAACTTTAACGAGCAGAAACGTCTGGAATTTGCGTTGTTTGCAAAACCTAAGCTTGGAAACTTTCAGAGAAAATGTATGAAACCTTGAACCGAAAAAACCTCAAAAAAGATATTGCTAATTTATTTACCTTTTGACTAAATTTGGGACTCAAAAGAGGGATTTATATTTCCCCATTTTTACTAGCGAAATAAACGAGAAAAAGGCTTAACGCTTACTCGAGTTCAAACACAAGAAATATAAAAACCTTTCTCATCGTCCCAACCAAGATATTGACCAGTCAAGCAATGGTGGTCCATCACTTCTCTAATAGCAGTAGCTGATACGGCAGGCATTATGAAAATGAAAATATAAATAAATGAAAATTTAAAAAAACCTGTTGGAATAACGAAAGAATTGATGAAGTTGAAGCAACTGACGAAGGCGGCGGTGGAACTAACTGGACCAACGGAATTTAAAGGACATGGATAACTAATGAGCGCGAGGGAATACTGGATTAAAACCAATACTAGGATGAAACACAGGCATAAAATTGGGAACTTATCTTGACTCAATTAGAACAGTACAAAGGAAACCCCTAACAAAATAAATAAAATAAAAACAAACCTGTTAAAATGACGCGCGCGTCCTTTGTGAAGCACATTTTTCTACATATTGCAAGGCCGTCCAAAAAAAGCGCTGTCCAGAAAAGAATAATATGCTGCTCAAGTAAAAAATAAATGTTCATTTAAAGGACGAACCCGAAGACAAATAGAATCCACTTATCCAATCAAAGGGACCCCTCTTGATCTATCACTTGGACCCGAATGATCTACCGAAGTGACCAAAAGCGAATTCCTCATGATGACCAAAAGGGCGGTCTTTGATAATTCCTGACTAATCAAAGGGACTCCTAATGATCTATCACTTGGACCCGAATGATCTACCGAAGTGACCAAAAGCGAATTCCTCATGATGACCAAAAAGGTGGTCGATCTTTGATTAGTCAGCCTAACCTCTAACAACTAATTGTAAGACATCGAAACATGGCCCAAAACCCCTGTCCAATCAAAGGGACCCCTCTTGATCTATCACTTGGACCCGAATGATCTACCGAAGTGACCAAAAGCGAATTCCTCATGATGACCAAAAGGGCGATCTTTGATAATTCCTGACTAATCAAAGGGACTCCTAATGATCTATCACTTGGACCCGAATGATCTACCGAAGTGACCAAAAGCGAATTCCTCATGATGACCAAAAAGGTGGTCGATCTTTGATTAGTCAGCATAACCCCTGACAACTAAGACACCCGAAACATGACCCAAGACCCATGACCAATTTTCAATTAAACCATGTTTTTGAATCGCGAGCAGCATACCAGTAAAAGTTGATTCGAAAAAATTTTTCAAAAACTAAAGACCTTAATTTTGTTTTGACCAAAGAGCCGCAACCTGGAATAAAAAAATTAAGATAAAATTTAAAAAATTAGTCATTTGTTAGGGGTTTCCTTTTACTGTTCGAATCCCCAAAATTAAATCATTCCCCAATTAAAAGGAAAATAAATTGCAGCTTGATGTTGTCCAAATAGAAGCTGCTGAACAATGTTGAAGTAAATGTGAAGTAATTTACACGAAAGCGTTGGCCAACAACAAACAAAAGTAAAAATGGCCGCTTGCAAATCTTTGCTAAAAATAAGAGATTCAATTTTATAAAAATAGTGCGAGTCAGTGAAATAAAGAAATTAATGGCGGACTCATTAGACACAAACATGTACTGGGTAGAGAAAAAGAATTCTTACTTTTCCTCACTCTATTGAAGAAGAAACTAATTTCGCTTCTCTAACCAGTACATGTTTCTGTTTGTCTAAGCAACGGTCATAGAAAAAAATCAATAATCGAGGAAAGAAAGTTCGAAAACGCTAGACTGAAAGCGTAATTCTTAACGGTAAAGCCGTTTTATAGCGGGCCGATTCAGAGTAGCCAGTTAGAGTGCGAAAAAGAGGGAACGGGCAGGGTACGATTGCCGCCATTACGCAAAAATGGAGGGAGAACAAATTATAAAAATATTGAAACCAGTTATAAACTGGATTAAAAAAAATGAAAAAATGTTAAAATAAAAAAAACTTTATACGAAAAAAAACAAAATTGTTAAAATTTTTTGGGGAAAATAAAATATTGGCACATTTTTTTGCAAGGATAAATAATTAAATAATTATAAAATTTGTAGGCAATGTAAGATATAAATAAAAAAGAAAGGCAAGAATAAAAAGGAGTAAGAAATGCAAAAGAAAGGCATCGAAATTCTTTGAAATTCCAAAAATCGGATCAAAACTTTCAAAGAAAATACAAAATTATTGATGAAAATCTATTAAAGATTTCGATGCAATTGAAAAAAATTAATTAAGAAAATAAAATGGCAGCGTTGTTATAATAGGAACGCGCCGAAATACCGAAAAAAACACCCCTTCTTCCCCAAAAGCTGTCCAAAAATATCGCCAAACTGTGGAAAATATAGAGGGGTGTTGTCCAATCATATGGACATTCACTTTCAACAAAAGGTGAAAGGTTATTTATTCTATCAATTTAAATTTTGAGGTATTCCGGCGTGCCTTTTTTGAGGGAATTGGTATTTCGGCGTATAAAATACTTTAAAAATGTGAGCATTAAAAATTAATTTATAAACCTTTATTTATTTTTTTGTTAATATTTACCACCTCCACTCCTTGTTGTACTAGTTATTGTTGATGTTTGTTGAACATGTTTGTCACTAGTAATTCCTGTTCTTGGATCAAAATGACGATGATGGCGAACCTAAATATAAATTTAAAAAATAATTTTTAAAAAAAGGAAAAGGTCAAGAAAACTCCTTCTAATGTCCACTGTATTCGAGAGGCCCGTATTTTTCCCAAGAAAATATAAGAATATCCGTATTCCTAAGAAAGAACACTCATATAATTCCTTAATTCTTCCCAAGAAGTGGTCCCTATATTCCAAATTTTTCACCCAAAAAATTAAAAAAACCTTAGTATTTTTATCAATAACATCAACATCTTCTCCTCCTTCACCCTCATCATCTTCTAATATTAATGAAGGATTTTTAAATGCAAATCCTTTTTTTAAACTATCATTTGTTGTTGCATAATGACGCCAAGATGAAGAGGAAGGATAATTTGTTGTTGAAGTTTTTAGAGAAGAAATATCTCTTCCACCTTCTCTTCTTGAATTTGAAAATTCAGCAATACTTTCACCTCTATCCAATTCAGAATCGACAAATTTGTGTGGCTGTTGCTGTTGTTGATGATATTGTTGTTGTTGATTATTACGAATATTTGTCTATTAAAAGAGAAAAAATAAAAATTTCTCAAAAAAAACTAACCGTTGCTCTCCCCATATTATTAGTAGATGTATAAACATTCGAAGCTTCAGCAGCAATATTTTCAGAAGAATTTGTCGCCTCATTATGTACGTCTACACCTGTCACAATTTCTTCTGTTCTAATAATATCCTTTAAAAATATTTTGTAAATATTCTAAAAATTCCAAAAAAACCGTTGTAACTCTCCTCTCAATTTCTTCCCGAATAGTAAATTCACTGGATGCAGCACTTGCTAAGGATGACCCATCATGGTGTAAATGGGCACGAGGTATTCTCAAACCATCTTCTAAATATCCGGCTAAATGAGCTGCTCTGCTATCTGCTGCCTTAAAAATTAAAAAAAATTTCAAAAAATTTCTTCAAAAAAATAAAAAAACAAACCGAGTCAGTATGTGAAGATTGTTTTAATTTTGCACGAGGAATTCCATAAAGAGAAAAATCGGCACCACTATCGCTACTTGCTGATGCATCTAATGTTGCGAATTCTGGCCGTCTATAGAAACAACGGCAACGAGTGCATAAATAGAGAAGGAAACTAAAAAAGAATTTTTGGAAATATAAAAAATATTTCAAAAAAACCAAAGTGAAAGTAGAAGGAAAACCAAAGCTAACAGAACAAGTAAAACAAGGGAAGCCGATGCTGGTGCCAATTCACAAAATTGTCCACTATACCCATCAAAACATTGACATATTACGTTCGTATTGTTTGTAGGATCGGGAATACAAGCCTTGAAAAAATAAATTTAGACAATTTTAAAAATTAAATTAACCCCATTTTCATGGCATTGAGCACACAATTTGCTTGCACAAAAACGACCCTTTAAAAAATTAAATTATAATTAAAGACTAAAAAATAAACCGGCAATTCCAAATTTCCATCTTCCCATCCTGGTGGACATTGACATGAATAACCTTCTGGAAGATTTGTACAAATTGCGTAACTTGAACAATTGTGTAAACCCAAAGCACATTCATCAACATCATGAGGAGAAAGGCAATATTGATCAGAAGAAAATCCAAGGCTCTATTTTAAAAATAAATTAATAGTAAGAGTCGACCCCAAGACCTACACCCTTCAGGAATTATCCCATTAAAAATTAAAAAAACCAACCATTCTAGATTCAGAATGTCTAATATCTACAAATCCTTTATGACATTGACATTCTGCTTGTTGTTCAGTATTTACACAACTTGTATTTGATGGACAATAATTAACATCACTACAATAGTCGAGTACACAAACACTTCCAGGAATTGAACCTTTTGGTGATGCATCTGTATATCCTTTTTTGCATTCACATTTATAGAGGAATTCCTGAAAAATTAACAAAGTTTGGTTTATATCAGGGATGTCAAAGGTCACCCGAAACATTGACCTAGTTCGGACTCCCGATCCGAGAAAATTTTTCACCGACCCTAACCCCAACCTAAATTTCTTTCCCTCTTAATCCTGCCTCGACCCGAGACCCGGCCATTTTTAACCGAAAACCACATCCGAAAATTTTTTTAAAAACCCAACTCGAACCCCGACCCGTTTTTTTATCAACGTGAATCCTCAATTTTGAACCACAAAAAGGTTATGGCCCAAAATACTACACTTATATAAACCTCAAATACAATTAAAAAAAACTTACAAGATCAATACATCTCGCTTCTGAAGAACATTCATTTTCTTCTTCTTTCTCACATTCATTGTAACTTTGAGTTGGCACACATTTCTTTAAACAAAAAATTTTCTTTAATGAAATTAAAAAATGATACCCTTCCAGGATCTGAAGGATTCAAGTCTCTTTGTCCATTAGTACATTCACATCGATAAGCATTTGGTCCCAATTCTATACAAATACCTTTTGGATGACAATTATTCTAGAAAAGGTTTAAAAAATTTTAAAATTTTTCCAAAAAATTTCAAACCTTGAAACAAGAACTGAATGGACTTTTTTGATTTGTACTTAAATAAAGTCCAGAATTTCCCAATTGTTGTCCATTTTTTTCAATAATATATTTAACTAATTGTGTATAAACATCCAATGGATTTTTAACTGCTCCTTTTCTAAAATGCATTGTTGCATTAAATAAGAGTCCATTATCCCAGCTAGCATTTATTAACATTGGATCAAGAATTTCATTAACCTCAACAGAAACAAAGGCATTCCTTCAGAAAAAATTTTTTTTTGAAATTTTAAAATTTTTTTTCAAAAAAACAAACTTTAGCAATGTTTGTGGATAACATTGAGCAATTCCTTTTTCAAATAGACGAACATATTCTTTATTTAAAGGATTTAATGGATTTGCAAATGTTTCATTATACAAAAGTTGGTTATTATTTTTTCTTATAATCCATAAAGGTATTTGCCAAGATTCAACTGGACGACATTTTTCTTCTATTGAAGGCCTTTTTTGTCCATTAGGGCATCCACAAAGTGTTTCAGCAATACAAATCTGGAAAATAATAACATTTTTAAAGTCTCATTATGAAAATGGGTCTACTCGAAGACCCCAAGAAGATAAAATCCTAGAGGTCGATACCCAGGTGGTCAACTGACCCTAAAGAACCCCTTAAAATCAATCTATGGGATCCAGACAAAAAGGGCAATCCACAGGAATTAACAAACTAGAGGTTGATCCTAGGGGGCCAACTGACTCTGGAGGTCAACTCGATATATTTGTTGCTAACCACATAGATCTCAAAAAAAAATCATAAATTTAGTATACCTCCCCCAATTCTTTTTTGCAGACAGCAGAAGAAGAGTCATCTTCATTACCACCACAATAATCTTCAACAGGTTGTTGTTTAATACAAGGATTGAGTAATTCAAAATCTGGAGCGACAATTAATTGCCCATTATTGCTAATTGCACTTTAAAAAAAATTTTCAAAATTAAAATTTTAAATAAAAAAATAAACCCATTAGAATGTTGAATTGAAGTAGAAAGTTGTTCCCATAATTCACAACTAGAGAAATTTTTTTTTATTTTTCTAAATAAATAAACCGATTTAAAGGTTGTTGCTGTTGGTTTTTATTTGAAGAAATTGTAAAATTTACAAGTATACCATCACTCCAAGAACTATTAATTGCTTTTGGATGTGTTAAATATGAAACATCAGTTGTAACATAATGAGATGCAAATTTTGTGCTTAAAATGTGATAACCAATTAAAATCATTTTTTAAAAGAATTAAAAAAACCTTCCAATAGCTTTAGCCATTTCTCGTTGAAATTCTTGTACAAATTCAACATAAGTACTACTTGAACTATCACCATAATCACTGCTATAAATGAGAGGTTGTTGTCCACGATTAATTACTCTATAAAAATTTTAAAGAGTAAAAAATTTTTAACAAAATTAACCTGAAAGCAAAAGAAGTTTTTTCAACAGGAACACATTTGTTTTCATTAGAAGCACGACCATCACCAGGACGGCAAAGGCAGCGAGTACCACCAACACAAACCTATAATATTACAAAACAATGAGGAATAAAGATTAGTTGTTGCCGCCCGGTTAAAATTTTTTCCTGTGGTAGGCTCAAATAAAGAGGTGGCAATTGAGCCGTCACAGAAAAAACATAACGGGCCGTCAAGAACCCGAATATAAAGATAATGAACAAAATCTCAGAAACCTCATTACGTTCAGACAAACACCAATGATTACGTCCACATGCAATTCCTTTTAATACCGTCGATTGTTGTTGTTGTTTAGAGGGACGTTGAATGACATGTTCGGGTTGTTCATTTTCAGAAAATGCTAAAAAAATAGATTAAAAAAGAAATTTTTATTACAAAATATTACCAATACAAACTCGACCAGCTTCTAAACCTTTAGTTCCAGAATCATCATAAAAACCATCATTACCTGTAAATAACAGGAGATAAAAGTTCTTTAAAAAAATATGTAAAAGACCTAAAATTGACAAAGACCAAGGCCGAAAAAACCAGGAAAAGCCCCTACGCCTTTATAAAAAACCTTACATCTACAAGTAAAACCATCTTCAGTATCTTCACAAATAGCATTCTTATCACACTTATTTCTTGTAGGATCCTGACATTCATTGTAAAGGCAAATTCGTCCAGGATGTTCTGCTGGACCATGGTCTTTAAATGGTTGTTTACATTTGCAATTATAGCCACTAGGAGTGTCAAAACAATCAGCATTTGGTGAACAGTCATTAAGTGCAAAATTTAGACATTCATTTTGCACTATAAATTAAAGAATGAATTTAGAATTATTTCAAAAAAATTACTGAATTTGCAAGAAGTTCCAGGTTGTGCAGTATTCAAATCATGATAATCTGGACGACATTTACATTCATAACCTTCAGGTTTGTCAAAACAGTCAGCGAAACGACTACAGTTATTTAAAGATGGATTTGAACATTCATTAATTTGAGAGATGCATTTTCGTCCAGGACGACGTTCTTTATCTGGCGAACGATCCATTGCATTAAGAGGACAGCGGCAAGTATATCTATCAAAAAATGTTTGAATAAAATGTTTTTCTAGGATCGGGTTTCGAGTCGAGAAAATTCCAAATTTCGCCTTTCGATTAACCCGTCCAATCCTTGATATGCGGTATATTCAAAAACTAAAAAAATAAAATACCCTTCAGGTTGATCTTCACAGATAGCCAAAGGATCGCAATCATTTAACGAGCGGTCCAAACATTCATTCACAAATTCAATACAAATCCGTCCTGGTTTACGAACTTTATCAGGACTTTGGTCCACATAACCATCTCTACAACGACAAGCAAAACCTTCAGGTAACAGTTTATCTTCTGTACAAACTGCGGCAGAATGGCTTTAAAAATTTAAAATAGTTCTAGAAAAAAGTTGAAATTAAATACCAATCATTACGTGTTGCATCGATACAAATTGGTTCAGTAAGTACACAAACACGTCCAGGTTTTGTTTTAATATCTGGCGAACGATCTTCATAACCTGGAAGACATTCACATGTAAATGAAGCAGCACCAGTAGCACGACAAGCACCCTTTTGATGGCAATCATGAGTGCTATCCTGACAAGGATGACCTTTAAAAAATTCCAAATTGATGAAAAAATTAAATTTTATAAACGTTGTGGTGGAGGAGGTGGTGGCGGCAATTCACAAACACGGCCTTTTGGCTGTCCAAAAGGAGATTTATCTAAATAACCACGTGCACATTCACAGCGATATCCTTGTCCCTCTTCATAACAGACTGCCTTCCTTGAACAATTGTTTAATTTTGGGTCCCGGCAAAATGAGTTGCGGACACAAATACGGCCTTGAACACCATCCGGAGACTAAAACAAATTTAATCTCTATTTTATAAAATATTCACCTGATCAATATATCCATGAATACAAGTACATGTGTAATTGTTACCCCCCTGGGGTTCACATACAGCAGCAGCACTGCATTCATGATTGGCTGGACATGTTTCAGGGACTAAAAGAAAGATAATAATAAAAGAATGAATTTTTTAAAAAGTAACCTCCACAAACTCGGCCTGGTTGAATTGCTAGATTTGGTGATCTGTCCACATAACCATCACGACATTCACATGTGTAACCCTGAATGATGAATAAAATTTTATAAAACAAAAAATAGACCTCTTCTAAATCGCGACAGTCAGCATTAGGAGAACATGTATGTCTACCCTCTTTACATTCATCTATCAGTTTCACACATACACGGCCTGGACGATGTTGTCTATTTGGTGAGCGATCAGTAAACCCTTTCGGGCATTCACAAGTGAATGCCTTTGAAATAAAATTAAAGGTTAAAATCATACTTTTAATTTACCTGTTCATTATCTTGACAAACAGCCTGTGGGTCACAATCATGTTTTCCTGTCAAACATTCATTTTCAAAGACATGGCATACTCGTCCAGGGAAAGCTGCAGATGGAGAAATATCTTTTGTGTTTGAAGGACATTCACACTGATATCCATCTAAATATTAAAATAATTTAAATTCAAATATTTTTACAAAAACCTGGCTGATCAATGCATTTTGCTCGCGGATCACAATCGTTCAATTTTTGATCTATGCATTCATTGACAATTGGGCGACAAGCTCTTCCTGGTAAACTAGGCGATGGAGAAACATCAGCGAATCCAGCTTTACATTCACAATTATATCCGTCCTCTTCATCCAAACATTTTGCATTTCTATCACATGAATTAAGTTCGGGACGTTCACATTCATCAATCATTTGTTTGCATATTCGCCCTGGCCTTTCAGGTCGTAAATCATTAAATCCTTTTTTACAACGGCATTGAAAACTGTCCTAAAAATTTAATTTTTTCTGAAAACCTTTCATTAAATTTTTTCTAACCTCCAAATCGATACATTCTGCATGTAGGTGGCAATCGTTTAGATGAGGAAATTGGCATTCGTTAACCACTGATTTTATAAAAATTTAAAGAAATTAAAGATACTTTACAACTCACAAGCTTGACACAATCTTCCTGGTCGTTCATTAGCTTTAGGAGAAATATCTTTAAAACCAGATCGACATTTACATGTAAAACTATCAATCAAATCTTGGCATTCCGCACTATAACACGGGAAATAATAGAAAAAATAGAAAAATCCCCCACCTCGGATGGCAATCATTCAACTGTGGGAATTGACATTCATTAATGACTGTACAAGCTGCAGTACCACTAGTATTATTTTTAGTAGTAGCTCTTTCATAATTTAATGGGCAAGCACATTTTGGTTGGCCAGCAACAATTCGACAAACTTCATTCAATTCAACTTTACATCCTTTATTTCCAGCAGTTAACTGACATTCATCCGGTGGTGGAGTTGGACGGGGAACACAATAACGGCCTGGATGTGTTACACGATTTGGAGATTGATCAAGATAGTTTGATCGGCATTGACATGTAAATCTAATAAATTAAATTAAAGTTTGTATCTAAACATTTTTTCTTAATACTTAAGTTTGTACTTGAATATATTTCGACCTTGTAATTTTAAGTTTGAACTTGAAAATATTCCTTAAAGTTTATTTTAGTAATATTCGAGTCTGAACTTAAATATACTCCGGTAAGTTTAATAAATAATATTTAGGTTTGAACTTATATATTCCGGAAAGTTTGTTTTTTAATATTTAAGCTTGCACTTGAATATATTCCGGAAAGTATATTTTAATAATATTCAAGTTTAAACTTAATTCCGTAAAGTTTGTTTTAGTAATATTCTAGTTTGAACTTAATATATTCCGGAAAGTTTGTTTTTTAATATCAAAGCTTGCACTTAAATATATTCCGGAAAGTATAATAAATAATATTTAAGTTTGAACTTAAATATATATTCCGGAAAGTTTGTTTTATAATATTCGTTTAAACTTGTACATATTCCGGAAAGTTTGTTTTTTAATATTTAAGTTTGAGCTCCATATATATCCCGGAAAGTTTGTTTTACCAATTCCCTCAACGTTAAGTTTGCAATGAAATTACTTACCCCTGTGCTAAATCCAAACAATCAGCATCACTATGACAGTCATCTTTCTTTAAAACACATTCATTAACTAATGCAGGTCTACAAATACGTCCTGGCCTTTAAAAATAAATATTGTTTTAAGTTTGTACATAAATAAACTTTCTAATACCTTTGAGCAGGTTCAGGGCTTTCATCTACAAAATTTTGAGTACATTTGCATGTATAACCAGAATCAGTATCATTGCAAATTGCATTTGGAGAGCAATCATGTAATCCTTGTGTACATTCATCAATCTAATAATTTTATAATTAATTTAAAAAATAAATTATTTCCAAGCACCTTTGCCAAACATCGACGTCCGGGTTTTTGTAAAGGATCAGGTGAAACATCCAAATAATTTTTTGGGCATTGACATTGATAACTGTCTTCAGTATCTGTACATATTGCTGTTGGGAAACAATCATGTTGACCAGCAGCACATTCATTAACCAAGCGTTTACAATTACGACCAGGCCTAGTTTTTCTATCCAAAGAAACGTCCAAATAATTAGGAGAACATTGACAAGTGTAAGAATCTTTAAAGAAAAAATAAGAGTTCCAGAGAATTTTGTAATATTCAAGTGGCACTTAAGTAAAAATATTCAAAAAAATCAGGCATACCAGGAGTATCTTGGCATATTCCTCCTTCCTTAGCACAATCATGAGTTCCTTTAACACATTCATTTTCGAGTTGTTTGCAAAGACGGCCTGGTTTATGTGTAACATTTGGAGAAATATCGAGAAATCCTTGACGGCAACGACAAGTATAACCTTCATCTGTATCTGTGCAAATGGCATGATCCTGTGGAAAAATCTCCAGATAAAAGATTTCCTTTAAATAGAAAACAAACCGGTAAATCGCAATCATTCAAAGCTGGGTTGTCACACTCAGGTATGAACGGAATACAGACACGGCCTGGAGCGTTGACAAGGTCGACGCTTTTATCACGAAAGTTTGGTGGGCAAACACATTCATATTTGTCTGTTGCGGCGTCGTAGATACATCCTAAGGAAAAGATTAATTTTAGTCATTATTAAGGGTCTTCAAAAATCGTACTCATGGGATCACTCCGGGTACTTCGCTTAAAACCATAAGTTCCCATGTCAATAAAATAATTAAAAAAACTAACTAGCATTTTTGTCGCAATCATTTCTTCCTTCCTGGCATTTACTGTTACTTTCTTGCACCTTTACACATTGTCGACCTGGATTGCGGAATTCATCTAGATCACTAAATCCGGCTTTACAAATACATTTGTAGGAGTCATGACTTAAAAAAAATTTTTTTCAAAAAAATTTGCTCAAAAATTTTATCTTACGTATCCACACAAAACGCATCTGGATGGCAAGTATTCAATTCTTCACGAGAACATTCATCAACTAATTTACGACAAATAATTCCTGATTCATGCCGCGCATTTGGAGATAAATCAACAAAACCAGGTTTACAACGACAAATGTATCCTTCAGCGGTGTCCACACACAAAGCATCAGGTGAACAACGAGTATGTGTTTGACCTAGAGCACATTCATTAACTTCTCCAACACATAAACGTCCAGGTTTATTTACGGGATCTGGAGATTGGTCTAGAAAAAAATAAAAGTATAATATAACAAAAATATAGGGAGTGTGCCAGTTTCGCCTCCCGCCTTTTTGGTGTTTCGCTTTCGCGTTTTAAATTGAATTTCGGTTTTCGTTTCGTCTTTCGTGTTTCGTTTTTTAAATCATTTTCAGTAAACCCTCTTGTCTGGTATAAAATAAAATAATAAACCTAAATATCCAAGAGGGCAAACACACAAATAACTTTCATCAGTATCAATACATTTTGCAGCAGGATCGCAATCATTATCTCTTTTGTTTAGACATTCATTTCTCACTTAAAAAAATTAATTTTCTAAAATAATTTTTAAAAAATCATACAGCAAATTTCAGTCGCTGGATGTCGTTTCTCTCCTGGTAAACACTGACAAGTATGAAATTGTCCAGAAGTATGTAAAAGGCAATGTTCACGTTTACGTATATCACATTCATCTTCACTTTTTCTAAGTGGGTCACAAGATCCAGGAGGACCACAATTTCCTGATCGAGGATTTAAAGCCATTCCTGGAGGGCAAGTTTTCACATTAAGTGATGGAGAAAATGTTGTTGAAGAAGTAAAGTTTGAAGGTAAATGTTGTTTATTAGAAGGTATATGAGAAATTGAAGAAGATATACATATTCCTGAATGCATTTCTCGTGCATATGAAGCAGGACAAGCGCAACGATGATTTCCTATAAAATTGGGAATACCATAAATGCTCTATTACAAGCCAAAACTCTAATATAAGCCCAAATGTAATAAAAGCCCATCTCCAATATAAACCCACTCAGCGAAATTTGAAGAAAAGAACCCCAAGCTTATATAATCTAAAAACGGATAACTTTAAGAATTACCAAAAGGTGTTCGTTGACACAATTCAGGATGTGGACAAGAAGTTGGCAACTGAAATATTTAATAAAAATTAAAAAAAACATAATTAAAATTATACTTCAGGATTGCACAAATCTCCACCACAAACATGGGTTAATGGATGTCTATCAAATCCACCATTAGGGCAATGGCATGTTGGTTTTTTATTAATTAAAGTACAAATTTCATTTCGTGTTCTATCACACCCTGTTTGCGCATCAACACTGCAACCAGTTGATAATTGAGTTGGACGTGTTGGAGAAGGGCATGCTAGTTTTTGAACCTTAAATTTGATACCTTAAGTTATTATAAACTAAACAAATTTATACAATTGATCGAAGTCGCATATCCAAATCCTTGAAGCGATCAACATAAAACCAGCGT
This sequence comes from Meloidogyne enterolobii, assembly GCA_963681835.1. Lineage (NCBI taxonomy): Eukaryota > Metazoa > Nematoda > Chromadorea > Rhabditida > Meloidogynidae > Meloidogyne > Meloidogyne enterolobii. The sequence continues at coordinate 863,616 of CAVMJV010000088.1, forward strand.
TGTTGAGAACCTATTAAAGTAAATAATAATTATGAATAAATCACACATTTATATCAGGGATGTCACAGGTTAACCAGAAACCCAATTCAAGAAATTTTACAAAAAACCCCCAACATGAAACCCAACACGAGGAGCACGGACATTTTTCGAACCAAAGAAAATTAACCCAAACCGAATTTTCTCTCAACACGTGACATCCCTTATATATTTTTATATTAAACCAGCTATCGATTCCAATTCCGAAGCAAGTACATGATCAGTAACTCCAATAGCAAAAGTATTTATATGTTGTTCTCTAGCTTTTTGTGCTGGTTCTGTTACATTATCCTGACTTCTTCCATCTGTTATAACTATAGCAACACGGCTTACATCAGTACTACTACTTGATGATGATGATGACGGAGGGGAAGGAGGACGTGCTCCTCGACGTTGGGCAAAACCTTCTTGAACCATATGTTGTATTGCTGCCCCAGTTCTTGTTAAACCAGTCAAATATTGAGTTTGGGCTATTGCTTGAAGTAAAGAATGTTTGTCAGAATATTGATTCAAATCAAATTCATGTCTTATTTGATCACTATATTGAATTAATCCGACTCGAGTATTTTCTTGTCCAATATCAAAAAGTTCAACAAAATCGCTTATAAAACGAAGAACCTGAAAAAAAAATGATTGAAAAATTTTTGTAGTAGGCCTTCAGGGTTGATCCCATTTTATCTACCTCATTTCTAAAAACAGCAGAACCAATACTTCCAGAACCATCCACCAAAAACATCAAATCTGTCTTTTGCTTTGGACAACTTGTTTGAACTGTACAAACACGACCAGGAGGTAAATTTGCACTAGTAGAAACATCTACATAACCAGGAATACAACGACAACTATATCCTTGTTGTGTGTCAATACAATCAGCACTTTCGTCGCAAGTATTTAAAGAACGATCGGCACATTCATTACTTGCTTTAAAATTTTTTTTATTCTACTTACGCATTTTCAGTAATAGAGCCCCATGAGGATTTATTTTTCAACCATCCCACATGTGTGGGAAAGGGTATATTAAAGAGGGATTTAGGGAGGGTATATTTTCCACCCGTCATAAAAAAGCGCATTAAAAATGGGGCAAGGAGGGTTTTATTAAAGGAAGCTCTAATCTGACGGGGACTTTAATAAAGAAAACGCAATTAATTTTTCTTAAACAAACCATTAGAGCATCTTCTTCCAGGTAGCAATTCATGTTGTGAAGATATATCAACAAAACCTTCTTTACATATACAAGCAAAACCATCAGTTGCGTCTACACATTCAGCAAAAGGTGAACAATCATGTGCTTGATTTGCGCATTCATTTATTACTAAAAAATTGAGAATTTAAAATTTTTCTCGATTAATTCTACTCACATTCTTTACATATTCTCCCAGGTTTAGTTTCAGGATCAGGCGATTTATCAAAAAATCCTGGTCTGCATTGACATTGAAACGAGTCAAAAAGATTTACACAAATAGCATCTATAAATATTTTTAATATTTAAAAATCCCAAAATATCGTTAACGCTCTCTAATTAACGCCCCTATCAAATAAAAGCACACCTAGGATGATTTACAGCAAATAAAAATTTACTTTTGTCACACTCCATTGAATGTTTACAAGCACTAGTTAAACGACAAGTTCCATCAGAATATAAAAACGATCCTTCTGGACAAGCACAAATAAAATTTCCATCGGTATCCTCAATACATTCCAATCCTTTTCTACAAGCATAAATTCCTTTAGTTTGATCACAAGTATCCAAAGAAAGTTGAAATGGATTTGAAGTTAAATTTGATTCTTTTTCTTGTATAGGTTTAATACAAAGACGACCAGGATATTTACGAGCATCTGGTGATGTATCCAAAAATCCAGTTTTGCATTTACATGTATAACTTAAAAAAAGACAATTAAATTAATATGCAAAAGCAGGGAAGGGGGACCGGTCGAGAAAAAAGGCGTTCGGGCCTCAAATCGGGTATTCAAAATCTTATTCGGATAGGGGTTCGAGTAGAAAAAAGACTGGGTTTCGGAAAACCAGTCCCATCCTTGATACAATGTATAGAATTACATATATTCCTAAGACCATAATTCCTCCACTAAAGAATGTGGGAGGACGAGAGGAAGTGCCTACGGCATCCATAAGGATGAAATGATCATCTTCAGAGAGAGAGAGACGTATAGTCTTTCATACCTTTCCTTTGAATCCTCACAAATTGCATGCTCAGAACAATCATTAAGTTTAGAGTCCAAACATTCATTCACCGCTTCAATACATCTTCTTCCCGGTAATCTATTAAATTGTTCGGATATATCCACAAATCCTGGTCTACATCGACAAATAAAACTGTCATCTGTGTCGATACAATTCTATAAAAGATGTTTGGAAAAAACCTCTAATAAAAATTTCCTACAGCATTAGAATCACAATCAACAGCATATTGTTTAGGAGCAGAGCATTCATTAACTCTTCGACGACATAAAATTCCTGGACGAGATCCTGGTGGGGAAACATCAACAAAATCGCTTTTGCATTTACAACTGAAGCCAATCGTCTTCAAAATTTTTGAAAATTTTTTCAAAAAAATTAATTTTTTCACCTCATCAATACAATCAGCATCTGGAGAACAATCATTAAGTCTAGAATCTAAACATTCATTAATAGCCAAACAACGTCCATCAGGCAAGCGACTATAACCATTTGCACAAGCACATCTATATGTTCCACTCATAAATTGACAAGCTTCATGTCTTGTTGAATCACAACTCATTGGATCATTAACATCACATTCTGGTGTTGAAGGTAAATTTTCTTTAAGAGAAAATAAAAAAATTTTATAAAAATGTTTTAAAAAACTTCTTGAACAAATTCGGCCAGGTTTTTTATCCTTTTGTGGACTTTCATCATTGTAACCACTAGAAAATTAAATTTTTGTAAAAAAAAAATTTTTTAATAAGAGAAAAACTCACTCTTTACATTGACAAGTAAAAGATTCATCTGTATCAATACAATTTGCATCACGAGAACAATCACTAGAAAAAAATTAGAAAGAAGCTAAAAAAAGCTTTGTATTTATTATTTGTTTTCCTCTGCCACTATTTAAAATAGTTATGCATTTTTACAATTGTAAAAAGTTGAGAGAATTAAATTAATTTTGATTTTACAATTTAAAAAATTCTGATTTTATATACATATATTTAATCTGTTTTTTTGTTTTACAATTGTAATTACTTCTGATTTCAGAATTAAACTTAATTCTGATTTTTATATTAAACTTATTTTGTTTTTACAATTGTAAAAAGTTTTGCAAATAAACCTAATTTAATTCTGATTTGTAAATAATTCTGATTTTTGTTTTACAATTATATATTTCTTTTAAAAAACAAAACAAACTTTTCCCCATGTTGAAGACACTCATTTCGCACCAACAAACAAACTCTTCCAGGCAACTTTCCTTGTTTAGAAGAAACATCGACATAGCCACGTTGACATTTACAAATAGGTGGTTGTCCTGCTAATACATTTTCAACACATTCAGCTTCTGGAGCACAATCAATATTACGGCATTGGCTACCTATGAAACAAAAAAAATTATTTTGATTTTTCTTCTGATTTTTTCAGAATATTTCTGATCTTTTTCTGATTGTCCTTACTTTGTTTGCAACTCCTCCCTGGGGAATGCTCCTAAAAAAATTAAATAAATTTACTTCTTTTCCAAATTAAATTAAATTTTTTTTTACCTTATCATTACTCGTATCTAACCATCCTTGCTTACAGCGACAAGTATATCCATCTAAAATTTTTTTCGAATATTTAATTAAAAATAAATTTTAAAAAATTCACTTGAAGTAACAATACATTCAGCATTTGTATCACATTTATGTTTTCCTGTTGTGCATTCATTTTCTACTGTAAATTAAAAATAAATTTTTTAAATAAAATTAACAGATTTCTCTGTCGTTTTTAAGTATGTGCCCTTCAAATATTTTTTTCTAACCTTTTTTTTAAAAAAAAATATTTTTTTTATTCTTATTAAGAGGACAATTATTCTCTTACATATTTCAGCTAAAATATTTTTAAGGTAAAAAGAAACAAAAAAAATTTTTTTAAAAACAAAGAAGAATTACTCAACATTATCCATCAATTTTACAAAAAAAAAATAATTTTTTGAATTGTCATTCATGTGAAAACAATAAATAAATTAAAAATTAAAGAATGGATTAATTGGAAGGATAAAAAAAAAGAAAAAAGAGTTGAAAGAGCAACGACCTGAAGATGAATGGAATTGAGAATGGACTTGAGAGAGAGTGACGCCGTCAAGGACGACAAGGAACAATGAAACTTTTTTTGAAGATTTAATTTTTAGAAACAAGCAATTGTTTTTGTGTATATTATAGGGATCAGAAAATTAATTTTTCAAATAAGTAGATAGATGTTGAATAATTTTTCTTTTTTTTTTGGAATATTCGAAAAAAATTTTTAATATTTTTTTAAAATGTTCAAAAAAATCCCACCTTTTTTACACATTCTCCCAGGCATTTTAATTTTATCTGGACTAACATCCAAATAACCAGAAGGACATTTACATTGAAAATACCCAGGTTGATCACTATCACATTCTGCTACTGGATCACAATCATTTAAAGAGTAGTCTTGGCATGGATTTGCACCTATAGAGAGAAAAAATTTTTGAGAAATTTTCCAGGGTTCAGAAAAATTTTTCTAGGGTTCAAAAATTTTCTAGAAAATTTTAATTTTCTTGCTAACCAAGTAATGGATTAATTAAAATTTGTAATAAAATTAATAAATTAAATAAAATGAAAGAAAGTTGTTGTTGTTTCCGTAAAAATAAAAATAATAGAGAGAATAATACCATTTAGAAAACGGCTTTAAACCAACTTTCCGTTGATTTTTAATTTTTATTTTTTGTGAATCTATAAAAAAAGTAAGATTTTGATAGGTTCAAATAGATATTTTAAAAATTGTCAAGCAGTAATGGGTACTGGGCATTCTGTGGTCATACCGAGGAGTTTAAAGAGAGATAAAAATTGCAATAATTGTGGGTATAGGATAAAGCCATAAATTGATTAAAAAAACTAAAATAAAGAATAAATTGATATGCCAATTAAAATCAAAATCCGTTAATTAAAAAAATTTAATTGGATATATAAAAATATTTTTGCATATGAGAGAAAAGACAAACATATAAATTGCTAACTACTTTTTGAAAGGATATTGAGTGAGAGAAAAGAGATGAGTGGTTGCTGATAAGAAGTGTAGTTATATTAGCAAAAATCGCGCGCAAACACTAAATAACTGAAAGAAAAATGTTGGAGGAAAAAAGAAGAAAAAAAGAGATTTTCGAGGACATTGGGCGGGGCACCCAAAATATTCTTTCTTGGTGGTGACAGCCGTCGCCTTAAGGCACAAATATTTCGAACAATACTGGCCGTGATTAAAAATGTTTAAAAGATTATTTTTAGAGGTGAAATGAACAAATTTAAAAATAAAATTAAAAAATTATAAGAGAAAAATAAGAAGCGGATTTATATCGAAATGAGGCACAGAAACTCATGCGGTCATCAACTCCAGCCAGCTTGTCTGAACAGTGTCAGTGACCTTTGAATTACCTATATAATAGAAAAAAGACAAAAATGACCAGTGATAAGTGTGATAATAAAGGAAAAGCAGTAGGTCAATTCATGGACAAGGGTTTCTTCAGTTGCTTATCCAAATAAAAATACGCCATCTAGAGCTAGGGATTCTGTGGTTATTGCGCGGCTTAAACACTTTTTTGTTTGTTTAACTGATTAAAAATAAAAAATAAAATATTCATAAATCTCTGAAAGTCAAAAGTCATCGTCCTTTCGTTTTTATTAAACTCTGAAAAAAATTTTTTTAGAGTTTAATGACACGCAATTTTGTTTTTGGGAGTCGCGCAGCAGGAGAAGAAAAAAATATATTATAGCTATAGGGGCGGACAGAGTTTTTTAAAAGAAGAAAAAAATGCAAAAAAAGGCGGTTGTGTTGCTTTGATCGAATAAATTATAAGAAATGAAGAGAGATAAATGGGATGACCAATCAAGTAAAGAATTTTTTTAAATTTATCAATTTAAATATTTAAGGATAAAAGATTAATGATTGGGAAGGATAAGATTAAAAAACTATAGAGAAAAATAAATGTGCCAGAGTTTCTCAGGGATGTGCCAGTTTTGCCTTTCGTCCTTCGTCTTTTAAAATTAGTTACGGCACACCCCTGGCAGGTAATATGAATTTTTAAAAATTCAAAAAATTTAAAGATTAGATTAAAAAAATAAAAAGTGAAAAAAGAGTAAACTATTTGAACGAGAACAAAAAATAAAAAACATTCTAACCATACTTACTTCCCAAAATTTTTTACCAAAATTATTTAAAAGTTAACAATTTAAAAACTATTTTTTGATTTAAAAATAAAAATAAGTAACCTTAACAAAGGCCAATTTCACTACAAAAAATTTTTTAGTCCAAAAAATACTAGTCTTATTTTTAGAGAATGAACTAAACACACCAACAACCACCCCCACCAACTTTCAATCCTCTTTTTCCAACTTGATTTTATTTTTTTATATTCATGTTGCCTCAAAATTCCCAGTAATTATATACTATTAAAAAAGACTACACACACATTGCGCACAATTTTTTTAATAACAGAAGATTTTCTTTTTAAAAAAAGGAAAAATCTTTGCATTTTTTGCATGAATTGCCACACAGCTTTCACTTTTTCCTTTAAGAATTATTAATATTATTAGCAACAATTTGGAATAATAAAAAAAAATTAATAATAATAATAATTCTCTAAAAATGATGCGCAATTAAATTTTGGATTGGGAAAAAAATCAGAAAAAAACACAAATCCGGTGCAACAAAAAATACAAGCACAATCCACATAAGATAAACAACAAAACATAATCAAACGCCACAACAAACATCAAAACGAAAATCAAAACCAAACAACAACAAAACAAACAACAATCTTAATAAAGAAACACAAAAACATCAATAAACAAAAAATACAAAAACATAATTAAAAACATAAAACACACAAATACAATTAAAAATAAAAACACAAAAACATCAATAAACATAAAAACACAAAAACATCAATAATCAACATAAAAACACAAAAACAACAAAAACATCTTATAAAAAAAATACAAAAACATAACTAAAAAACATAAAACACAAAAATACAATTGAAAAAAAACACAAGAACATCAATAAACATAAAAATACAAAAACATCAGTAAAATAAAAACACAAAAACATCATTAATAAAAAAAAGCATAAAAGTCAGAAAAAATCAAAAACAAACAAACAAAAATATAAATCAATGTTTGCATATTCGTAAATCATTCTCAGACATTTAATCGAAAAAAACATGGAAACAAAACACAAAAAAATATTACAGCTATTGACGCCTTGCTTTTAACAACTTTTTTTTGCAAATATTTTTTTAATACCCTCTGGATAATTGAAAAATATATGTATATATTTAGTAAAAAGACTGGTTTTGTTTTTAACGAATAAATATACATATAGTTTTTGTTCTCGTTCAAATATATTCTTTCCCCATAAATTTGTTGTAATAATACAACAAAAGAAAATATTGGGGGTGGAACTAAAAAATAGATTTATTTTTTAGTGACCAACGACAAGATAATCAGATTAGCATGAATTATATCAGAAAACATAAAAAAATTAAACCCCACCTTTATAACTTCCATTTGATTTGACACAAGAAAATTTCCAATTTGTTGTTAAATTGTTTTGATGTTGTTCAAATTTGAATTGAACAAGTCCAGGTAAACAACGGCAAACATTATTAACACATTCACTTGTAGCAGAATCACAATAAAAACACGATGAGTTTGTTCCTTGTTGATGTTGTTGAAAAGTTTCCTCGTCTAAAAAAATTTTTTTATTCAAAATTTTATAATTTAAAATTTTTTTTCTTAAAATTTATCAATTCCTTTTATCTCCTTTTATTGATTTTAATTTTGGTAAAAATCTCCATTTTTTAAATTCAAAAAATAATAACGACCTTGCTTATTTAATTAATTACTCTAAGAAAAAATATTTAATTTGTAAATATTTACATAAAACTTGTTTTTTTAATATATTCTTGACCCATCTTTCACCCCCAAATCATTAACTTTTTTCTCAATCAAACCATCACTTTTTCGAACTATCTACTACAGGTTTTTTACTTTTCTATTAGTAGCCGTAAAAATAAAGCAACAACAAAACATCCATTTGAAAGAATCGACCCATAAGACCAACAAAAAACCAAAATCAAAAACATCGTTAAATAAACATAAAACACAAAAACCTCCAGCAAAATACAAAAACATCAATAAACATAAAAATACAAAAACATCATTAAAAATAAAAAACAAAAACATCCTTAAAAACAAAAACACAAAAACATCAATAAAAATACAAAAACATCATTAAAAATAAAACACAAAAACATCATTAAAAATAAAAACACAAAAACGTCAATAAAAATACAAAAACATCATTAAAAATGAAACACAAAAACATCCTTAAAAACAAAAACACAAAAACATCAATAAACATAAAAATACAAAAACATCATTAAAAATAAAACACGAAAATATCATTAAAAATAAAAACACAAAAACATCATTAAAAATAAAACACAAAAACATCATTAAAAATAAAAACACAAAAACATCATTAAAAATAAAACACAAAAACATCATTAAAAATAAAAACACAAAAACATCATTAAAAATAAAACACAAAAACATCAATAAAAATAAAAACACAAAAACATCAATAAACATAAAAATACAAAAACATCATTAAAAATAAAAACACGAAAACATCATTAAAAATAAAAACACAAAAACATCATTAATAAACAAAAAACACACAAACAACATAAAACGTAAAAACAAAATGATCACAAACATTCGAAGACAGATTGAGTAACATAAACACACAAACAAAACATCATTAATAAACACACGAACAAAACATCGTTAATAAAACACAAACAAAAACATCAATAAATATTGAGAACAAAATACATAATTATGTAATTCTGATTTATTCTGATTCAAATATGTTGATTTTCTGGATATAGTAGCTATTTTATTTTGGGGAATTACTCAAATTTTTGTTTCTATTTTTAACACTCTCTCCTTAATAATTATTCCTTTTTCTCATAATTTTTCCACTTAGAGATAATAATAATCATCCATGTATTATCATTCCTATTATTCTCATCATTTTATTATTTCAGGATGATTGACCCAAAACTTTTTTTGTGAGATGATCTCTTTCTTCAATTTACCCGTAAAACGAATGATCAATCAATGTGGGCGATCAACGCGCTTGAATTGTTCCAATCTAATATTTTTCGTTTTAATGAAGATTTGTGGGGAAGAAAGGGAAGAAAAGACACCGACCCATAATTATTTGACGTTAAACTTGCGGATATTTTATTTACATTAATTGACGAGAAGAAAATTTTAGGATGGAAGCAAATTTAACAACTACACAAATTTGACAGAGGACAAAAAATATAAATTTCTGATTTAGAAAACACACAATAACACGCAAAAACAACACACACAATTCTGATTTACAAAAAAAACATACACAAAAAGGATTTATTTAAAATCCCAATTAGGATACCTATTCTTACTTAAAGACTCTTTATCTACCCCCCAAATTTTAATTTATTTAATTTATAAAAAAATTATTTTTCCACTTTACCTTCTGATGAGCTGATAGGTAAACAAATCGCTGCACCGCGTGGATGTTGTTTTTTCTTTCCTTTTGAAAATTCCTCTGATAGTGATTCATCAACGTATTCAACAATGAAGCCTGGTGGACAATGGCAGAGATAGGTAGCGTCTTCTGGCGCCCTTTCGTCACAAACGGCCTCTGGCGATGATTCGCAGTTTTTTCCAATGCAGAGTTTGTTGTTGTTGTTTTTAGTGTCAGCTAAAATGAGATGAGATTGGAATTTAATTTTTTTATTATTGAAAATTTTTTAAATCTTAAATTGCTCTAAATATATTTCTTTAAAGATTATAATTGTTAAATGATGGAGAAAACAATGAGACAAAAAAATCTTCGAAACTAAATTCTTTCCCTAATTTTTAATTTTTCAGTAAAATTTTTTTAATACAAAATCTAAACCGTACCTCTTTTTACACATTTTCGTCCTCTTCTTTTGCCATCACCAATATCTACATATCCTGGACGACAATGGCAACTAAAACCTACAAGTTCATCCAAACAATCAGCGTTTGTATTACAATCATTTTGCAAAGGATTTAAACATTCATTGACTACTAAAAAATTTAAAAAATTTTACAAAAAATTTTTTTTCAAAAAAAGCTTTCTCACATTTTTTACAATTACGTCCAGGTTCTTGTTGAGGATTTAAGGATGTATCCAAATATCCTTCGGGGCAAAGACATTCATAACCAAAATCATTGTCGATACAACGTGCCTTCAAAAAACCAAAAATTAATTTTCAAATAAAAAAAATTAGAAAAAATTTACATCCTTGTGGCAGTCATTCAAAGTTGATTCAGAACACTCATTGACTGGAACTTAAAATTTGAAAAAAATTATTTTTGTTCATTTGAAGAAACTAACCAACACAAATACCCTTAACAGTCAAATTCCTTCCTTTTATTTCACTCTTGTTTTGTCCAGAAACAACACAAATTTTTCCATTTGAACATCCTCCTTTCCCCCCAATTTTATTTTCATCAATATCATCCAGCAATGTACACTCTTCTTTATCAGAAATATCATCATCGGATACAGGAGGTTCATCCCTAGCTGGTAATTTATTGTTGCTACTTCGTCTAGTATTAGGACTAAAATAGAATTTTTTTAATTTTTGTGCAGACCCTACAGACCTTATTTTCTCTTCCTTTTCCTCTCCTCCACCAGCTTCTCCTTCCCTTCGAAAAAGAAAAATGCCTGGATACATCATTGATAAATCTGACACAAGTCTTGAACAATTTAACCGACCACTAGCATATTCATCTGTCAAATCTACAACTTTTGAGACATTTAAATGTGGAAAGCTTTCTATAGGAAGACAAGCAGAATGTCCAGGTGCCCGGAAAAAGCCTAAACGGCAAACACATCTTTGATGGTTTCTTGGCCACTCCTCAAAATTATAATTCATTTTAAATTCTTATAACTAAAAATTAAAAACCACGCATATTTGTCCCAATTCTTCTGGGCAATTCCTCAATTTCTCTTTTGAACAAAACCTTGGCATTTCCTCAGGATTTCTTCTAAAATTACTTTTGCTTCTTCTTGGAATTTTAGCATCACCACAAGGAATATTTGGAGATTCCCTAATTTCATCACTAGCATCAGAACAGTCAGCAACTCCATCTTCAACAGAACTTGAATCAATACAACGAGGATTGCCACAATTACATTCAAATTGACCAAAGGATGAACAAAATTCTTAAAAAAAAATTTTTTAATTTATTAAAATCACCCCCTCCCTTTCGATTTATTTTTCCAAAAATATTAATTTTCCCTCATTTTTAATAAATCACACATTTTTCAATCCTTAACCACAAAAATAACCATTATAAATTAGAGAACATCCCACTTGAAGGTGGTCAAAAATTGGAAAGACTTTTTAAAGTGCATATGCAAAAAAAAGATACAAGTTGAAAAGAAGAGTCAAGGTCGAAAATATATGGGAGGTATTAAAAAGCTTTTAGTAGAAATAAAATTATAATAACGCTTAAAGGCGCAAAATTGTGTGAGACAATCGTCGGCAAACATCTCAATCGTTCCATTAAAGTTCTCCTTACCTTACGTTAAAAACAGATATTAAAAATAGTTTTTTAAGATTCACCTCAAGATCTACTATTTTTTAAATTAAGCATTAAATAAAAAAAGAATTTTTTATTTTCGGCTTTGACAAGTAATATAGATAATGGTTAGAGGTTAACAAAACAATTCTTAAATGAATTTTAAAGAACAATTTAAAATTGAAGAAAGTTTTAATTAAAAAATAAAATGATTGAGAGAATAAAGAATCATAAAAAAAATAAAAAATAAAAACCTTACCAGATTTAGTTGTTAACAAAATTTTAGTTAAAGATAATAGAGTTGTTACAAACAATAGTAGTATTTTCATTGTTTGATGTTAAAAATAAATTAAACAAATAAATTAAAACATAAAATATTCATTTGAAACTGTAAAGTTGATTAAGTGAAAGTTGGAGAGAAAATAGAGGAAAATTTAAAAATAAAAACTTGAAATTAAGCATGCGAAAGAATAATACATAATAAATTGTTGTACTTAGAAAAAAGAGCAGGTAAAAGCAAGTTAGATTCATTCAGGATTTTTTTCAGTAAAAATTTGCGAATAACGGCGGATTTAAATAGTATATTTAAGCACGCAAAAATTATGATTACGGGTTCTTAAGTTTGTAATTTTTAAAACTTGTTTTACAATTTGTAATTTTTTAAAAGTTTATTTTACAATTTTAAGTTTATTTAAAATTCTGGTTTTTAAGGTTTATTAATTTCTGATTTGTAAAATCGCAAAACAGGTTTTAAAAAATTACAAACATAAAATCAGAATTGTAATTTCTTCAAGTTTGTTTTACAAATTCTGATTTTTCCAGTTTATTAAAATGATTTCAAGTTTGATTTCTGATCTTTAAAATTGTAAAACAAGTTTTACAATCTTAAAAAATCAGAATTTTTGTAAAAAGAAAATGCTTGCATGTGTTTTGGTTACATTTAATAGAGAAAATAGGCGCAAGGTGTGTAGTAGTTATAGTTGCAGGCCCAAAAACAACAAAAATGTCGATCGCAGCAAATCCCTCCCTAAGTGGAATTTATATTTATTCCTTCCCACAATTTTTCGTTCATCCCTTTTCCAACTTCCGCCGATCTAATGTGAAAGTCGTCAATACTCACCAGCATTAATATAGAATTTTTGTATTTTTGTTTTGGGGGTAAACGTGGGGATAAACCACAACAATAAACAACCACAATTAAAAATAAATAAATAATCAGAAAAAAAATAAAGAGGAAAAACAGAAAGAGAACATAACAAAAAAATTAAAATTAAATTCGTTAAATGAATATTTTCCGGTCATATTATTAAAATAGGATTAGCACGCTATTAGTTTTTGAAGCAAAAAATATTTTTAATAAATAAATTCTGATTTAAAGTATCGGAATTGTAATTTTTTAAAAGTTTATTTTACAATTTGCAAAATTTGTTTTAAATTCTGTTTTCAAGTGTTTAATTTCTGATTTGTAATATTGTAAAACAAGTTTGTAAACTTAAAGTTTTGCTTCAACATTTAAATAAATCTTGAGAATTAACATAAAAAAAGAAAAGAAAAATAGTAACCTCAAATACAAAAACAAATTTTTAAAGGAATATAAGAAAGGTGTTTGTGTATGTGGAAAAGAGAAGTAATTCCTCTCTCACCTCCCCTATTTGCTTTTTTAACCAACATTTCCTCAATTTTTCCCTCAAATTTTTTTTTCAGATCTTTCTATTCAAGGACATATATAAACACAACAACGGGGAAAACTCTAAAAATTGTGGAAGGTTTCCAGGAAGGTTTTTAGTAGTTGAAGAAATAAGGGGTTTTTATGAAGGTTTTTGTATTTAAGGACGAAAAATAAGAAAAAGAAAGGATATATGAACAAACAACAAAAAAGAAGGTAATGAATAATTATTAGAATAAAAGAGATATACATAGCTCGTAAAGGATATAGGTACTTATTTTAAGAGGTTTGGAGGTAAAATAGAAATAATAGAAAAACTTAAAAATCAATTTACAAAAAAATTAATTTAAAAGAGTACTGGTTGATTTCAAAAAAATTATTCTTAAACCCGTGGAAAAAATATTAAAAAATAATAACCCTTCGAAAAATTTTTTAGAATCCCAAACCCATAAGAAATTTATAAAAAATACCCACTTCATTTATTGCAACATAGAATTCGACATCAAACAATTTCTGCATCCAATAACCAACACAAAAAAATCAGCACCACCAATTTTTTACATTATAAATTCACATAAATATTCCATAAAATTCACGTTGTTTAGGTAAAAATAAAAAATTTAAATCTTAAAAATTAAAAGGAATTAAAAAAGCATTATGAGCTTTTAAAAATAAAAAAACAAACTTTTGAATAATTTATAAGAGATTTACTCAATAAAACAGACAAAATTATTTTTCAAGAAAAATATTCACTTTCAATTCCTTTACAAAAATTAATTAAATTTGGATATTTTCTCAACGTATTAATTAAGTCATCTTTTGGCATTTGCATTGTCTTTAAAATTTGAAAATAATTTTATAAAAAAATTTTAAAAAAACCAAAATAGTGTAAAGATGACCAAATGCAAGTGCATCCAATTCTGTGGGTTGTCCACCAATAAAATATTTTTGTTGTGATCCTAATTTCATTGACAGAGCATGGAAACTAAAAATAAATTTTAAAAAATTAAAAAAAGTACTCTGTGATTAAAAATAAAATAAAACTTAATCCTAGACTCAAACAGAGGGGATGGAATACGAACAAAGTTACAATAAAAAAAATAAACCATCTATCACAAAGCTCGATAACAGTTTTTGTTGAATAATCAGCCCAACCATTTTGACTCAAATCATTATAAACTTCACGTTGTTTAAGTAAAGGTAAAAATAAATTTAATGGCCAATTGTAAACACTCGAATATCTTTAAAAAATTTAATTGGAATTTTCGTTTGATTCGGTCAAAAAAAAATAAAGCAAAATTATTTTTTAACCTTCCACTAGTAACTTTATCATAGCACTCCTCATCCAACCAAGAAATATATTTCTATAAAAAATCTAAAAAAATTAAATAATAAAATAAACCTCAGCATTCCGTAAAGTTTCTTCTATCAATGCACAATATGCTTGAATGTCAGATTGTTCAGAAGCTGTCAAGGAATCGGATAGTTTAATACCCTAAAGGAAATTAATTTAAAAAACTAATTTGAAAAAAACCTTTTTGCCAACAAAATCAACAATTGGAGAAAATTCAGCAGTTAAAGAATTTTTTACTCTTAAAAATGGGACTTCGCCTTGAATAAGGGAAATAAAAAAATTTAAAATAATTCTAAATTAACCTGTTGGTGACATAAAATAAGCATTTTGCCTTTGTTCCAATTTGTATGGAAGATTCGCCATTTTTAGAAAGACACGGACTGCAAGCGTATCAGCAAATTGATCCATCATTGCCTGCTCAGCTACAAAAAATTTTTAATTTACCAATAGGGTATAAACCAGATCCTTCAGGGTCGACTCATGGCATGTCGGTTTTAAGGTCGGACGTTTTCGTAAAACAAGGTGATCCTATCCAGAAATATAAAAATTGAAAACCTTGTAAAGGAGAAAATAAAACAGCATCAGACCATTCTTCATTCATAACAGGTAATGTATCAATTATATGATTTAACAATGCCATTTGTTTAAGATTATAAAAGAATATTAAGAATATGAGACAAAAAATATAAAATGTTTAAGACAAACTAATGCCTAAAAAATAGAATAATGAAATAAAAATATTTATTTCTAAAAATTTAACAACAAAAAACCCAAGTGCGCCGTAATACCAAACGCTGAAATACAAAAAACCCCTAAGGCGCACCAAAAAATTCATGTGTTTTTAGAGGTTTGGTATTCCAGCGTTTAACATTTACGGCACCCTAACAAGAAAAAAAACAATTAAAAAACCCCCTATTGATTCTTTACCAATATTCTTCTTTTCCTTATCCTTTTAATAGTTTTTGGTAAACATTCACTTTCCAATTGTGCTAAAGCTTTTTTGTATTGTTTAATTGCTTCTTCGTCTTCAACTTTAAAATTATTTAATTCTTCGACATTTTTCCACAAATTATGGCACGATAGTTGCTTCCTGAGTCTCATTTTCTGTTAAATAGAATTTAGTAAAAATTAGGCATCGGTAGGGAGCGATTCCGTACGGGACTTTAAGGGATCCATCGCAAAGTCAGCGAGTAAACGGGATTACTTAAAGGAATTCATCCCATTAGTAGATCCCAATAACTTTTTCGTCCTGAAAACTGAAACCCAATCCGAAGAAAATTTTGGAAAATCCTAAGCCCGAACTTTTTTCGATTAAAAAAATTTCCCAATAAAATTAAAAAAAACCTCATCTTTAGTAAACAAAGAAAGTAACAATCCTCCCTTCATAGCTCGAGCAGTTCTTCCCGCACGATGAATAAAAATTCGTTCATTTATTGGTACATCATAATTTATAACACAATCAACATCTTGGACATCAACACCACGAGAAAATTGATCACAAGCAATTAATATACGAATCTAGAAAAAAGGGAAAGAATCAAACAATAAAATTAAAAAAAAAACCTTTCCATTCCTAAAGCTTTTAATCAATTTTAAAAGACGATATCTGTGTAAATTTGAACTTAATTCAGCTAATTTGAACAAATTTGACGAGTTTAGTTTTTGTAGTAAATAGGAAAGTCGATAGCTAGTTTGTCTAGAAAAATTTTTTTAATAAGTTTATTAATACACATAAAAATCGCAAGCGTATTGCGAAAATCGCTAAGCGAGCAAGTTCACATAAAACAAGCGTTTCAGTTAGCGAAATAAAAATTGCAAAATGACAAAATGCTTGTTTTATGCGGACACACACTAGCATCAGTCGCTAGCAACTTGACGCAGAGCGACTGTCGCAAGACATCTCGATTTTATGAAAACGTAGAAACAAACTTTTTATTAACAAAAACAATTATTTTATTCCATTCATTTATGTGTAATTTAATTTGTTGAAAGAGAATGAGAGGTTTCAATTTTTGATCACAAATTAACTAAAAAAATGTTATAATTAAGAATTAAAAAAGCAAAAAAATCTGACCCGAAACACGATCCCAATTTTTTTTAAAACACGACTCAAAATCTTTCCCGACCTTTACATCAACACGTAAAATTCCTAATCTAAACCCACAATTAATTTACAATCAAACTCACAATTTTATGATTTAAACACTCCGGCAATAAAATACTCATTTGACCACTTTCTCCATTTTGTTGTTCTTGCACGTTCGCCTCTTCCACTTCCTTATCTGTAGCCAAAAAAAGTTGAGGGCATCGAAGATTCCAAATATATAATTTATTGACATCTAATAAAAGTGTTGCAGAAACCAAAATTTTTTGAAGATGACAATTTTGTTTAAAATTATTGGTTAATGAAGAAATTGATAAATTGTTTGTTGAAGCTATTGAGGCTTAAAGTAAAAATTTCAAAAAATTAAAAAAAAATTTTCAAACCACAAGAAAGCCTTTCAATAACATCAAGCCATTCAATTCTAGCTGTATCTTGCATTTTATCAGCTTCATCAATAACCAAAAATCGAAGCATAGACAAATTGATAAAATTTCCATCGTTATCCATTAAATGATCCAATAACCTTAAAATAAACAAAGTTTAAAAAATCCAAAAAATTTTTTAAAACCTTCCAGGAGTTGCGATAATTAAATGTGCTTGGCTTATACAAGAATTATTAGGAAATAGCACAGATCTGAAAAAAAAATAAAGTTAAAAATTATTTAAAAGCTTATCCAAACCTTTCATGAAAATAAGTTGTATTTCCATACAAAGCAACTATTTTTGCATTAAATACGTTAAACTTTTCAAATTCCTAAAAGAAAAACTTAAAAATTTAAAAACACTTAAAAAAATAATAAAAAAAACCTTAAATATTTGTTCAGCCAAAGAAGCTGACGGAGCTATAATTAAAGCATAAACTGCTGAAGCATCTTCAACAAAACGAATATTATTTAATATTGGTAGAACATAACAAAGTGTTTTACCACTACCTAAAGATTAAAAATTTTCCGAAATTTAACTCTTGTGTAGTTTCCCTCCCATAAGCCACGCCCATTTCTTCATACCTCTCTCTCTCCCTGAAGTGACATTTGGAATGGGATTCTAGGAAAAGGGGTAGGGCTTATGGGATATAAGAATACCTCAACTACACAACACAAAATTTTAAAAATAACCTAACCAGTTGGAGAACAAATAACAACATCTCTAGCCGGCAAAAATCCATTTTTATTGTTCAATAAAATTGGAAGAACTGCTGACTGCACAGGAAAACATACATTTGTATAAGTATTTAATTTATTGACAAATTCTTGTTTTAAACCAAATTTAAGAAGATCTTCCAAAGGTAATAAATTGACAGAATTATCAAGCATTTTTGCACAAAATTTGTGAGCATTTGCTATCCAAGGTTCAGTAAACTTGCTTTAAAAAAAAGAAAATTAAAAACGGTCAAACGGACGTATAGGGAAAAGCAAGATTTTCCCCTGGTATGTGGGGTTTTCACGGTATAGGTACCGGGGGACAGGAGGGAACGTAAGAAGGAACCAAAAAATCAAAAATTAATACTTCGCTTTCCTCTCAAAAACAGGTTGTTCATCAACTTGTCCAATAACTTTGTACAAACCATTTTCAGGCAAATCTTCTCCATCTTTCCCATCTAATTCTTTCAAATTAATATTTATATCCCTCTTTAATTTATTTTTAATTTGTTTTGTTTTGAATGAAGATTCTGAAGAAGTTGATTCGCATGAAGACAATTCTCTTAAATTTAAAAGAAAATTTAGAAAAAAAATTTAAAAAAATACTGATCCAAATCGACAAAGTCCTCGCCACTTGAAGACATTAGCAAATTAAAAAAATAAATTTAAACTTAAAAAACTGATAAAAAGATTAGGATAAGTCGGAAAATTTTGAAAAAATCAAAAAAATCTTGACATTTTAAGAGTTGACATTATGACATTCCATTTTTCGTTGTTTCCATTAAGACATTTAACAAATCAACAAATATTTCATTTTGTCAACTTTCATAATGGAAAACCAAAAAATTTTCTCTGACCTTTTCCTCCTTCTCTGCATTGCGATCTCTCTTGTTATTCTTTTTATCGATTAGACAAAAACTATCTATCGCCGCTTAAAATAAGCGGGCAGACATAACGAAATATAATGTAAACATAGGATGCGTCAGAGATATTTTTAAGATTACCATATTCTGCCAAACCATATTTTGCCAATAAGGCTAAAATCCGCTCTTTTGCCAACACAGTCCAGTTGACAAAACGCGGGATTTTAGCCTTATTGGCAAAATATGGATTTGGTATGATATGAGTGATCCTATTTTTAAGAGTCAGATCATTTTTTAGCTAAACGGTTGAACGTTAAACATATTTTCTTTGTTTTTTAGATAAAAATGAATAGTTTAAAAAATAATTCATCGATCCACCACCATGAATCTGCTTCTCGGAGAAAATTCACACCAATACAACAGAAAAAAGGAGGACACGAACATGGAGTTAGACAATTAAATGGTTTATTTCTCTTTTTTAATTATAAAAATATTTCAATTTTACAGGTCATATTAATGGTGCTAGAACTGACATGAAGACAAATAAAAAGAATAATAAAATATCTGACGGAAAAGGTTTTTAAAGATATTTTTTTGAAAAATTGGGCGCAGATTTTTCGGAATTCGTGATCTAAGTGAAGAAACGGAATATAGGCTTTTAGGCGCAGGATTTATGGGCGTCAGAGTGAATTTGGGGATTTAGGACCAATTGCATTGTGATCCTCTGAAAACCAAAATTCCAAGAAAAGTTGGAGACCAACTTTCAAGATCCTAAATTTCCGGAAGCTTAAATTTTTTTTGTTTTTTAGACACAACATCAATTCTTACAAAAAAGAGAAGATTTGGAAGAGAAAATTGTGATGATATACATTTTGTGGAAAATAAAAACAACAAATTACCAAAGCAAGAGATTAAAGAAGAAATTAAAAATGTTGTTGAGACACCTCCTACAGCAAATTCAAAAAAAGACCAAAATAATTTCCCAAAAGTTTTTTCATCACTTCCAACATCTTCAAAACATTTGGACAAAAATTCTTCTTCTTCAACTTCAAGATATTTTACTGCTCTTCGAAAAAATTCAAAACAACAGAATAAATCTGTTTATTTTGCTGATCAAAATAAAATGGAACCTTGGGTTAAACGGAAATTTTATATTGTTGAAAATGGTTGGTATTTTTGCTTCTCTCCAACTTATCTTTCTTTAAAAAATTTTTTTCAGCTGGTATTCCAACAGAAATCTATTGCACCGATTTTATTCGCAAAATAAAACATCAAGGAGAAAATAGTCACCACCATAAATTAGACGATTTACATCACAATAATAATTCAAATACTTTACTTAGAATTACAGACAAATGGAGAGAAGAATGGAGTACTAATGGAGTTCAAATGCCTTTGGGTTACAGACAAGAAAAATATCAATTTGAAAATACTAATATTCTTTTGGATGATGTTGAGGATGAAGTGGGGAATGATAAAAAGAGTGGTGACAAGAAGCCTTTTACTCTGTAAATTTTTTTCTTAAAATTTTTTTGGTACTTTTTGGATATCCCATCCTTCTCCTAGCGGGATGTCCAAAAATACTTATTTAAAAAAATTCAAAAACTATTTTCTAGTCCAAAGAGAATGATAGCAACATATCCGTCAAAATATGTAAAAGAATTTTCAAAAGATTACCAACTCATTCCAAGACTTAATAATGAACAAGTTCAACTTGATTACAAACCTTTAAGACTCATGCGACTGGATTATGAAAAGGTTTTTTTAATTTTCTAAAGGGAGATCTACTTAAAATACTTTCCTTTTTTAGTCTCGCAACCTTTGCTACATGATAACCAGAAGAGAAAAGTTGAAGAAAACTGCTTTAGAATTATTCCATGAACAATTTAATATGGCTGCTTCAAACATTTTTTGCAAAAATTCTGTTGTCCCAATTAGTAAAAGACAAATGGATAAATTACTTGATGAAATGAAGAATTCGGTGGAGTTTGCACCTTCAACATCAACCTCTCAAGAATAGTATAGCCAACTTTTTTAATTTATTTTGAGATTTGTTAAGCCCCTCTTGAATCTCCCTTCCCCTTCGGTTCCCCATCTAGTAGGCTTCTCTAAAAATTTGTTTTTCAGCAAAAATTTTGTTCAAAATTTTTTTCTTAGAGCAGCCTCGTTTACTCTCCCACTCTTGTTTATCACGTTTTTTCTGTTCCAAAAAATATCTTTGTCAAAAAATTTTAACTTATATATATGTGAACTCAGGAATTTTACTTTTGTTATAAAAATTTAAAAAAATTTCCGAAAAAATTTTTTTTATTCCAATTTAAAAATACATATTTGAATTTTGAACTTGGTATAATTACATTTCTTTATTGTAGATAACTAAGAGGAGGAGTAGATTATAATGTACATTTTTAGAAGTGACCAGGTATGAAAATTGAGGTAAAAACCAAACCAGATGTGTGGGCTCTACTGGTCATGGGACGCTGGTCCTAAACTAGAGCCACCAAATATCCACAAAATCCAAGTTATATCCCATTACAATTTTCTAATTTTCTTCCAGTCACTTTTCAGGGACAGAGTCATTTACAGTTTAAAAAGAGAGAATTTAAGTCTAAAATAACTTGTAAAACTAAAAAAATAGCTAAATAATAAAAAAAGAATTGGTCTCTTCAAATATATAATGAAGAGTTTTTTGTTTGTTGTATTTTTTTAAATAGTAGAACATCCTCTTAACACAGGATGAGATGAAAAGCAGGGATGAAGCTGACACACTTTTCGAGCATTTTGTTGCAGCATAATATTTTCATTGTTTTTTTAGTTCACTCAATGTTATATAAGCGATTAAACGGGTAAAATATAGTAAAAATAAAAATGGAGAGAAATGAAAATAAAATATGATGAGATCGGATACAAAAATGTTTTTAAAAAAAGAAAATATGAAAACAAAAAATTGGCTGAATGCTGAAAAAATATTTTTTAAGATATTTAACATAAAACGAGAAAAGATGATTTTAAGTTGGGGTCTAACTATAAATAAAGAAAAAATGTAGTCTAAAAACCGGTACAATCAAAGCTATCTTTTAAAAGACAATTTGAATTTATTTTTGAGTGAAGTGAGAAGAGTGAAGGCGTGGGTTCGAGGGTTTCCTTGGAATTAAGACTTACTCCCAAGCCAGACTGGAGAGAAGAGGATTGAAACCTTCCAAAAATTCTTGGGGGTGAGCGGAACCAAAAAAATCTTCCTTCCTCGCACAGAAAGGAAAAAACACGTTCAAATTGTCTCCGAATACATTATACAATTCTAATATAAGTGACGAGTCATTCTTTATAAAGGCTTAAAACTCTCGAAAAATTTCTTTTAAATATTTTTTAAACAATTTTTGTCTGAAAGTTATTGATCTAAGAGTTTTAAGCAACATTCTTTCAAGTTAAAAAAGGACACAAAAATATCTAGGTAGGTCAATAAGTCGAAAAAATATTTTTTAAAAAGAAGAGGTACCTGATTCGTAAAGAAAAGATCCTGTTAGATAAAAAAAAGTTAAAAAACATAAAATAATTAAGGGGAAGTCTTGACTAAATATGTTTAAAAAAAGTGGAAAGAAAAAATTTACAATGAAAAACTTTAAAAAAATAATAAAATAAATGAGCACACTAACAATTTTAAACAAGGCGCGGATACATTATTTACTCTAAAACATGCGCAATAGATTGTGGTTTAAATTGGTTGAAATATAAGGTATGTAGAGGGAAATATTTTCAGAAGGTTGTCTGTAAATTCTGATTTTTATTTTCCGAAAATTCTGATTTCTTTCCCAAAAAATTCTGATTTTTCTTTCTCTTCTAAATTCTGATTTTAAAAAGATATTAATCCCTATATTTCAACCAAATTATATTATGGGAAACAAAAAGATGTCAAAATTAATACGAGGCACTCATGTAGGTAGAAAGAATAAAAGAATAAAAACAACAAAAAGTTAGACAAAGTGCCAAGAAATTTTTTGCTATTTTTAATGCGCAATGGGGGAAAGTAAAATAATATTTATGGGTTTTAAATCAACGAGAATTATTTTTTTAAAAAGATGGCGTCCCGTAAACAAAAAATAAAAGAATATTAAAAAAAGTTTTTAAAGTAATTTATGTGTACGTAAAATGTACATAAATATATTAAATTAGGGCAAATATAATTAGAGACCAGTTAAATTTTTTTTAGTTTTGAAAATTAAATTCTGATTTTTAAAGGTGCAAATTGTAGAAAATTCTGATTTTTTACTTGAAAAGACAAATTCTGATTTGTAAAATTGTAAAAAAATTCTGATTTTTAAATTCAGATTTGTAAACTTTATGAAAATTCTGATTTTTAAAGTTTGCAAAATTTCTAATTCTTAAATTCTGATTTGTAAAAGTTGGTATGCTTAAGTTTTCAAGTTTTTACCAGTCTCTCTAATTATATTTCAAGTTTGCAAAACTTGTTTCAAAACAAAATTGTAAATTAAACAAAATCAAAAGTTTTTCTTGCTACAACTACTATTTAAAAAAAAATAAGTAGCATGATCATAAAACAATCAAAAGAACTGTGGCGAGGATTGAAACAATAAAATGTATATATAATTGCAAAAAAAAATAAAATTAATAATAAAATAATAATTAAAACACAACATGTAAAATTAAAAAATAAATTGATTGTAAAAGCAAAAATAAAATTAAAAAAAATTTTTTAAATGAATATTTTGTCAAAAAAAGTGGGAACCCGGTAAAGCGAAAAAAAAATAATAAAATAAGCGAGAACAATATATAATTGTTTTGTTGTTTGTTGTGTC
This sequence comes from Meloidogyne enterolobii, assembly GCA_963681835.1. NCBI lineage: Eukaryota > Metazoa > Nematoda > Chromadorea > Rhabditida > Meloidogynidae > Meloidogyne > Meloidogyne enterolobii. The sequence continues at coordinate 887,451 of CAVMJV010000088.1, forward strand.
GAATTTCAACAAAAGAAAATGAAAATATATTTTATAAAATAAAATAATATATATGTAGAGGAGTTTAGATGTTAATTTAAAAAAAAAAAGAGAGAAGATTTTGGAGAATCTCTTTGGTGTGTGTTAAAAGAAAAAAAGGGAAGGAGAAGGAAGTTTTTTTTTCAAATTTTTTTAATATGTGGCCAAAGGAAAAAGAATTTAAATAATAATAATAATAAACACAACACACACTCCTTCATGAAGAAAAAATTGAAAAAAACTTTTAGAAAAAACTGCAACAATTAAAATAAAAAATTTTTTTGATCGAGCAAAAATACTCTCCGAAAAACAACTCTCAAAATCAACCTCTAAATAACTTTTTCCGAAATTAATTTTTAATTAAAAAAATTTTTTTATTTCTTTAACCAAGGTGTGTGTGTTTGTTTTTAATGTTTGTTTAAAAGAAAACAGGCAGGGTTTTTTGAGAATAAATGGTTGCGAAATTTAAAAAAAAAATAGAGGAAAAATTATATACATTAATTATTGTAGCTAATTAAGAATTCCTCAAAAAATTTCTTTAAAAAAATTCGCTTAAAAATTAAATTTAATTTGAAACATAATCAAAGCTACAATAAATAAATAATATACAAAATTTCACTCTACTACAATATAATTCTAAAATGGCAAAGTGAAAATTTTTTTTCCAAAATATAGCGCAACCCGAGGCGCTTTTAAAAGGTGATGGTCGATGTGTGTAGTTTTTTTTGAAAATAAATGTAGTTTTTTTTAAATTAGGCGCTTGGAATGTAAAGTGTATTAAACACTAAATAAAAAATAATTTAAAATTTTTTTAAACTATAAGCTAATCCCCAAAAATAATTTTGAAAAAAGAAAATTTCCCACCAATAACGGCACTATTTTGTCGAGACATTGTAACGATATGTCCTTCAGAATTGATTTTAAGGCCAGTACAACGAGAAACCTTTAAAAAAAATATTTTTTTAGGAAACCAAATTAAAAAAAGTGCTCGGCACGGCCAGTTAATCCCGCGGTACTATCGATACCGAAATCATCCCGTAAGATGCTCAAATTTCGGTAATCCCGGACCCAAAATAATCCATTTGCCTAACACTTCTCAAAAAATTATTTTAAAAATAACCTTCTGTTGGTAGCATCTATAATGATGAAGAGGTTGTCCTTGAAGATTAAAAACAACAATATGGAAATGATTACCTTTAAAAAATTTTTTTTAAATAATCTTCGCAAAATTAAAAAAATTTCCAAACCATGTGAATCACCTACAAGAACATCTCCAGACTTTGAAAAGTCAATTCCAACAGGATATGGTGTTGTATCAAGTCCACCAAATTTACGATGAAGTTTACCTAGAACCATCGTAAGCCTAAAAATTATATTACAATAAAAAACCTTCGAGTGTATAAACTACAACTCCATGCATTTTATAGTCAGTGATGTAATACTAAAAAAATAAAAATATAATTTCTATTCATAATTTAAATTATTTTTGTAACAAAACTCGATCATTATAACAGAGATGTCATGGGTTACCTAAATCCCTCCCACTTTTTTGAACAAAAATTCATAACAACTCACATATCCTTTATAAACACCAAGATCTGAAGGTTCATGAACATTACCAGAAATACTGAATTGTCGTACCAAAGTCAATTGATTAAATGTTTCAAATTCAAATGCATGAACAAGATTTTTGTTGTCAACAATAATTAATTGTTCATTTTCTTTGTTTACAGTCATAACAGAAACTTGGTCAATTTGACATGGTAAAGAAAGACGACAAACATATTCACCGCTGTTTTTGAATAATTGCAGACGATTAAATTGTTGATTAGTGCCGCGATCGAGAACAATGTAACGACAATCACGATTACGAATTAAAGAGACGACCTGACAAAAAATTAATAAAAAATATAGTCTTGAAATTAGAGTTCGACACACGGCCCAGACCGGATTTACCGAGCCGGTAGCCCGAAATAATTTTTAAAATCCGATCCAAATTTACAAAACAAGAGACATCCATGCTCAATTTACTACAGAAACCAAGTGTGTTTTGATAAAATTTGGTTTTTCTGTTTCCGAGGGGTTTAAAGACAAAAAAACCCTGAACTTAATCAGCTCAAATTAACATAAACAAAAATACCTTTTTCGGATAATAAACATGTCCTTCTTCAGTTCCTGAACTCCCAATAAAACGCAAAAAATTTCCTTTTAAAATATAACTTTTAGAGAAATTAGTTAAAAAACCTTTAACGTCAACAATAACACAACGATGATTATTAGTGTCAGAAATGGCAACTTCATTATCCAAACCTAATGCAAGTCCTTGAGGCGTATTGAAAGTATCTTGAGTGCTCAATGTATTAGAGCAAAAAGTGTACAGAATTTGCATCTACAAAAAATTTTTAAAAATTAAATCAAAATCTCACACATAGGAACCTCTAACGAATTCTCATAGGTATTCAGATCATTCGAATTAACGGAGGAAGTCCGAGGTTCTCTATCGAATGGTACCAAAAAATATGTCAAATTCGCATTCATAGTAAACAATGATCCCTCCTTATCGTTAGAAAAATTAACCTCAATCTGCTGTTGACTATTGCTCCCATAATGACGACCAGCAGCAACCATTGGTTGATAATTCTTAAAAAAATTTTCAAATTCTACCTCAATTTCAAAAATAAAAAAAAAACCTGATGAATCGACATAGATGGCACAAAAGTATCAATTGAAGGAGTAGTACAAAGAGAAGAACGTGAACGAAATCCAGACGGATCAGAGCCCAATGGAGGAAAATCGTTTAAACCAAAACGAGAATCCATCAATTCACGTGGACGGTTTGCATCAAAATTTCCAAACATATTTTGAGTTGTAGAATAATTCTTAAAAAATTAAATAAAATGAAAAAAATATTAAAAATAATTACAGCGCTCCAAATTTTTGATTGAGTATTTCCAAAATAATTATCAGAAAAAATTAAATTTCCAGGATCAAGTTGTTGGCCTGAATCCAAAGATGTTGCAGGAGCACGAAATGCCGATCCAAACGATTCAGGAATTCCAAAACGTCCCTTGAAAAAATATTTTTGAATTGAAAGTAAAGTCTAGGTCCCGCAAGACAAAGATTTCATGGTCTTTCTTCCTAAATCCCCGTAAATAACATGACTTCCCTTTGAACAAAGACAAAGTTTCCGATTTTTCGACCCGAAACCTGACGCACCATTTCCCCAACACGTATCATCCCTGATCTCTATATAAAAAATGTTACCATATTAAAAGTTTCAGGAGTACCACCCAATTGATGTTGTTGAATTGGCGATGAAATAGTCATATCAGATGCAGAAGAATAAATACCAGAATCTCCACTTAAATAGCTATTTCCATTAGAATTTCGATTTTGACGTCGTTCCATCCCAATAGTTCCAGGACCTGAATTTGTTGTTGGTGGAATTGCTGATGGAATTATTGATGAAGTATTTGAATGTTGAGTAAAAAGATTTGAAGAATCTGTCCAATCAATTGAAGAATTATTGGCCAAATTTTGACAATTATTAATTGCTGAAGAAAGAATTAATTGTTGCTGTTGTTTAAGTTTATTGTCAAAATCGTCAAAAGTATCCAATTTATTTGATGGACTATTACCCAAAAGAGCATTCATTATTATTGCTGGTTCTTTTGGTGGACCAGTAATACGACCTAAAAAAGAATATTTTTTTAGTTAGGATAAAATTTGAGGACTTAAGCTAAAAATGATTCTAGATGACTATTTAAACTTGGGTCGGACCAAAACCTTTCGGGTCGAAAAGATTTGGGCGAGGTTACGAATGTTAAGGTCGGACTATTTCGCAAAATTATTCGAGGTCAGGGTTGAAACTTGTGTCGGAGTTTTTTGGGGTCTGGAGTGAATCCAAAAAGTCGGACTAGACGGAGTCGAGGTCAACCCGAATCTAAACTTAAAATAAAAAACAAACATTTAATTCCACCAATAACAGATTCAAACTTCTTCTTAAATTCATGTTGTGAAAGAATATCAAAATCCAAATCAACTTCTTCATTAACATCAGGCATTGAATGCATTAACAATTTAAGTTGTTGCCAAATCTTTTTACGATTTAAGCATAAATCAACAATTGTACCCTTTTCAAGGAGATTATTGGTATAACTAAAAATATAAGGTAAACTTTATTGAAAAAATAGAAGAGTGAGGTTCTAAAGCCTAGAAGGGAAGTAAAGTTATCAAAAGAACATACATTTTTAACAAGTAAAAAAGTAGGAGGTTCAATCCCGGTGAGGGGAATCGTATTCGGGGAACTGAATTCCCCAGGGGAAGGAATTCCCGGTGAGAGGTCCACGGGGCTCTTTTGTTCCCGTTCAACTAAATATTGTCAGTATCGGTCTTAATATCAAACCATACAAAAAGATGCTGTGTCTAACAACTTTTTCACATTAAAATCGAGCCAGGATATCCCTCCAGTCTTAAATAAACAACCTCAAAGCATCCTGCAATCGAGACGTTTGCATATCAATCTTTTGATATAACGAGTCCAAATGTTCCTCCTTCTCATCTCGATTTTTATCCAAAGAAGCCAACAAATCTAATTTAACTTCATCAATCACACGCGCATAGAATTGAAAGGCATCTTCAATTTTGTCACGGCATTTGTGATACGATTGCTACAAAAATCTCAAGTTTTTAAATTAAAATCAAAAAAACCTGAAGTAAAAATTTACGGTCCGGAATTGCTGAGCGAGCATCTAAAGTCGTTCTGCCCTGAAGATAAGAAAAAAATGAGAATCATCATAAGAATTAGTTTTGCAAAGAAAGTTTTGCTGACGAATTAATATGCAAAAATGTAAAGTCTTAAACACAGCGAAACTAAGTGACTACCAAATAACAGGCTACTCATGAGAAAGTATCAGTATTTGACAGCAACTGAGGCCGAGTAAAATTTTGTCCGGAAAAATAAAAAGGAGAATATATGATTCGAAAAAGTATCAGTCATCAAAAAAAGCAGTTCATCCGCAAATATTATAAATAAATCCCCTCACCTTATTCTCAGCCTGTTTAGCCAAATCATGAATACTTTGTTTATACCACTTAAAAACCAAATCATTAAGTGGAGAAACATTATGTTCAACATGTTCAAAAGCACATTGTTTACACAAAAGTTCATCACAACTTGGACATATTAATTCAAAATCTCCTTTATGTTTGTTGCACAAAGCTAATTTAACTGTTTCCATTCCTCCTTCTTTTAATAAACATTCTTGTTGATTACTCAATTTATCTTTTTCAGAAAACATTACTACCTTAAAAAAGAGAAGAATAAACATTAAAAACAACAATAAATAATCAATAATTACTAAACCTTAAAGGAAAATCAATCTCCCAAGAAACAAAAAAATGATTCGTTAAAAAATAACTAAATTTAAAATATTTGCGTTTCGACAATTTGTAAATGACACTTTGACATTAAGGGAGCATTTGTCATTTTTGAAATAAGGTCACTAGAGTATTGACAAAAGTGATTTTTATAAAGGCCATTAGAGTACCAGCATTTGTGATTTTTAAACATGTCATTAGAGTATTGATTTTAACGTTCAGTTAGCTATCAGAGATTTGCTTCTAGCGATTTATAGGGAAAGTCATAAAGCTCCGTTGAACTAACCCCCCGTCCCTTCAACTCTCAACTTTTTTACCTTATGTCCATCAAACATTTTCATGTCTCGATGTACTTGAACACATTTTGGGCACAAATCACTACAGCAATGTATACAATTTGCCACAGCCTTCTCTTCACTTTTACAAGCCTCACATATTCGTCCAGTATCATTAGCATCATTAAATCCATATTCACGAATTTTGACAAAATCCAAAAGCATTAAATTTACAAACATTGGGTCCTTTAAAAGGAATTTTAAGCCGAATTTTAATCATTTTGAACCCCTGTAACTAGGCTGAGATTTCTCCCAGATCAACTGACTGACCATTATGTACATTTTAAACAAAAAAGGACTGGGAAGGAGGCGACATTGGGTCCTTTAAAAACCCCATCTTCTTATTCTAAAATTTAAAAAAGCCTACATTTCCAATATGTGTTTCCTGATTACAAACAGAACAACAAATAACTCCTGGCGGTGTAGGACGTCTTCCAGCTACAGAATCCTCTAATTCCAATTCCATAAAACTGTTCAGAATGTTTTTAGAATTCCTTTGTTGATTATTTCGGCCATCGTCTAATTGAGCAATTATGCAGTCTTCGCACATTGAGTGAAGGCAATCGAGCACTCGAGGCTATAATTTTGATTGTTTATTTTTGAAATACCTAATCATTCCCGCATCTTTTCTTTGGAAGGCAAGGTATGGAAGTTTTAGAAAATGATTAGGCTATACATTGAATACCTCGCCACCGTCATTAGTCAATTAGCAAGAGGAAGGTAAACAAGGCCCCCAACAAGGCCTTTGGTCAAGGCCCTCAGCCACCATCAAGAAACGAGGTTTTAAAAATTTCCGATTCTAAATACATCGAAAACTATTAGAATCAAAAAATAAGGTATACAGGAATGTTCCAAAAAATTAATAAAATCCAAAACTTCAAATAAACAAACCTTTCGAAATTTTTTATTGCAGTATGGGCAAATCGACGGATCTTCAGATTGGCCAGTATCAAGTAAAGGACTGGAAATCTTTGAAGATGAATTTTCTCCATTATTATTAATCAAATTATCCATAATTATAGGGCTTTGTTGTTGATGTTTTTCATCCATTTTTAAAATTGTTTTTAAGTATAAAATTGTTTTCTTTAAATAAAAAAATAAACTTTTTAAGGTTTTAAAATCGATAAAAAAATTTGAAATATTATAATGGTTAAAAACCATTATTTTTCTTTCACATTCCAAGAAACGTTATAAAAGTGGTTGAAGATTTTTTACAAAAATATTAACATGGAAAAATAACAAAAGAAGAATGTTTTCATGTTTCTAATCAATCAACACAGTGGCTCAAAAAAGCACGACCGTTATGGCGCAGGCACAATGACACAGCTGATACTACAAATAAAACTTTTAAGTTTTATTTTTGGATGGCACAATTCAGCCAGATACACGACTTTAAAATACCCAAAATAAAAATACCCCCCAAAAATTTTCGGTATCGTATCTTTTGGGTAAACTGTACCTGAAAAGTTTACCCAAAGTAAGATTTAACACAATGACATTTTTAAATGTCTATTTGGATTTTCAAAATCTCTAACTAATAAATGCCAATTAACAGTTTGAGTCTCGTATATGAATGGTCTTCCAACTTGTTCGATCTTTGATCGTGGTTTTTTCTTTAGTATTTGCTTCTTTTTTATATTTTTCTTTAAGATGTTGATTTCTAAAATTTTGTTTTGTGCTCAACAACAAATTAAACGTCGCCGGAATTTTTGGAAACCTTCTCAATACATAGAAAAATTAAAGATTTATTTAAATCCACTTGTTGGTTGTCCTTTAATGCCAAGGTTTTAATTTCTTTTTTTTTTGTGATTCCATTTAAAGGAATTTGTGTAGTGGAACGAAACGACGGCTGCTACGCGATCCAGCTTTTATTTTTTAATTTGACAATCCTTTGGCTTTGTCCTTAACAAATAAAATCCCTACTAGTTAAAAAATCCATCAAATAATTTCTTTTTTGATTTTTAGATTTTTTTTGAAATATTTATTAAAATCTCATCAATTATTTTAAAACCATCACTTCAACTTTTAAAAATTAATATAATTTTTTGTGCTCATTTAGGCATTCATTTTTTCTGTTTTGAATTTTTTGTAGCAAAAAATGGTTCATGAAGAAAAATTTTTTGTTTGGCAGGATTTTGATAAATCCTTGAAGGAAAGGTTTTAAAAAATTTAAAAAAATTTTTTTAATCTATTTTATAGAGATAAATGTATTCAAATTGCTTTTGACTATACTTATGCTGGCACAACAAAACGTGTTTACATGAAAAGGTTATTTTAAATTTGATACTTTTTGAAGAAGGGAAAAATAACTGCTACTCAAACTGGGAAAAATCTTAATTTCTTAAAGAAAAATTTCTCTTTTAAAGATCTTATTTGGATGATTTTGGTGGAACTATAAGACGTTTACAAATAAAAATTAGGGATATGTTTAGTAAAAGACAGTCAACTTGTATACGAGCAGTTACAGAAAATGGAGAATTTAAGATAAAGGAGAATCCTATCAATATAACAAATTTTGACACTTTCTTTGGCCATGAACCTTATACAAAAATTGAACTTGACAATATTGAATACATAATTGTTAGAGATGTTCCATGGCTAGACAATTTCGAAATAGCTTTAGAGCCTCTTATTGGTTGCCCTTTGATCCCAAGGTTTTTTAAACTAAAGAAATTCAATTGAATCCGTCGTTTCGTTCCATGTCCCAATCCTTCCCATTTTTTCACTCCCATTTCCTTTTTTATTCCTCGTTTAAAAAATTAAAATATGCCGTAAATGTTCTAATAGGAGCCCGGCTCTTGTAGAAGACAAGCCCACTCAATTATACCCATTGAAAAATAAACATCAGGGCTTCTATTAGAACATTTACGGGGTACTAATTTAGTTTCCCCCCCCCCAGTCAGTTTTTTCGAAAATTATTTAAAAATGGTCAGTCTGAACAACAATTGTAGAACCCATCGAGCTGTGTCGAATGACACCAAAATCAACAAAATCCGACTTGATTTGACCGAAATACAGACCCCTAAAAATTGAACAACCATGGGGGTGATTTTTTGAAATAAAAAAAGTTTACCCAAATGATAGCTCATTCGAAAGAGCTCGTCGAGCTGAGTCGAATGAGACCAAAATCAACGAAATCGGACAAGATTTGACAAAGTTACGACATTATTTAGACCTGCCGGAGTCGATGACTTATGTCATAACTTTGTCAAATCAAGTCGGATTTCGTTGATTTTGGTCTCATTCGACTCAGCTCGACGAGCTCTTTCAAATGAGCTATCAATTGTATAGATTTTCGTCTTTATGATTTTGTGCCCCTGTGCTTTAGGGGTCTGTATTTCGGTCAAATCAAGTCGGATTTTGTTGATTTTGGTGTCATTCGACACAGCTCGATGGGTTCTACAATTGTTGTTCAGACTGACCATTTTTACATAATTTTCGAAAAAACTGACTGGGGGGGGGGGAAACTAAATTAGTACCCATTTACGGTATATTTTAATTACGCCCTTAAATTCTTTTTTTAGTATTGATTGGAAAAAAGAAGATCCAATTGCAAAATATCATTGGTTTGTTGGTGACAAAAATCCAAGAAACCTTAAATTTTCAAAAGGTTTTATTGATTTTTTAATTTACGAGATCATATCTTTTTAAAGATGACTCCAGTCAATGTGGAATTTCAATAAATGGATACAATTTTGTAGAAACATTTCCATATTATTGTCCAACAGAAGAAGATTTAGATAAATATGTTGCTGTTGTTGTTGAATTTTCTGGTGAAGAAGAAATTGGGAGAATGGCAATCTCCCCTGAACGTGTTAAAAGACCAACTGAAAATACAGATGATTTGTTAATTTTTGAAGAAAGACAGGAAAAATTTTGTAGAGAAAAATTGAATGGAAACAAGTATAATTTTTTAAAAATTAAATGAATTTTCATAATTTTTAGATATCGAATTTTGAGCTATAACGGTAAGGATTTTTTTAATTTTAAATTGGCTCTTAAATGAAGTTTTATAAGTCCATGAAAGTTTTGAGTCTGATAAAAGTTAATGAGTCTATTGGTGATTTATGAATCCTTATAAAATTTGATTGGACTCATAAAAACTTCCTTGGACTACTAAACTAGACCAGAGCCAAAAATTTTATAAAAAAATTTTCAAAATAATTTTTTTTCAAGTCCTTGCCCATCTTTACATGAAATCTTCTTTAACTAAAAATGAGCAAAAAGATCAATATTTTTCTTATTGCCCAAAAGAATTTCAATTTGATAGTTATCGATATTCTTTGCTTCTTAAAGAAATACATGGTTTTTTAAATAGACTTTTCAAATTTTTTTTACTTTTAAAGGTTACAACGCAGACATTTTATTTCTTCAAGAGGTTGATGTTCGCCTTCAAAGAAGATTTTTGGTTCCATTTTTAAAACTAAAGGTTATATTTTTAGATCTAAATTAAAGAAGAAACCTTTTTATAGGGTTACACTTCAATTTTTAATTGTAAAGAAAATCAAGTAAACGAAGGATTAATTATTGCCATTCGAGATGACAGACTTTACGAGGATGGCAATTACACAGCTAAATTAAGTGGCCTATTAAAAAAGCGATCAAATTCAGACATTATGGAATTTTTAAAAAATAAACCCAAATCTTACGAAGTAATTAGTTCTAGGCCTTCAATAATTCAGGTTTTTAAAATTAAAAAGAATTTTAGAAATATTTCCAAAAGATTTCCAAAAAAAATTTTCGTTTTAAGGTTAGGGGTTAAAAATTTTGAAAATTTTCTAAAGCTTCCCCACAAAATTTTTTTCCCTAAAGATTGTCCATCTCCGTTCTGTTGACGACACAAATGTTCAAATACTTGCAGCAAATACTCATCTACATTATGATCCATTATTTGAAGATGTTAAACATTTACAAGCAGTTTTGTGTGTTAGATATATTAATGATATAATTCGAGAAATAAAAAAATCTCAGAAAAATTGCAACATTCAAGTTATTTTTGCTGGTGATTTTAATTTTGTGCCAACTAGTAGAGCAGCAAAAGTGTTAAGAAATGATTTAGATTTGATTAATAATAAAGAAGAAAATATTAAAAGAGAAGAAGACAATAAAAATTCAACAAAAACTTTAAACGAACAACAACAACTTTCTTTCTTTTTGTTAATTAATTGGTTTTTTTGGACACTTTTTGGAAATCTTTTTGGTGCAAATTGGCTACCAAAACCCTTAGAAGACAACAATATTGAGAAAATTAAAGGTTAGATTTTTTAAAGGCTTTAGTTTAAGGCCCGCGCCCCGTGAGTCACACGTCCCCAGAGAAATATATGTGCCAAAAATATGGAACGCTTAAACGATCATAGAACGCATGTCCTAAACTAGAGCCTTCAAAAAATATTTTCCCCTTTTTTCATTTTAATTTTTTTCAGTGCCTTTCAAATTTCAATGTGCCACAGGTTTTCCTCCTTACACAAATTTTACACGTGCCGAAGGTTTTACTAAAGATGCATTTGTTGGTTGTTTAGATTATATTTGGACATTTCCAGAAACGAAAGTTTTGAAAGTTATACCCTTTCCTGATCATGAATTAGTTACAAAATATGGAGCAATTCCATCAAGAATTGCACCAAGCGATCATTTACCTATTATTTGTGAAATATGTATTGAAGAAAAAAACAAGAATAATCTCACTTAAAAAATTTTTAATTTTTCCCCTTCCCTTCCTTTTTTTATTTTTATATTTATTTTAATATTATTCATGTTAATTTTTTTTTCGAAAATAAAGCTTTTGAGAAACAAAATTATTTTTTTAGAAGATTTTTATTTAAAAAATGCAAAAATTATGTGTTTTTTGAAATCACTGGGTAAAAATTTTTTTTGTTGACATGGAGGGTATTCGAAAAGTTTTTTTGGTTAATAAGTAGTAGGGACGAACATACATACCCGTCTAAAATCTATTTCTTTAATTTTTTCTCTTTATATAAATCAGTGTCATAGTTGAATGGACCCCCTCTTCAAGCATTTGAGGAGTTCATCCCTCCTTGATTCTTCTAAAAATAAAAAACCTTATCTGTCCCCTTTAAGGTTTTTCGAGTCGGACCGGCGTTCGAGGCATTTTTTCCAGGCTTGGTTTTTACCGAAATGAGCCGTTTGATCTTTTATATCAAGTCGGGCCATACAAGACTTCTGGCCAAATATCCCTCATGCCCGACTCGATCTTTCGGACTGAATCGGTCCATTTTGGCAACCCTAATCCCTTTTACTAAAAATAGAATTTACCTCATCCTTATTCTTTTGATCTTTCTCATCATCAACATTTTCATCTTTATTTTGTTTTTGTTGTTGTTTTGTATATTTATGTGTATTATTATTAGTAATAGCAATATTAACAAACGAACCAACTGAACTTGCAACAGAAAGACAAGAAACAGAACTTGCAATAGACAATTTCCCCGAAGATTGTGAATGTTGTAATGAACAAGCTTCTTTTAATGAAGATTCTTCCCCAACACATAAATCTGTTGATGTTTGTTGTTGTTGATTTTTTATTGAATTTTTTAAAAGTTCTTCACTTTTTCTTCCAAATTTATATTTTATTGGACAAACAGTTTCATCTAGAGAACAACTAAAAATTAAAAAAAAAATTTTTAAGTATTAAAAATTGAAAATAAACTCAAGAAATGTTGAAAGTGTATAAAGTTGAAAAAATTGTAGAAGAGAAAACAATAAACCGAAGAATAGAGCAACAAAACCTGAAGTTAAAAATTTAAACAAGTTTTAAAATGTTTTAATAAAATTCTGGTTTTTGGACATGTTTAAAATTAATTCTGATATTTAACCAAAACATTGAGTTTGTTAAAAAAAATTTGTTCGAATTTGATTCTGATTTTCCAAAAACATTAAATTTTATATTCTAAAAACTTTTTTGGATTTAATTCTGGTTTTTTAAATAATTAATTCTGATTTACAAAAACATTTGTTTAAATTTAATTCTGATTTTTAAAACATTGACAATTTAATTCTGATTTCCCAAAAACATCGAATCTAATTCTGAATTTTATTCAAACATTAAATCTTTTAATTGTTTCGTCAAAACAATTAATTCTGATTTTTCAAAACATTTTTTCTCTATTTGTTTGCAATCTCTAAGTTTGCAAATACAAATTTGCGAAGCATGTTTACATATAAAAACAAAAAGAATTTACCAGCAACAACATTCATCCAAAAACAAATTCCAAATCTGAATTCTTAAATTATTTTTCAGAATTTTGGAGTTTTTATTAAAAATTAACCGAAATTGTGTAAAGTTGGAATGACCATTTGGTGACGGAAATGCAATATGTAAATCATTTGGAGAAAGTAAAATATAAAGCTTTTTAAAATAAATTTTATATTAAATAAAAATTATTTAAAATTAACCATGTTAGACAAAAGAATTAAAAATCCAATTAAAAGTCCAGTTTTAGCAAAATAATGTGGAAGAAATGGAAGTAAAATAAATTGTAATAACCAACATCCAAAAGTAAACCTATAGGAAAAAAAAAAGAATTTTTTTGAAAGAAATTTTTTATTTTTTTGGATTGAAAAAAAGATAAAAAAAATTTTTGATTAAAAATTTTCAAAAAAGAATTTAAAAAAATTAAAATTATTTCGGAAATTTCTCAAAATTTTTTGTCAAAAAAATACAAAAAAAATATACCAAAGTAAAGCTTTTGTATAATACCCAGCTTTTCTAAATTGATTTCCCCACGAAAACGCATCTTGACCCAATGAAAAATACTAAAATAGAAAAGGAAATTTATTTTGTTAAAAAAAATTAAAACCTCCAAAACACACAAAACAGGAAATGGTTGTCCTTCTTTATAAGCTTTAAACAACTCAGTTTTCATTGAAGAAACGCCAGACAAATCAAATTGTTCATTTAAGTGTAAATTTGCCAAGGATCTATTTTAAAAGAAAAAAATTTTTACGAAAATTTTTTAACAAAAAAATAAAACCTTGGATGAGGTAAACGTCCATCAAACGGCTTTACATCTTTTTTAAAAAAAAATATTTAAAAAATTTTTTTCAAAAAACTTACAATCAAGAGAAATATTTAAAGCACTTAAACCAACATTAACTCCAATATTGAGTAAATGACGTTGTTTAGAAAATGGTTGTAAATGAACAAGGATTTCTCTTGTTTCTGACAATTTCCAGTATGGAAGAGTTAGAGAACCTTTGAAAAATATATTTTTAAAAAGTTTAAAAAAATTTATAAATTAAAAAAAAATTTTTTTAATCGAAAAATTTTCGAAAAATTCTCAATAAAAAATTATCCTTAAAAATATCAACCAATAAGTAAAGTCCCAACACACAATTGTGATCCAATAGCTAACAAAGAAATTAATCGTTGTTCTCGAATTCCAGGCAAAATTACTAATAAAACTAACAACAACAAGGGAAAAGGCAACAAAGGAAGCAATAACTGAAAATTAAAAAATTCTGAAAATTTTCAAAAAAAATTTTTTTACTCTAAAATTGATGAGAGCTACAGGAGGTTGTTGTTGTGTTGTTGTTGTTTCAGTTGTTGTATATGGAAATGCAAAAGAATTGTAATAATTGGAGGAAGAAGCAACATTATTTTTGTTTAAAGGACCGAGTAACATAATTTTCTGAAAGAAAAAATTTTTTTTGAAAATTATAAAAATATTTTTAATAAATAAAATAAATAAACAAGGAAATTAAGTAAAAGACAACAATGACCAAAATATCAAAAAAAATATTTCAGTGAAAAATTTTTTTTAAAAAGGCACAAGGCCAAAGGAAAGAAGCATATTTTCTTCTTAATTAATTTATTTTCCCCCTTTAATTTTATGGATATTTGAAGAATAAAAAAAATAAAAAGGCCAACACAACAAGTTTTGTTTTGTTATTAAAAAAAGTGACCGGCCTCATGCTTCTTCTCTCTCTTATAAAAACAAGCAATTCAATTAGCACAAAAAGAGAGAGAGAATAAAAATAAATAGCTTCTCCCCCCTACTGGCCATTTAAAGAAAAAAGGTATATAAAATATAAATGGAAATCGCAAAAAAAAAAATAATTTTTTTTTGTCAATCGGGTTTATTTATTTACTTGTTTTATTATTGTCCAAAAATGTTTTGAAGGACATTATTTATTAAGAAAAATAAATTTGAAGGAGAGTTGTGTGTGATTTTATCAGAAATAATAATTCTGAAATTTTTTGAGAGAACATAAAATTAATCCAAAAATAACTGCCAACCCCTCAAAACCCATTAAAATACCAAATAGCGGAAATGACGTTGAACTGACAACCCCTCCTCCCAACGGCTGTCAAGAGTTGGGAGGTCAAGAGAACTGCTCAAAGGTTGTTAATAAGTACCCACGATTGCCCTTATATTTTTAATTGAAACCTCCTAAAAAATAAATTTAAAAATAAATAAATACCCACACTGCCCTTAATATTTAACTAAAAAATGCAAAAATAAATTTAAAATATTTTTGGCAACTTCTAGTAAATAACTACGTAAAAATTGAAAAAAAAATAGAAAAAACTTCAAATAATATCTTTACTTAATTAAAAATATACGTAATATAGTAAACAAAATTTTTTAGATTAAATAAATATTAATCAATTTTTCTACCAATGACACTTTTTTTCTATTTTTAAATAAAATAAATTAACCAAAGATTATAAAACAATTTTTATATGGTCCCCATAGTTTTTGACAAAAAAATAATTATTATTTTTTTGCAACGTTTTTTAAATTATTATTAAATTTATTTTTATGTTAGTAGGGTAGTTAAATGAAGAGTTATAAAAAA
Organism: Meloidogyne enterolobii; assembly: GCA_963681835.1. Taxonomy (NCBI): domain Eukaryota; kingdom Metazoa; phylum Nematoda; class Chromadorea; order Rhabditida; family Meloidogynidae; genus Meloidogyne; species Meloidogyne enterolobii. Next base: position 903,002 of record CAVMJV010000088.1, read on the forward strand.
TGAATTTTAAAGGAGAGGAAAGTTAAAAAAAATTTTTAGAAAAAAACTGATTCATTTACAAAAAAAGAAAATGATGTATTTTAAAAATATTTTTTAAGGAGGAAAAGTAAAATTTAAAAAATTAGTATTTTGTTAACCTTTTAAAAAATTCTTGTTATTATTCATTCAGGAATGGAAAGAGTATCATTTAAAAAAATATTTTTTTGACTAATTTCTAAAATAATTTTTTTATGAGATGACATTTTGTCCCCAAAATTAAAAAATTTTCTTTTTCTAATTTTCTTAAAAAATAACAACCAACCAAACCTGTCAACTATTAATTTCCCGGAAAAATATTTTTTCAAACTTTCTTTTTTTTTAATATTTTTTTTCGTTTTTATTGCCATTATATATTGACACAAGTTATTGAGAGAAAGGGGGTATATATTGATAATAATAAAAAATAAAAAAAATTTATTAATAATAAAAACACCACCAACTTTCCCCTAATTTTTTCCCTTATTCTTTTTTTGTAAAAGTTTTATTAGAAAAAGAAAAGGTAAATAAATATTTATTGTATTTTAAATAATACAATAAAAATATTTATTCAAGAACCCCCTTTTAATACTAGAATTGAAAAAAAAAATAAAAAAAAAAGAAAATATGAGGGTAAAAGGGTAAGTAAATTGACTGGAAATTGATATTGTTAAGTAAAAAAGGGAATTAATAAAAAATATCTTGTTTTTATTTTGAGGTTAATGCGGAAAAAAGTGAAAAAATGAAAGAAAAAAATGTTTGCAGTTTACAAAAAAAAGATAAAAAATAATAAAATAAAGGTACCTCCTGTTGCAAGATCATAAAAGAATCCAAGTCCATGAAAGTAAATGAACCATCTTGTAGTAAACTGAACGTTCATCAACACCACCAGAAACACATATAAACAATTTAGATCATATCAAAAAATTGATGCTTTAGGCCTGAAAAAAATTTTTGAAAAATATCATAAATATTCTAGAAAAAGTTAATCAATGGGTACACAAAAAAGCTCTACAAACTATAGAGCTTCTATTGAAGGCTTCTAATGAAGCCGATTTCTATTACACCATTTATTACCCCCCATTTACTTGTAGTATAAAAGCATTAATACAAACACAACACTCAAATTATTTGATCGTCAACTTACTACAATAAATCTCATCAACGGCAACGTTCTACTCTCTCTCTTGATTCAAACAACTTATTGTAAGAACTTTTTTTCGTTTAAATTTTTTTATTAATCAAAATTTTCAAAAAAATTTTTAAGCAAATGCTACGACGTCATAGAAGAGAACGTGAGAGGCGAGCAGGTAGAGGGACTCGTGGTGGAACTCGTGCAGCTGAAAGGGCTCAACTTAATATGAGGGAGAGAGCTCGATATGTAACTGTTAGAACCTTCGACAACGTTGAAGCATTCGATCGTTGGTGGGATAACAGAAAGCATAGATGGAAGATTAACAAAAGACAGAGGTCACCAGAAAAGGTTGATGAATATTGGAGATGTTCGGTGAGTTTTTTTTTTTATTTTTTTTTTCAAAGATTTAAATTCCCTCTCTTTATTTTTTTAGTATGCTGAAGAAGGCCGCTACTTTGTTTGCGGTTGTTGTATTCGAATCAGGAAGCCTACTGGTGCAGGGGGGCCCATTGAAGCGGCAAGAAGCATAAATGTTCCACATAGGCATGCTGTGAGTTTTTTGAAATTTTTAAAAAATTTTCAAAAAAATTTTTTTTAATCCTTTTAAGGTAACTGGTGACATGTTTCTTAGTATGGATCCATTCCCTATGGAAACTGCAATAGTTGTTCGAATAAATATAGATGGATGACAATGACGACTTCTCTCTTGCCTGCTACTGCTCTTGTATTGATGAAAAAAGATTGAAGATAAATAAAATTAAATATCCTTTTTCCTTAAAAAATTTCTTGTATTTTTCATGAATTTCTTTTTAATAAATTAATTAAAATGTTGCGTATCCTCTATTTAGTTGAGTTGAACCAAAAAATTTAAAGGGCCAAACAATGCTCCCTTTTTATTTTTCACCTTTCCCCATTCCCATGACAACCACAAAAAAAAGTAAAAAAACTTTGACATCTGCTTCGTTTATTGTCCACTTATTTTTGTGTTTTAATTTCATTTTTGCTCTTCCTCAGAAATTTTAAAGAAAATTTTGATGACATATCCAACAACTTCCTCAATTTCTCACCAATTTTCTCCTCCAATTTTTTGTATTCAACTTTTATTTGAACGAATATCTTCTCCTTGGGAATCTAATTTTGAAGGAATTAAAACAACTTTTGTTCGGTTTTTGCCTTCTTCCTCGCCTTCTACCTCCTCTTCATCTTCAAATTCTTCAACTCCTTTATATCCTCAAAGACAAATACGTGTTGGAAGTGGTCATCTATTTTTTATTAGAGGAACAACAACTCAAAATGACGGACCTATATGGCTAGATTTGGAAGCTAAAAGTGGTGGAGATAATCAAAAAATTTGGAAAGGAAGAATTTCTTTAATTAAAGAAAACGAGGTTTTTTTCGAAAAAAAGCTTTTTTAAAAAATTTTTATAAAGAAAATTCTTCCTATTGTTTGTCCATTACAACAACAGCAACAAAATGGGTTAAATTTAGAAGCACATTTTTTGCTAAATATAAGTGAAATACAAAAGAAAAGTGATAATAGACAACAAAATTTGAAAAATAAAACAATAGAAAAGGAAGCACAAACAGATTATTTAAATAATGGAGTAATTGAACGTGGAACTCAAACAAATAAAGAATTAGTAAAATTATTTTTAGATTTCTAATTAAAATTTTTTTTGTAAAAATCGGTTTTGAGAGCCTATCCTTTCCGGGAAAGACTTTTCAAAGGTCTGTATCTAGCCCATTAATTTTTAGGTACCCGAAACAACAATAAAAGAACCAATTCAACAAACATCAGCAACAACCCTTCAACAAATTGAACATCAAAAAACAATTACTAAACAACGGCAAAAGGATAAAAAATTAATTAAATTACTTTTAATTCTATTATTAAAAGCAAAGAATGAAAATGAAAAAAATTTTGGTATTTATTAAAAAATTTTAAAAACCCCTCCCAATTTTAGAAAATAAAAACCTTCAAAAACTATCAAAAACAACAAATACGGAATGTTCTTTGCCGCCTTATAGCGATAATTTATTTAATAAATTAATAAAAATTAATAAAATTAAACGAGGACATTTTCGAGCTCAAATAGCCTATCTTTCTTCTGTACACAAAACAATAGTTGAAGATAAAAAGGTTTTGAATTTTGAAAGAAGAGGAGAGGAAAAGAAGAAAATTAACAAAAATAAACTTCAAACAACAATAAATTTAAAAAATATTCAAAAACAACCAAAAATTAATAAAAAAGTTGAAGAATCCCCTCCCTCATCTGGATTACAATCTATAGCTTTTAGTAGTCCAAACTCATCAGAAAAAGGAAATAATGGAAGAAATCTAATCATTGGAAGAAGATTGAAGGGAGAAGAAAATAACGAAGATTTAGCAATAGTAAGACGAAAAATGAAGGAAGAATTAATTAAAGAAGAGATTCTTAATTTAAATAATAATCCAACTAAAATTCATAAGGAAAACCAAAATTCATCACCAAAATCTTCAAACAAATCTTCCCCACAAATTAGGCAAAAAATACCTGAAGAAAATAGACGGAGTAATTCAAAAAGTTCAACAAAATCAACATCAACTTCTTCAACAAAATCTAGTAAAAATCAAGCCATTGATGCTGCTTCTGTATTATCCTCAATTAAAAATTCTTCATCTCCAACCTCTTCAAAATCTTCCACAAAATCTTCAAAATCAGCCTCAACAAATACAACAACAAAAAATAAAATATCTGATGAAGAAGGAAGTACTTCTACTGTTACTAGTAAACAAACTACTGAAAGTTCAACAACAAAAACAACTGAAAGCAGTATAACAACAAAGAAAAGTAGTAAAAGAAGTTCTTCAATTTCTGGGGGTGAGGAATAAAACAATATCAAACACAAAGTCCCTTTGATTTAGTGGGAAAAGTTTAAAATTTCCTACAGACAAGGTCGAAGGTTCGAACCCGGTTGGTGTAAAATAATTTTTTATTAAATATAAGCTCAACAACATGCTCAAAAACCCCTCCTAGCCCGTCAATGAACTTTAAAATTAAAAAAACTAACTTTCATTCCATTCCAAAAGGTGTCGGCTCTTCTTCAGTAAGCACAGATTCATCTGTTCCAGTAGAGATTGTTGGTGAGCAAAATTCCAAAAGCTCCTCACAAACATCTGGTTCAATAATTGATTCTGACAGAACATTAAAAGAAGAATCTTCTCCGTCTAATAAAGAAATTCTAAAAAATTCAAAAAGACAAGTTCTTAGAGATTTATAAATTATTGAATGGTGAAAATTACCAAAATTTATAATTAAAAATCAACAAAAATATTAAAATATTTATCCAATACATACCCAATAATTGCATCATGCATTAAAAAAAAAGAAAAAAGTATATACAAAATTTGGAAAAAAAGACAATCAAAACAGCAAAGTTTGGATTTTTAAAAAAAAATTCTCAAATGATGTTGACACCGGGTAACCGGAAATTTTCATTTCAAACATCGGTTTTGGATACCCGAAGATTTCCCAGGAACCACCGACCCTATTCTCAAATTAAAACAAAAATATCAAAAACAAATCCAAACCTAACAGTAAAATATATAATCACAAAAAAACAGCTGCAAAGTGATTTAACTTCTTTTCTTTTCTTCCAATATGTCTTCACTTTAAACAACTTAAAAATACATATTAATAGTCAAAAAAATTTTTTATTGTTGTAGCAAAATTTTTTTAATATTGTCTTGGACGTTTCCTAGGCGGTTGATTTAAAATAATTGGAGGTGTTTGCTTTAAAAAATAAAGAATTATTTTAAAAACACAAATTAAAAAAACCTGTGTTGCTAATGCTTTAAAAACTTGTTCCAGTAATGGAGGATGTTCTTTTACCAAAACTTTCCAGCCTTCAGTTTCCATTACCTTCAAAAAAATTTTTTTAATTTGTTTAATAAGAAATAAGTTGAATCTGGTCAAGTTTATGTGTCCAATGAACCTTTATGAGTCCAATAAAAACAGGTATAGGCAAAAGTTTGTACCCCGAAGTCTGGGATTCAAGACAGACCACCTCCATAGGACCCATAATTTTTCAATGGACTCATAAACTAGACCAAAACCAAATTATCAAAAAAAACCTCATTAGCATGTAAATTAATAAATTCTGTTGATTGAGTTTTTAAATGTTCTGCTGAATGTAAATCCGCCAAAATTAAAGTTTCACAAGCAGTTTCATTTGTCAATGAAAGACATAAAGATTGTTCACACATAACTTTTAATCTTTCCAATTGATATTTGTCAGCAGCTGCTAACAATTCATCAGCCATTCTTTCAAGATTTGGGGCACTTCCGGTATACCTATTTTGTTAGAAAATTTTTTTTTTCAAATTTTATGTTTCGTCTATTATTGTTTAGGTTAAACAAGAACACATTACTAATAATAAACGGGAAACCTTCTACCCACAAGAAATTAAACACACAAGTCTATCCCCAGTGAAAATGTTTTTAACCATTATGGTGTAGTGGGAAAACACCTAGACATTAATACATATTGGTTCGTTAAAGGTTCGATTCCCACCAACGCAAATAAAACTAATTTTTGATAAAATCAAAATTACAAATGCCTCTTACACCCTTTTCTCGCTAGAAAAATTTTCCCGATTTTTAATTTAAAAAATTCTTACATAAATCTCAACATTTCACCGAGCACTTCAGAATCAATATCTTTAATATTTACACGATCACTTAAAGATTCAGCCATTCCATGTTCAAACATTGCAGCAAATACAGGTGAACGACAAGCAAGTACAGCTTTATGTACCTAAAATTTAATGTCAAAATTATTTTTTAAAAATTTAAAAAAACCTGAAATTCTCTATTCCCTGAGTAAAGAGTACAATCAGCAAATAGACTTTTTTCAAATAAATTACTCATATCTTCAGAAAGACGACATGGAGGGACACGAAATTGCATCATATTACTTTGGCCAGTTACGTTAATCTAAAAATTTTCAAAAAAATTTTTAAATAACAATTTTTTAAAAAAGAAACCGTATCAGCAACAACAGAAACTTCACAAAAAATAGTCAAACGGTCTTCAGGTAAAAGTCCATTTTGTTCATCAAGTAAAAAATCACGACGAATAAATTTTTTAAAACCCCAGTCTTTTCCTTGTACAAAGCGATAGGCACGTTGTGATTCTTAAAAGTATTTAAGTCATAAAATCATTTACAAATCAAACATACCCATAGCTTTTGTTTCTTCTCTTTTTGCGTTTAATATCGAAAATTTAAATTTTGCACGAACTTCAGTTTTGTTACATTGGACAAGTAATAAATAAAGAGACAAATAATCTTTGGATTCTTCGTCTAATCCTTTTGGATTTATTCGTAAACACCATTTAAGTTTGTCATTAGGGCCGGCACTGAAAAAAGAAAAATTTAAATAAACTGAGGAATGGCGAAGGTAGTCAGGGAAGAATAAATTTCCGAGAAGAAAAACAAACCTAAAAGTCGATGATTTCAAAACTTCACCCATTTCTTCACGGCAAAAAGAGAAATTATTTATCTAAAAAAAATTAAAAATTATTTTCCAAAAAAAATTTTTAAAAAATAACCGTCCACATGTAGTTAAATTTAACAACTTTCACTTGTGTATTACACCAATTTTCTGCAATAGGCAATACTCCACCCAGGTCCATTGGCATTGTTGAAGATGCTGATGAGGATCCAGTAGCTATTCCAATACCGAGAAGTGGTGACATTGAACGTTGCTGATATTGTGAAGACCCAACAACATTATTGTGTCCTCCCATACTTCCAGATTGACAATTATTGTTTGGAGCGACAATATTGTATCCTGGACCATCTGTGACCTAAACGAGAGGAAAATTAAAATCTCTTTTAAAATTGAGGTCCCAGGCAACGTAACACCAACGCCAAAACACAAAACCACAAGAAGCTGCCTATCCCTTTTTTATTGGGAAGGTTTTGTAGGTTCAGTATTTGTGTTTTTTTTGCATTACGGGGGGCATATCACCCCCAGGCTTTCAAGTTAAAGACATTTAAAATAATTTTAAATAAACCATTTCATCCTGCGCAGCACCATCAACATCCATCTTTTTTGCTTCTTTTTAAATTTCAATTAGTCAATATAAAAAATATTTTTTATGAAAATTACAATGATATAATCTAAAATTGTTTTTAAAAAATTAAAAATTTTATTAAAAATATTTAATAACATGTACATGGTGAAAAGACTTAAAATTGTGTTTTAAAATTTTTCTAAAAAAAAATCAATGGTGAGAAAAGACTAAATACTAATTTCGAAAAATCATTTTAAAAACTGTCAGGAAAATCTTTAAAAATTGTTAAGAAAAAAATTTAAAAAATTATCAGAAAATTTTTTTCTTTAAAAAAACTGGGATAAATTGTCTTATAGGCTCGAAAAAAAAAATTAAAAAATTTTCCAAAAAAATTTTTTTTATTTTCTCCAAAACATTTACGCCTTTCCTTCCCACTGTGAATATAATAAAATAATATATAAACTATTTGCTGCTACTTCTCCTATCTCTCTCTTCATTCAAAAAGCAAATGAAAAGTGAGGAGGAAAAATAATAAAAATGGGTGGTTTTGGGGTGGTAAGAGTGACAAAAATGTGCTACTCATCTACTAATTCGCTATTCGCCTTTGCTTTTCTCTCTATATAAAACCAAAAATATTCTCCTTTTTTTGTGTCCTTTCTTCATATATATTCATCCTTTTTCTTCTTCTTTTATTCTTCTTCTTCTTCATTTTCCCCCCTCCCTACACAAGTTATATTTTGTCGTCTGTGTGTGTTGCTGGCCCAGGCCAATTTTTTCTCTTTTTTCTGCATTTTTCTACTTATATAACCCAAACAATAAGTGTGTGCACTAAACAACATAACCATCACCCAACAATCTTTTTTTTCCTTTTCTTCAACCACCATGACAAATGGAAGAAAGAAGAAAGGCAATGATTGGATGCAATTTCAATGAGAAGGAAAAAAAGAGAACAAAATGTCCATGTAGGCAAAAATGGGATAAAATGTTGGCTTGTCAGTAAGAAAAGTGGGACAGAATGTCTCTATACAAACAAGAAAACAGGACAAATAGTAAAAAAAATTACAAGAAAATTTTTAGAAGACAGAAGAACTTACCTATTTTTAAGATAAAGTAGAACAATTCTTATTGAGAAAAAAATTTTTTAAGAAAATTTTTTCGAGAAAAATTTTCTGACATTGACAACCTATCCAATTTTGACCTTATTGGCGTTGGGAGAAAAATAGTGGCGATGAAAACTAGTGTGCATTTGTTACCCTCCCCCACCTATCGCACGCATTTTTCATCTTTTGTGTCTGTGCACTTGCTCAAAACTCTACTTTTTTTTCATTTGCGGTATTTTATATAAGATATAAAACACTTGCCTTTTTTTTGTTTCTTCTACTATTTTATCCTGTTCCAAATTTTTCACAATCGGCATAAAACACACGTACAAACTACTTCCGCCTTTTTCCTCATTTTCACCATCGACACTACTTATTTAGGGCAATGACGAAAATATATAACCGAAAAAAAGAGAAAAGGAGGCAATGAATAAAAGAAATAAATATATTTTAGAAAATTGGTAGTCGTCAGTTAAAATTAGTTAGTAGCGCCTAAAACAAAAAGACCAAAGAGAAAAGAAATTATAGAAGAAAAAATCCCCACAAAATATTATCAGAATTTCACACTAAAAAAGTTGGGAAAATCTGTAAATAAAAAGAGAAAAATCTCAATTCTAATTCTCAATAAAAGCAAAAAACTAAAAACCTTTTTATGAAAAAAAGGAAAATATTTAAAAGCGATAGAAAATAGAGAATAGAAACAAACAACAGCTTGAACACTACCGCCAAAAAAGGAAAAAAAACTATAAAAGTGAATTAAGAGCTGGCTAACATAAAAAAGAGATAGAGAATATATTAATGTTAAGATGCCTATAAGAATTAAATAAATCCCCATTTTATATTAAGAAGAAAAACCCATTTACGTAAGAGCTTGTTCCTCATATACACGAGAGACAGAGAGGGGATGAGTTTAAAAAAATTAAAAAAAAACCTTTAGAAACTTTTCCCGAATAGTTATTCTTTAATTTTTCATCAGTCATTCCCATCCTCCTCCTTCAACAACATCATCATCACCCATACGAATAGAATGAATTAGCTCAATGGCAGAATAAAACATTCCAATAATGCAAGTGCCGACGCCTCCAGCAATTACCTTTTTTAAGAACATTTTAGTTTAAGAAATATAAAATAAAAAAGGAAACCTCAGGCAAAGGAAATTAAAAAAAAATACCATTTTGTCGAATCTTCTCTCAGCAGGAGTAAGTTTAGCTCCTCGAAGCTGCAAATGAAAATATGCTGGCCAAATAAAACTTAGAACAGTTCTAAAATTTAAAAGTATTTAAAAATACAAAAAATTCTGAAAAAAAATCATAACCCAGCTTTTCTCCCCAATGAACGTTTAAGACTTTTTTTTATCAACCTACCCTGTAAAATTGCCAATAAGTCCCATTAGCTTTAAAAAATATAAAATTGCAAAAAAAAAATAAAGAATTAAAAAAACCTCAACAAGATAAGGAACAGTTAAAGCCATCCATAATGTCCAAAGTATTAAAAGAACACGCAAAGAGAGAGCTTCAAAAAAAGATTTATTTTTTAAAGAGAGAATCCCGGCTTCAATAAAATTATTAAAAGCCCAATCAATGATACCCATTGAAAAATAAACGCCCGGGCCTCGATTAGAAAGTTAAGGTAATTATTTAAAACTTAAATTTTACCCCATTCTCTCAATCTTTTATCATTTCCATAGCATACAGGAAAAGGAGAAACATCAATCCCATTAAAAAAGTTTTCTCCAATTAGTTGAACAATTGCGTAGTAAGGAAGTGGATAAGAAAGCAAAGCTTTTGTAACAAGACAAAGATTTACAAGAACCTTTAAAAAGATTAAAAAATTTTTTTTGTCAAAAATTAAAAATACAAACTTTAAATGTTTGATCAGGAAGCGAATTAGAAATTTCTTTTTGAGTAAATTCTGCAAAAGTTAGAAAGCCAATTAAACCAAATAAAGCTTTAAATATTGCTGCCTTTAAATTAAAATTTTTTTTTAATTTTATAAATAAATTTACCGCGACATGTGAAAATCCGAGCATTTGTTTAAATTCTGAACGATCCTTTGAAAAAAAATTTTTTTAAGAATTTCCGAAAAAAAGTAAAAACCTGCATAGAACCTTCCAAAGAAGGCAGAAAAATATGTGAAGTATAACCAAAAACAACAACACCGATAATTGTTGGAAATAAGCGAAAATCCGGGATTAATACAAGGGAAGAAAAACGCCATGAAGAAAACTATAAATTAAATTTAAGAAAAAATAAAAATTTAAAAATTTAAAAGGATATAGGCATACCTGACTGAGGCAAAAAAGAACCTAAAAAATTTCATTAAAAAATAAATCCAAAAAATTAATTAACCATTATTGCATTAATGACTAAATGAGAAACCGCATTTGCAAGTGACAAATTTGAAACAACTCGTAAATCATCAAGAAAAGCAGTGCCAAGTAAAGGTAATGTAGTTAACATCATCCAAGCTTGTCTATCTTTAAAAATAAATAAAAAAAAATTTTTCGTAGAAAAATCTAAAAATTTACCAACACTTGGAAAACATCCTTGAAGTAAATCGCCTGCCAGAACAATATATAAAATACATCTTTAAAAATATTAAATTTTTTTTTGTAATTTTATTAAATTTTAAATTCACGTGCTGGCTAATTCAGTCTGTAAAAAGAGGAAAATAATTATTTTAAAAAATTACAAAAATTTTTTACCAATTGAGCCAACAATACAAATTTTCCCATTCCCGGACGAACTGCTTCAGCAACTTCACGATAACTTTAAAATAATTTTTAAATAATTTTTTTTTTCAAAAAATTTTCTTGCCTTCGATGAATTCTCTTACGGCCACTACTATTAGATTCTTCTTCATAAAGACACTCAATAAGTGCTAGTCCAGTTTTGTAACATATCCAAGCAACACCAACCTAATTAAATTATTTTTTAAAAATTTAACATCGTGAAATCCAAAACAGACCAATGCACCAATTGCACACCATCCTCCAACTAATCAAAAAATTATTTTAGAAAAACAAAGAATTAAGGATACCTTTAACAGCAAAGGGCAACCCAACAATAAACATGCCTAAAAAATATATAAATTTATTCTTAAAATAAAATTTTATATGACAATATTTTTCAACCTTGAATTGCGTTTGTAACATTCCTTAAAAAATATTTTTTTATTAAAAATAAAATTCTAAAAAAATTTCAAACCAAGCTGCCTGTAATGATGTAATTGATTTAGTTCCATTAGAATGTCCAATTTCTCCATAATCTGCCAATTTATCATCACTTGCATTTTGTTTTTTATTAAAGGGATTCGATGATGACAAATTTTGAAGTTCAAATTCTCCATCATCCTCTTCTTGAATTTCTGGTTGTCGATTATTTGTAGGTAAGGTATTTTGGTAAGAATAAGAACCAGAATCGAAGGATGCCTTTTAAATAAACAGAATTAAATTTAAACATGAAAATCAGAATTAAATTTGAACATGCAAAAATCAGAATACAAACAGAACGTAAAAAATTAGAATTAAAATGGAACATTAAAGTTAGAATTAAATAAGAATTTTTTTAAAATCAAAGTCAGAACATGCAAAAATTAAAACTAAACAAACATTTCTGGTTTTACTGATTAAATCAGAATTAAATTAAAACAACAAAATCAAAACAATTAACAAACAATATCAAAATAATTCTGGCCTTCCTGAATAATCAAATAAAAACAAAAACTTACCAAAAATAAATTCTGATTTGTCCATTCTTGCAAATTTTGTAAACGACGTGCAGCCATCTAAAAATAAAAAAAAGTACTACTAAATGGTAGTTTAAAAAAGAATGCCGTTTATTAATAAATGCCGTCCTTTTTGCCAAAAAATTAATATAATCCTTTAGAAGCAATAATAGACAATTTTAAATTGTTTTTTTTTCCTTTTTTTACCCTTTCACATTTTTTCAATAATAAATTGATGGTAAATATTAAAAAAAAGAAAGTGAAGTGCCTCATCTTTTTATTAATAAAGAAGCAAGAAAAAGTGAGGGATTTTTTAAAAATTCTTTTGAGGCATGTAATTCCATTCTAGTCAAGCAAATTTATTAAAAACATAATTTTGGGTTTGAACAACATGAAAATCAGAATTAAATTAAAAAATTAAAAATCAGAATAAGGAAAAATTCTCTTCTCCCCCCATTTACCATAATATAAAAGCAACATTTTTAAAACATTTTTATCCCAACATCTTCATAACAACAATCAACTAAACTCTGTGCAGGTTCGTCACAACTTCTCTCAAAGCAACATCAGAACCAAACAAACAACAATAAATGGCTTCAACAATCGTGGTGCTCTTCTCCATCATCTATTTACTGTAAGTTTTTTAAACAATTTTTTTATCAGTTAACCTAACAAAAAATTTTTTAAAATTTTTGTAGACTCTCAATTGCTGGAACAATGCTCTATTGTTGTTGCAAGAAGAAAGAAAGGAAAGAGCTTACCATGGAAACATACGCGGGACTCTCGGTGGATGATGAGAACAAAATCGAAATCTCGAAGAAGAAAAAATGAGAGGAGCATTCAGCATAAATCAAAGAAGAATCTTGGAAAGGAAAGAAAAGGATGTGTATATATAAATACTTTCTAATTATATATTGTGTAAATTCATTAGATAATGTATGTATATTTGCTTGTTTGAGTGTTTCTAAATGCTTATTTTTTTCTTGTTATTCCAAAAATATAATTGTTCCATAAATTTTTGTGTATAAAATAAATTTTTTGGCCTATTTGTTCTTTATAAGCTTATGAATACTTTACTTAATTCTCTCAATCCTTGTTTCCCTCTTTCAAGAAAAAAAAAACAAAATTCATCAGAAGTCAGTCAAGAGAAGAGAAGTTTTTTTTGTGTAATTAAAGTAAAAAGAATGCAAACTGGCAATTTATCTTCTTAAAAAATTTTTTTTCGAGTTAGTATTTGATTGACAACAACATCTTTTGGTTATGTGACCAACCGACCAAACTTCCCCCCTTAAACAAAATGATGTATATTGTGTGCCATTGTTGGAATATCCGGAGACAAAATACATAAAAAACATAAAAAGATATACATACTCTAAATTGTCAACAAAAATTGTTTTTTTGGAGAAAATTAGTCTGCAAAAAATCTGACAACTTAAAAATCACCAAACCCAAAGAAAAATCCGCAAAATTTCAATCCGCATTTTCTGCTTGTTTATTAAAAAATGTCCATTGGGATGATGATGGGCGGGACAGTAAAAGCAAACAAAAAAAAGTCACCAAAAAGTTGTAAATTACTCCTCTATTGTCAACGCTGTCAAAAAACAGGAAAAAAGGCCCAAAATATATATTTAAGGAAGTAAAAATATTTTCACCAAAAAGTTTTGAGCATTTTCATTTCAAAAAATTTTAACTTAAAAAAATATTTTCAAATTTTCTTAAAGCTCTAAAAACACGATGATTTACTATCAACAAAATTTATTGTTACTCCTTACAGTTTGTATTGTATCACTAACACTTGCCATAAATGTTCAAAATATGAATGATTTACAGAGAAATCATTTGATTGGTAAGGAAATTTTGGAAAAAAATAAAAATTGAACCCCATAACCCTCAAAGAAAATCAAGTTTTTTTAAGAAAGAGAATTTCCCGGTGAAAATATCTTAAATACTGAATCTCAACTACAAAGGCAAGCACATACAATGGATGAAGAAATGCTTGGACGAGTAGAAGCTCAACTTATGGGGGCAATGGAAATGCTTCAAAATTATCGAGGTAACTCAAAAAATATTTTTAATGAATCTACGCATTAATTAATTTCAAAAAATTATAAACTAACCTTCAAAGCAATTAAAATTCATTTTCAAATTAGCCGCTTCCTCACCAGCAAAATTTACAGAAAAAAGAAAGAACAACAAATTTGAATTCATTCGATTTGGACGATGAAAATAAAATTAAAGATTGAAAGAAAATAAAAAAGTATTTTTAAAAATCTTTAAAATTTTTTAAAAACAAAATTCGATTTAAAAAAATCTCACAAAATTTATATTTTATTTGAACTCACTCAATAACATGTTTAAAAAATTTAAAAAATATTTTAATAACCGTCCATAACTATACATATTTAAAGAAAAATTAACACAAAAGGTCAGAGGGTGTCAAAAAAAGATATATACTTATAATGCATAATAAATTTCTCTCTTATTCGTCTCGCGCTGTAACCATGTCTTCACGTTCTGATTCGTCTTAAAAAATGAATTTAAAAATTGAAATCAGAAAATCGGTACTTGGAATTATCCCTAACCAGTTTTGCACTCATTTGTAAGAAGCAAAATTTTTTCATTCCTCAAACCATGGCATAGAGAGTGAGAAACACTTCCGTAAATATGAGTACGCGAAAACTCATGAGGGATAAATCACAAGTACCAAAAAAATAAAAATTAAAACCATTTCCATTAATTGCCAAAGAACATTTTCGTCCAAATTCTTCCTCAAATTCTTCATTTTCTGTACTATCATCTGTATGACCCGTAAAGTTGAGAGCACCGATTGGAGGTGATTTATTTGAAGTACTGGGATTATTGTTACTATAATTTAATGGATGAGATCTCTTATTTAATTCAGTTTTAGAAGTATTAAAGAAATTGCACTGAAAAGAAAAGGAATAAGAATAAATTTAAACAAATAAAACCCTGTAACAGCAATAAGAAATTGTTTTAAATTCTTCTCTCAAGGCCATTCCATTATGAGTATAACAATTTGAGCAGATGAGGGCATACCTATAAAATCAGATATTAATTCGTATGGTTTTTAAGTGACGTCGTAGGGTTGCCATTTCTGAAGCGAACCCAGAAAAATTAAAAACAAAAAACGCCAACCTATTATTTATGCTTTCTCCCATAACAAAATCCAAAATTCGATCTAAACTACCACGACTTTCTTCAACAAATGGACGAATAGGCACTCGGCGATTTGGTGATGTCCCAACATTCCTTAAAACCGTCTGTCTTGGGTCTCTAATTTCATAAAGTTTTGGAAGTGGTTGCGGTGTATTATTATTGTTCTGTTTTTGATTTGTTCCTTGTTGATAATTAGAATTGTTTTTATTTTCTGTCATAGGTTTTGTTGTCGTTTGTGAAGGTGAAGAGGAAGTAGCAGATCCTAACCATTGCGAGACTTCGTTTTGTGACCCGTATTTCTCAATAATTGCCTAAATAAAAAGTACATAATCTCTGGCCTTTAGTTGATTAAAAAGTCTACTTAATTAAAAAAATACCTTCGCTACTTTAAATTTTTCATTTTCTTTAACATCTTCAATAATTGCAACTTTTCGTTCAGTGAAAAAGCGAAGTCGTCTTTGCTTTCTTTGAATTAACCAGTCAAAAATAGTGTTTGAAGTAAAACGCAATATCAAAAATGAAAGAGCACAAAGAAAAATAGACGAAGAACACGAGAATAATTTCCATTTTAAACTAGGATAATGAAGCCAAAAATAGCCACAGCTCCCACTTACTAAAATAAATGCACCAAAAAGAAGGCAATGGTAGAACCTTAAATTGCGATATTTTCAATTAATATACCATAACCAATTTCCTGATAAATTTGCGGAAAAATTACGCAAAAATTTTAGCGGACCGTTATGGATACATATCTAGAATTAAATAATAAAAAAAATCACCAGATTTTACATTCCAACAAATTTTTCACTTGCTCCTCCAAATCTTTAATTTGCTGAACAAGTTCATCCAATTCTTGGCTAGGCAATTTTCGACGTCGAAAGTAGCGTATAAAGTTTCCCATTCATAAGAAAATGTTTAACTACTGAAAAAAGTATAAATGGCCTATGCTGTAAAATCAAATGCTGAAAATTAAAATAAGTTCAGAAATACGAAATCAACTAAAAAATTAAATGGATAAATAATTTCCAAATATTAAAACGCATTTAAAAATAAAAATCAATTTATAACAAAAACAAAAAAAATAAACAAAAAAATTAAACAAACGGTGGATAAATATCATTTTTTTCTTCATCTTCTCCTTCGGCCAAAAGTTTTTGTTTGTAGTCAATATAGCGAAAAGCTTTATCATGTTGGCCAGTTTTGTACATATTTTGCAACAACCTTTCCTCGAGCAAATCCAATGCACGTCGTGACAAAACCAAAGTCTCATGCCTCAAAATACTATAACAATTCAATCCATAAAGAGGCATAACAGTGAAGGAAGGAATATGTGAAGTTGCTTCAACCAAATTTGCTGAAATATTGTCCGCAGAACTTAAAAATATTTTTGTAATTTAATATAAAAATAAAGGTAACGTGTCAACAAAGAGCACAGAATAGCCCCAATTGCGAGCCTCAGCCAAATCATGAAGATACTAAAAAATAATTTTTATAAATCAAATCTGAAATTTATACGCAGAAAACCTGCGGATCAGGGGAAGCTAAGGAGTCAAAATCATCAACAATAATTAGATCGTCTTGAACATGTTTAATAGTCAGAGCCACTCGTAGACCATGAATTCGTATTGAATAAGGCAACATGTAAAAACGAGTTAGCGGCCCACGCACTTTGTGAACAAAACCACCGCGAATAAAATGAGGCGCTCGGATACTAAATTTTAAAGAAATTTCGATAAAATTTTATCGAGAAATTTAAAACCTTCCAGCTTGTGCTCGACCCATCCTTTTCTGTGGCCAAGGTTTTCGCCCTCCACCAGGCATTTCAGCACGGGTTAACATTCTAGTAAGTACTAAGTTTTTGTAGGTAGTTTGCCTTAAATTTTTACAATTAAAAAAATAAATAAATGCAAAAACCATGCAATATTTCGATGCAGAATATCCAAACGTGGAGTGACGCGGAAAATATCTAAAAAAAATAAATAAGTGAAAAAAGATCGATAAATTTAAACCTGGATGCAGTTGAATTATGTCATAATTCCGGTCGTAAATTTCATCCAAGGAAGTGACCCAGGCTTCAGGTATTTCAAGAAAAGGATTTGTAGTGTCTAACCTCCATAATTCTCGAGGTTGTGATGATGACTGCGAATTAAGTGTAGCTGAACTAGAACAGCAAAAGTTGTTAACAGAATTAAAAGTTCTACTAAGATGACGTGAAAACAAAGCTGGAAGAAATTTAAAATTCATCTGATGAATTAAAAAATTTAGGTTCTGAACGAAAAAAATTAAAAAATTAGTTCAAAAGGGCAATATGTCATTTTCAGTTAATATGTACATTTTGAATGTTTGGTGTTTTAAATAAAAAAAAGAAAGACATTTTGAAAAAAGACATTATGCCAAACAATTTTTTAAAAAATTGGCGGGAGCTGGAAAAATTATTCTTTCAAAATTCTCGAAAAACATGTTTAGTGACAGCTCGAGTTGTTGCGTGTTTTTTTCTTTTTTTTATGTTTTTTATATGTTTCATCTGTTCATTTCATTGTCCCATCGCTGCGCTAGCCAAAAATTTAAAAAATTAAAAATAATTCGACTAAAAAATGAAAATTTTCAAATTTCCAGGCCCAGCCTGCTGTCTTCATGGATGGTTTGGTCTGGTTGTGTTTTTTTATTTTTGTGTTTTTTTAATATTTTATCTAATTTGATGATTTTTAGGTCATGTTCTTCAAGAACGATGGTGCAATGATGGAGCAGCTCTGTTTGGTTGGTGGTTGAGTGGTGTGGTTGTTATTTTTTTAATTTAAAAAAATTAAAAATTAATAACGGAGGGAGTGTGTTTTTCAGGCAGGTACGACTTCGGCCCTGTGCAGAACTGGTGGCAGTCAACAACCTTCATAAATTTGGTTAACTTTATTTTTTTTTAATTTTGAAATGAAATTTTCATTTTTATAGCTCTTCGACCTTCGGCTACATTGGTACACTTCAGCTCTTTTTTAAATTCAATTTTTCTCTAAAGATGTGTGCAACATGGCTGGTTCAATATGGTCAATGAATATGGAGAATATGGCAAGGATTTGGTTGGTAAAACGGTGTGGTGGTTTTTTTTAATTTGGGAAAAATTGGGGGGAGGGAACTTTTTCAGCTAGGTGCTCGACAACAATGGTGGCTCAAACTGGTGGCAAACATGGTCTTCAACACATGCTTGGTACGTTTCATCCATTTTTAAAAATAAAAAAATTTGCTAAAAATGCGCACGCGTCTCCTGCTTTCCTCACACTTGTTTTTTTGTTGTCCTTGTCCTTTGTCCGATTTTTCTTTTCACCATTTTTTAACTTGATTTCAGTTTGTTGATTGGATTTCAGGTTTTTTCAATTTCTGGCAGAAGAACTTCATGGCAAAAATTGGTGTAAGCAAAGGTTTGATAGATTTTGATTAGCTGGGTGATTCATCGATTTGTTTGTGTGCCTGGTTTGTATCACTCATTTTTTTATTTTTCAAATTTTCTGGCATTCTGTTTATCTAGAGTCTCTTGAAAATAGTATAGTCAGAGAAACAGAGTCTCATTTAATTCTTTGTCATTTGAGTCCTATCATCTTTTTCTTCATTCTTTTTCAACGTTTTTCATTCTCTCTCTGTAAATTTTTCAAATTTTTAGATTATCGATTTAAGCCAATTGCTTATCGAATTGCTGCTCATGTACACAATATTTCGGCCAATTTCAATTGTCTCCAGCCTTTATTTTTCTTTTATTTTATGGCAACTAAAAATGATATTTTCTATTTTATTATATCTTCGAGATTATGTTAAAGCCTTGTTTACAATTGTGCATGTTTATTATTTGGGAATCATCTACGTTATTTATGAATTTTTTGAAGATTGCAGAACTGGAGTTAAGATGACTTCAAGAAAAATGCTTTTTAACAACAAAATAAATAAGTGGACTCAAATTTTGAAGCAAATGAGGACAGACAAATTTGATGAATCAAGCGATGTAGATTCTTCTAAATTGGTTGCTGTTATTACTGGCGCTGATGGAACAATAGGAAGCGAGGTTATTTTTATGTTTATTTTTACTCAATTTTAAATTTAAGTTGTTAAAGTATCTGCTTGCTTTGGATTTCAACGTCTTTGCTGTTGGTCTATATCCGCCAACCAATCAATTTCAAAATCTCGATAATTTGCACTTTATAAAATGTGATTTGGGAAATATAAATGAGGTAGCATTTTAAAATTCCTATATTATGAATCTGCATAATTAAGGTTTCTCGATTCAATAGGTCTTCGCCGCTGTCGAAGCTATTCAATTGTCTTCTGATCGAATTGATTTACTTATTTTGAATGCTGCAATGTTTTTATCACCAAAAATTGGCTGGTTACCTTATCGACGTGAAATGATAATTGGTGCACAAATAATAGAACGTCATTTGGCTGTTAATGTTCTTGCTAATGCTCAACTATTTGCTTCATTGTCTCAACGTTTAGAACAGAGTGTTTTATCTTCAGGGAAAGCAATTTTTGTTTCTTCATGTTCAGCTAGAGCTGGGGATTTGTCACTACTTTTGAAAAAACAAGACGGTTAGATTTTTTTATTTTTCACCTTTATCAAAAATTTTATTTTAGAACGTTTTTGGTGTCGTCATTTAAATGGCTATAAATCTTATGCTGATTCTAAACTTTTACTTTCCGCTTATGTTCATTATTTAAATAAAGTTTTGAGGTTTTTTAATTTATTATTTCACATTCTCTTTTATTTTTTAGGTCTCGTGACAGTCAAATATCAGTTGCCAGCGTCCATCCAGGAGTTGTTCCGGGAAAATTTTATAAAAATGTTTTTTGGCCTTTTCGATGTTTTATAAATTGGATTTTGGCGCCGTTTATGAGGTCTTAATTTTTTTATTTTTGATGAGGATAATCTGTTGACTTTTCTATTTTTCTAGAACACCTTTACAAGCTGCTACTCAAATTTTGGATGTTGCATTTTCTCCCAGCCTTAGTTCTCCTACTAATTCAAATACTCTTTACTACGAGAATGGGGTTCCTTCAAAAATAAATGCGCTTCAAAACCAAGAAAATATTTGGCTTTATGGTCGTTGTGTTAGGGAAATGATTGTTGATAATGATGAAGATAATGCATCTTTTAATATTAATACTAGTAATTTTGATGAAAATTCTAAACAAAAGCAACTAGAAAAATCATCAGCAGAATTTTTTGAACGGTTATTATCTGAAGCTGGAGCTATTTAAAATTTTGATTTGAATTTTTTTAATTTTATAAATTCCTAAATTTTTTAAGTTTTAATTATTTGAAAATATAAATTTCATGTAATAACCCCTTGGAATTTTTACTAGTTGAATTTCTAAAAAATTTTCTACTTTCTTAAAAAAATTTTTTATTAATCAAGATTATATCTCTTATATTTTTACAACACTTTTCCTTCCTCGTCTCCATTACTTTTAATTTTTGTGTTGCCCTCTTATATTTTTATGCTCGTCCATCACCACGTTTAAATAAAATGGAAAAGATGTAAGCTGAATAAGGCATAAATATATGCAAATTCATAAAAATTTATGTTTTTAGTATTAAGAAATGGGGGTTGTTTTATGTCCAAAATTTATAGGGCTAGTTTTACAGTGGCTTTCACTTCTTTTTTTTTGACTACTAAACCTAAGCAAGCTCAGAAACTATAAAACTACCAACTCTTTAAATTTGGAAGAAGAGTAGTTTTTGTCTGTGTTTTAAGTTGTTTGGGTGAGAATAATTTTTTCCTTCCGTTTTCAATTTTTCTTGAGACTCCCTTCATTTTTATTCTTATTTTCAGCTTTTTCTCTTCTTTTTTTTCTTCCAGCTGCCCTTGCCAAATTCCCGAAGGGTGCCCCCATCAAAATATCCATATATCCTTTCCACTACTTTTTTGACAAATTTTTATTAACCAAAAGTGGTAGAAAAGAAGAGGAAAAAATTTGTTCAGAAACAAAGTATTTAATTTTCGAGAGAATTTTTGAAATTTTTTTCAGTCCCAAATTTAAGTCGGAAAAATTCTAGTTTTATTTTTTTATTAAAAAAAATTTTTTTAATCCAGTTATCCAAACAAAAGAAAAAGCATTTTGCTTTCTAGTTCAGCTACTACTTACTGCTCATCAATCATCTATGCAAATTTCAATTTTTGTTCACTTGTTTAAAGGCAACAGTTCAACCGGAAGAAGAAGAGGAGAAAAACAAACAGGGTGAGAAAAATTCGATCTATTTAATAAAAAAATTTTTTTCTTTAAAGAAGCCTCAAAAAAACAATAGAATTTTGGGACATATGGACATCTTTTAAAAGAATTATGATGATCATTAATTGAGCACATGGATGACAGACGGCGGTGGTTGGATTGAATAAAAAAAATTTATGGAAAATAGAAGAGAATGCGCAACTGTTGTTGTCATAAAAGAGACATGGAAAAGGTTTAGATTTGAATATTTATTTAAGGTCAATATTTCTTTAAATTTGTCTTTGAATGGGAGTTTTCGGGGTTTTAGGAAAAATTTTAAATTTTTATTTTTTAAAGTTTTATTTTTAAACGTTTCTTTACTAGGCCCATTTCTTCAAATTCCCGCACATTTCTTGCCATTCAGCCTGTTCTTATGGTAGCTTTATCCAACAACTAAAGAGGAGGAGACTGACTTCTTTTTATTTTTCCTTGTTGGGGTTGGAAGTGGAAAGCATGCCTTAACGAAGCTGAGTGACGATGGTGGCCAAATGGCAAAATGACTGAAAAAAGAAAATGAAGAATGTTTTAGCATGGGCAACCAATCGGAGATGGTGCCAATTCCCCGGCGGCGTCCGCCTTTTCTAAGGTTTGCCTTTATTTGGATGAAATAGACCGGGAAAGGCATATATCCGCTCACAGTTTAGTATTTATCCTGTGTCCTCAATATAAAGCTATAAAAGAATTCTCGAAAGGATTAGCCCTGTAGGGAATTTTTTGTTTCTCTTCAAGCTTTTCACCTTCTAATAAACAACCAACTCTATTTACTAGCATGTACAATAATCACCAGGGACTGTTCGGTTTCGCACCACAGCATTCGCTTCTACAGCCATTACCACCACCATCACATCTTTCTCAACGTGGTGGTGGTATACTTGAATCAGCAGGGGTTTCTACTTCAAGCAGTAACAATTTATTACTCCGCTCGACAACGGGAATTAAAAGTGAACATTTTTTAAAAAGTGAACATTCTACTACTGCTAGTCAACTTTTTAATTGTTGGCCTAATGTTTCACCGATGCTGCAAAATTGGTATATCTTTCATTTTTTCTTGATTTATATTTAAATTTAAAAGTGTTGGACAATTGGCTAAAGCTAAATTTGAACTCCCACCACCGAGCAATCTTCGAAAATCAAATTTTTTCCATTTTACCATCACTTTGAGAGATCATGGAGATCATCCTGTTGAAGTTGAACAAGCAACATTTGCTGGTTTTGTTGAAAAAGGAAAAGAAGTGCCCGGTGAAAATACTCGAAATGGTATTCATTATAAGTTGGTGCTCCTCTTCATTAATGGTATGGAATTTTTTTGTTTTTTAAAGAAGCTTTAAGCTTTATCTCCCGAAACTTTTAATATTAACTTAAGAAAAACAAGACTGTCTTTAAAATTAGGAGGCAAGTAGTAATTGAATGATACGCAACTTCCTTTTGAAAGTTTTTTAGCTTTTTTATAAAGTGAAGAATAGTTGTTAAAATGTATGTAGTTGACCCTAATCTAATTAGCTAAGAGGCTGGTACTAAGTCCACTACTAGTAAAATTTTGAGAGGATAAAAATAAATTGACTTAAAGGAGAATAAAATAACAGTTATATAAGAAAGATCTGTGAAAATTTTATAATAGATAATTTCCAGTAAACAAACAAGAATATGGGAAGGGGATAAATTACTTTATTATATTTTTAGTTCCTTGACGAAAAGGGAGGGAGTCTTTTAATTTAGAAAGGAAAGAGGAAGGAAGTACTCAACTCTCTAGTATATTAATTAAAAAATGTTTTTATGTCCTAAAAACTCTAATTCAGTTATATCCAGAGTCGAATAATCTTCTTCTTCTTCCTAAGCTTCTCCTATTTTAGCGCACAATGGTTCTTTTTTCTCCCAATTTTTGTAGAGGAAGAGGTCATAACAATTTAGGCAGGAAAGGAAGGGTTTATGGCAATAACCAAAACATGAAATTGGACTCTCTTTGCTTTTAGAAAAGGGGAATGCGCAATAAAAATGCGTGGAATCGTTTTAAAATAAAGGAAGAAAAAGTGGCACAAGCTTTTAGAAAAGAGAGATAAACCTAAAAATGAAGGATGCTTAATTTTCCTAATTAAACTTGCTAGTCTAAAGCCGTAAAATGGTCATAAAAAATGTGGGGTTGCCACAATGATTGAAAGCACACAAAATTTTGGATAGTCTTAGGATAGGATTAAAATTATTGCTTATTATTTTCACCAAAAATTCCAAAAAAAAGATCCAAATTTAACTTTTATTTTTGCAAAAACAAAGTCATTAAAAAATTAAATTTACGCAATCTCAACATGCCAATCCGGCTCATTAAGCGATGAATAGAAAAAGGGGGGGATTTATAAAGGATAGACATAACAATGTAATAATGTGCCTTGACACCCACTTATGGGAAGCACTCATTAAAATTGTGGAGGGAAAATGTAAATAATATATGGAGTAAACAATGGCAAGTAATATTAGAAAAAATGTGGGGGCTAACAGGTGTGAAATAGAGATTTATCATTTGACTAGGTTTTATTTATGAAATAACTGTACTTTTCTAGATGGTGTTGTTTTTAATTGTATCTCCAGGGATTAAGTCAATTTAATTTTTTGTTTTAATGAAACGGAAGTAAATAGAAAGAAAAATAACTTAACAAAAAAAAAATGGATTAAATGGGAGAAATTTAGTCTTTTACGGTATACGTTACCGGGATTATTATTAAAGTTTTGACAAGTACTGCAATTTCTTTCCACAATATTTTTTATTTTTTCAGGCATTCGAACAGAACAAGATTTCTATGTTCGTCTAGTTGATAGCCAGACAAAACAAGCAATTGCTTATGAAGGACAAGATAAAAATCCTGAAATGTGCCGAGTTTTATTAACGCATGAAGTTATGTGTTCACGCTGTTGTGAAAAGAAAAGTTGTGGAAATCGAAATGAAACTCCTAGTGATCCGGTTAATTTTTAAGAAATTATTAATTTTAAAAATTTAATTTAAGGTTATTTGTGACAAATATTTTCTTAAATTTTTTCTAAAATGCAACCAAAATTGTGAGTTTTTAAAGTTTTTACGTTTGTTTTTTAAAATATATCAACATTTTTAAGGCTTAAAAAACGCTGGAAATCCAAGAGATATGCGTCGTTTTCAGGCAAAAAAATTTTTCTCAAGTCAAAATTTTTTTCAAATTAAAGGTTATGTTGTCAATGACACCTCGTGTTGATACTGATGTGTTAGCAGTATCAGACAATATGTTTGTTCATAACAATTCTAAACATGGACGCCGAGTTAAAAGAGGTGGGAGTGAGTCAGGCACTGTTGAAGGTTATAAACTTTTTTCTGATTTTTTCTTTTGGGAAATCAGAAATTATTTTTTGCTGATTTACTTATAGAATTACCTTCAACTTCAGTCCCTTCATCTTCTTCTATCAATTCAACAAACAATGTTGTACCAGTAATTAAACATATTTTTCCATCTGAAGTTTGTTGTCAAAGTGGTGGTTCAGCTATTTTAATTGGTGAGAATTTTCATGAAGGAATGCAAGTATTTTTTGGAAATTCATTGACTTGGTCTGAGGTTTCTAGTCTTCTTTTTAAAAAAATAAAAAATTTTTCAATTAAATTACAGTTAATCACTCCACAAGCAATTAAAGTTAATATTCCTGTAAGACCAAGTGCGGGCTCAGTTGATGTTTTTCTTTGTTCTCCAAAAGGTCAACCAAAAATGCGTTCAAATTCTATCCGTTTTTCTTTTAGTTGTAAGCTCTTAGGAAAAATGTTTTTTCTTGTGTATTTCTTTTAAGCATCATCCGAACCAAGCATTGATACAGCCTTTCAGCGACTACAAAAACTTTTACCAAAATACCCAACTGATCCTGAACCTTTACCAAAAGAGTTTATACTTCATCGAGCAGCCGATTTTGCAGAAATGCTTTACTTTAACTGTACAGCATTTTATCCTATTGAGCCAGGTTAGTTTTTTTGAATGAAATTTTTTTAATCATCAAAATTTTAGAACGACTAGCCGCTACTGCTGATTATCGTAACTACCCATCACAACGAGTTCTTAATTTGGCCTCAAACCCTGCTGCTTATATTCCTTATACAAATGGAAATGTGGCTGCTAACTTTTCGAATATTTTAAATTCATCGGCTAATGGTATATTTTTTTGTATAATTGAACCTTTAATAAAAAAGATTTTTTTGTTAACAGGATTTCCACCATTCAGTAATACATTTATACAAACACTACAGAAACCAGGGTCTTATTAAATGTGAAGGAAGTAAATTTAAGAAATGAGAATAATAAAATTTTAAATTTTTATTTAACATTTAATCATTTTATTTTTTTGTAATTTTTTCGTAATTTTTTTAGCCAATTTAAAATATATTTTAAAAAGTTTTTTTACTGGTACTACTTTTGTTGATTGCTACAAAGCTTTACTTTTTTTTTAATTTCAATTCTTAATTTTTTCAATATATTAATTCATTACTGTTTAATGCTTTTCAATATTTGTATGCAACAACAACAAATGAGATTATATTCTCTTAAAATTGGACGAGATTGGTGTTCGAGGATTTCAATTTCGGTGAGATGATATAGAAATGAGTTGGTTTTTCAGCATATTTCGGTTTTTGCAAGGTTTTTAAATTATTTTTATTTTAAGGGCTTTAAGAGTTTGTAAGGTTCCCGGGTGGTTTCATTCCCTTTTTCTCATATCTTTTCAATAACTAGTGGTTTTTGCAACAATAATATACAGGAATGCTAATCTTCCTACTCATTCATTTTTCACTTTTCTCGCGCACTTTTTTTCTACTTTCTATATTCCTTTGATCATTTCCGATTTGATTCTAAACGTATCATCAATTTGCAATTTAAAAAAGGTTTCTTAAGGAAATTTTTCTTCTCTTCAATTTTTTCTTCTTTCCAATTCCCGTTCTTCTTAAAAAATATTTTTTGTCATTACTTTTAAAATTTTTCTTTAATTATTTTCTCTTTTTTATTTAATTTAAATTCTTTGTCATCCTCATTCCTTTTATTATAAAATTTAATTCAATTTAATTAAAAAAAATTTTTATTTTCATAGGACCATTTTAAATCAAGGTTATATATTTTTAATTTTGTTGCCACGCCTCTTTTAACAAATTTATATTTTAAAAACTAAAATTAGTTTTCTCCCTACTTGTCGTCTTATCATTTTATTCTTTTCTACAAATGTCTTATAATAGGTTTGTAAAATTTATCTTAAACTGATTTCTATGTTTCCTATTTTCTTAGAATCATAGCATGGATGTGAATCTCTTCAGCTTCCGACCTCCGCTGATTTTTTCCTTTTTCTGCTTTTCCATTTTTTTAATACGGCAGGGCCAATTAATCTAGTCATCATTCTCGTTGATTTTCTCCATATTCTTCGTGAAATTATTGTAAAATTTTTTTGAAAGCTTAAAAAGTAAATGTTGGTTGTGAACGGAAATGTTTCATCAGGAAAATTGAATGATTTTTCTTTATTTTTTTAATCTAAAATAAAGTCTTATTTTTCCATTTTCCCACTTCAGGCAAAAGTTTTCTAGCTACTTGTTTCCACTTTTATCCAGACAATAAAATATAAAAACATGCGCAAATAATAAAAATTGTGTGAAAGAAATTTTTATAAAAATGTAAACACCGTCAAAAGTCAATTCTTACGTCCTAAAATTTTTTTCTTCACCTTTATTTCTCACTTTTTGTCTTATATTTATTTGAACTCAGAATGCTCTTATGGCCAGTCTATTTACTTTTATCCTTTCATAAGTCATTTTACATATTTTTATTTTTGTAAAAAATTCTTTTTAAACTTTTCATGCAATGCGCAAGTCTCTTCCACACGCTTCAAAGCACACTATTTGACGTCCCACTATTTTTTACGATATATTAATTGTTTTGTGGGGAGGAAGGATGGTGAAGAATACCACCAATTAATTCTCACTTTTCTCCCCAAATTTTTTGATTGCCTATTTTCTTTTTTCTAATTCCTCTTGTTTGTTTTGAGGGGGAGGACGTGGGGACACAAGGGTTAAAAAATTAAGAAAAAAAACTTTTAGTAGTTGCCTTGAACTAACAACAACCCGATTATTTATTATTATAGTAAAATGGTTGTGCATTTTCAGTATATTTTTATTTTATTTTAAAGCATATTAAATAGATATATAAAAAGAACGACAACAAAAACTTTTGTGTAATGTAGCGGAATTTAAATTGATTACGCCAGCCAAAATTTTGCTGCGCGGAGCGCAGCAAAACAACCCCCATCCTTCCCCTCACCTACTCTGCCACTTTCTTTTTTTCTATTAATTTCCTCTCCTCAAGGTTTTTGCGATTTGAGCCTGTTTTGAAAGCCGCCCGACAACCACAAACAAACAATTAATATTTTTTGTATTAATAAAAAGATTACTTTATTTATCTTTTTCCTTTTTTTATTTTTGGGAATCTTCTTTTTAATCACAAACACACTAAAAAATTGGGTAGATAAGCTGACTTTTATGTCTGTTATATCAAAAATCTTTATCAAAGCTAATTTTAGGCTGAACTGTTTATCTCTTAAAGTTTATTTTGATTTGTTAACAAGAAAATTATATTTTCGTTCCACTTTTGGCTACTTTTTGGCTATTTTTATGTTCATTTTTTCGTTAGTTTAACGTCATATAACATTAAAAAATTCTTCACATGTTTTTAATTTTTATTCGCCTAATCCGATAGCGTTTATTTAAATTATTTTTAGAAAATTTAGTCATCAAATATTTATTCTTTATTATTCATATCAAGTTTAAGACGTCTTTTACATATTTTAAAGGCTAGAGTTTTAAGACTAACGTCTTAAACTCGATTTTTCACTTTAAAAAATTGTCCATCAGTTCATTTAATTTTTGCGTTATTTTCTATCTACGAATCTAATCAAAAATCCTCCAAAGTCTAATTAAGATGATTAAATATCATTTGTACTAATAAAACAAAAATATTTTTGTTTTGTTTTACGTGACCTTGACATAAAAACTAACGCTCATCCTTCATAATATAATATTTCTATCAAAACAAACAATTTTTTCACAACTTTAAAAATATTATTTATAAAACCTAAACTATAATTTATTTTATTTTTCAGGATTTATCACAAAAAATGGATGATTATCGCTCTTCAATTTCATCACGTCCAGCATTTGCTCGTAACTCTACAAGTTACTCAAGTACTACTGGCCCAATCCGTTAGTTTTTTTTTAATTTTTTTAAAAAATTCTGAAGGGATTTTTTTTCTTTCTTTTTTGGATTTATTTTGACCTTTTCCTTCAGTTTTTATAATTTGTTATGATTCTTCTTTTCATTCTCTTCATTTTACAAATTCTCAAAAATAATATAGGCCACCCATTAACATAACAGAAATATATTAAAACTAGAAAATCCCGCAGAAGAATCGATCAAAACAGATTATCCTTTCTTCTCCCTATATTTCTCGCAATACTTCCTCTTTTATTCTTTTGTTCACACTTTTGTTTCTACCACCCTCAAAAAAATTTTTTTCACAAAATTTTGCAAATATATATAGATATATATTTTAGTTAAATATACTTTTAATCATTTTATTTTTGTGTTATAAATATTGGCTTATATATTTAATTAATTCCTATTTTCTTCTCTCAAAAATGTTACAATCTTCTTATCCTTGTATGTTTTTTAGTAAATGATTAATTTACCTATATAGAATAATTTTTAATGTCTTGCTCATAAATAAAAAGGAGGATGAGCAATGAGGGAAATTGAAAAAAATATTTTTTCTTTATTTTTTAGCCACTGGAAATCGCATTTTGAAAGTTGTAACCGAAACAATGACATCAAGTACAACTGGAGGTGGTGGTGGTACTTCACCTTTTGGTGCTAATGCTGCTCAAATTCGTGATGCTCGAGATCGGGAGAAGAAGGAACTTAGTGATTTGAATGACCGTTTGGCTAGTTACATTGAAAAGGTTTTTAAAAAAAAATTTCAAAAATTCGAAAAATTTATCATTTAAAATAGGTTCGTTTTCTGGAGGCGCAAAACCGCAAGTTGAAGGCAGACTTGGATATGTTACATGGTCGCAAGGGAAAAGATACCATCTCTATTAAGACTATGTATGAAAGTGAGATTAATGTGAGTTTTTTTAAATTTTTTGATGAAACACTTTTTCCTTTCTAGGAAGCAAAAAAATTAATTGAAGACACTAGTAGTGCTCGTCGTGATTTGGATGCTCAAGTTCGTCGCCTCCAAGACGAATTAGACGAACAACGACGAAAATATGAGGAAGCTGTTCGTTCTCGTAGTGGCGATCGAGAAAAAATTGACGATTTGCTTGTTCAATTAAGCAATTTGGAATCTGAATTGTCTTTACTTAAACGTCGAATTGCTCTTCTTGAAGAAGAATTGGGTCGTCTTCGTAAAGAGAATTCTCGACTTCAGGTATAAATATTAGTTGATGTTTTTTATTTCCATTAAAAAATAGTCGGAGCTTCAACGAGTCCGTGCCGAATTAGATCAAGAAACACTTAATCGTATTGACTATCAAAACCAAGTTCAAACACTTCTTGAGGAAATTGACTTTATTCGACGGTAAAAAACTTGTGAGAACATTAGATTATTTAATTTTATACTTTTTTAGTTCACACGATCAAGAAATTAAAGATTTGCAAGCAATGGCTGCTCGTGATACAACAAGTGAAAATCGTGAATTCTTTAGGTTTGAATCCTATAATATCATTTTTTACGTATCTTATACATTTTTATTTCAGAAATGAGTTGGCCTCTGCCATTCGCGATATTCGAAATGAATACGATTCATTAAACAACAAAAACCGACAAGACATTGAATCTTGGTATAAATTAAAAGTACAAGAAATTGAAACTCAATCTGCGCGTCAGAACATGGAACAAGGTTATCAAAAAGATGAATTGAAACGTCTTCGTCAACAATTGACTGATTTACGTGGAAAACTTGGGGATCTTGAAGGCCGTGTATGTTTTTTTGGGTTTTAAGGAACGGTAGTTATCTTGTTTTTAACAGAATGCTCTTTTGGAAAAACAAATTCAAGAGCTCAATTACAATTTGGAAGACGATCAACGAGCCTATGAGGATGCCCTTAACGCTAAAGAAGCTCAAATCCGTAAAATGCGTGATGAATGTCAAGCTTTGATGGTGGAATTGCAAATGTTGTTAGATACAAAACAAACTCTGGATGCCGAAATTGCCATATACCGAAAGATGCTTGAGGGCGAAGGAGATGGTCCTGGTTTGAAACAACTAGTAGAACAAGTTGTTCGTACAACTGGTATTAATGAAGTGGCTGATACAGGTTGAAAACTTTTTAAATATTTTTTTCGAAAGGAATTGGCGGTTTTTTTTAATTCTCTTTTCATTCTCCTTTCACTTTAACTTAAAAAACCTTTTTAGCTCTCATTTTTCAATTTTCTTTCAGTTCCCAGTTAGTATAGTGGTTAGTATCCGCGCCTGTCACGTGCGAGACCCGGGTTCGATTCCCGGACTGGGAGGCAAATTTTTTCTTTTCTAATTTTTCTTTCGAATATTTTATTAGGTGAATTTAAGTAAATAATCCTTGAAATATTTTTTTAATTTTTTATTCTGTCACTTTAAACTTTATTTTCTAGTTGAGTGATTTTAATTTGTTAACCTATTAAATGGAATACTGGGTGTAAGAAATAGAAAACCGGGTGTAAATAAATCGAAATTTACTAACTAATAAATTTTAAAATTAAACTTTTTTGTAACTATCATTTTACATCAATTTAACCGATCAATTTTATTTGACTTGGTTAATAAACAATTTTATTAATTCTGACTTTAAACAAAAAATAAAAATGTATAGAAAATTATACCTTCTTCTGGATCAAACACCGCCAGTTCCTTTCTCACCGCCTTCCCCATCACCTCCGCCATCTAAATCAAGATCCCCCTCACCTTTAACAGAAACTATGCGTGTCGTAAAAGGAGAAACATCTTCCCGACAATCCTATCAACGTTCTGCTAAAGGAAATGTTTCAATTTTGGAAGCTTCCCCTGAAGGCAAATACATTGTAATCGAGAATACCCATCGTTCAAAAGAAGAGAATATTGGCGAGTGGAAATTGAAACGACGCATAGATGGTTTGTTTTAATGAGGCGGGAAAAAAATTTTAATTTAATTTTTAGGAAAACGTGATATTGTGTACACCCTTCCTCATAACTTTGTCCTTCGACCAATGGCACGTTTAAAAATTTGGGCACGTAATCAAGGTGGCCTTCATGCGCCTCCCGATCAACTTGTATATGATGGTGAGGAGTCATTTGGTGTTGGATCTAATGTGCACACAATTCTCTACAATAAAGAAGGAGAAGTATGTTTTAATTTATTCTTTTTTCACTCATTTTATTAATTTTCAATCTCGCAGGAACGTGCTGCGTGTATTCAACGTTCAAGCCAAACAGCAGCTTAAATGCTCGCAATTAAAGAAAAAGTGCCAGCTAAGAAAATGCCAGCCAAAAAATATTTAAATTACTAAAATATAAAAAGGCCTGTAGTGATTTTTAGTATTTTAAGATGGAATCTCTGACATTTATTTAATGAGTTTTAATAAGCAACTAACCATTTAATTGATAAAAACTAAATTTGTCAAGTCATAGATTCTATTTTTTCTTTAAAATGTGATTTTTTTCAAATTTTTTAAATAAATGCTTGGGTAAATAAAGATATTTTATTAGCAATTTTAAATCAGGTTCACTGCCTGTAGCTTTATTTTTTAGTAAAATTTGGCAGGGTTTTTAACAGTAAAAATCAAAATCTAACTGGTTTATTTTAACCCTGTCAATTATAGGGTTAAAAAAGTATTAAATTTTTAAATAATCGTTTAATTTGTAATCTTTTTTAAAAAATTCTCTCATCTTTTTTAAAATTGGTATGTGGCGCGGCTGAATGAAAAAAAAAACATGAAATCAAATAAAATCCTGTTTTTCTAATATGGCGAAGAGGAAGAGAATTCAAGCTGAGGGATGTAAAAACTGCAAGTTAATTTTAGGTATTTGTTAGTATAATTTAAAGGATTTTCCGTCAAAAGATTTTGCGGAAAAAGCGGCAGCTATCGTCAATTTCGGAGTGATTTTTTAGGGGTAATTCAAAGGAAATTGCGACCGTTTTTTGGTTGTTTGTTGCTTTTTCTTGCAAATTCTTTTGTCCATTTTAACGGGGATTTGAATATTTTTAAGGACAAGGTCAAATAATTTCGTGCAAAAAATTGCGTCGAGGTCATCAACAACAACAATAACCTGTTTAACAAAATGCAAAACTTGAAATTTAAAAAGGAATTTTTACTATTGTCGACTTTTTTCAATGTCAACGGATTTTGTAAAACATCCTTTTGAGTGGATATTTTGACTTTTAAAAGAAGGTTAGCTTTTTTTATTTTTTAAATGGGATAACTTTTCTCGGGTACCTCACGCAGTAAGAAATCTTTCAAAAATTCACAGTGAAAATTTTTTTAAAATATTTCTAACAATTGTTTTTGTTAATCTCCCACCAGCTATTGTTTTTCACCACCAAAAACTAGCCAAATCGATTCTCTTCGCGCCATCATCCGCTCTTCTTTTTTCTTCATAAATCCTCTCTCAAAATATAGAATCCATTACTGGGTGCTCTCATCACAAAAATTTTTTCCCTTAAGGCATTCTTCCATCTCTCATATCCCCCTTTCCATTACTTTCACTTTTCTTCTACTTTTTCCACATCCAAAAACTGGCGCATTTTCTTTTTATTTTTTACTGATCTACGGCTAATCTCTTTACCGGACTTAAATGACCCAAATTAATGTTTTTTAAAGTTTTTTTTCTTTAAAGTTTTTTCTATAAGGTTTATCTAAATGATTAGGTTTATTAGCCAAAATTGAGATAAATTAAGAAAATTAATTTAAGTCACACCTAGGAGAATTCACTAAAATTTTATAATTTACCGTTACATAAGAAATTAAATTTTCAAAAGATAAGAGTGAGTTGATATACTCTTTTATTTTATTTTCTTTCAGTTCCCAGTTAGTATAGTGGTTAGTATCCGCGCCTGTCACGTGCGAGACCCGGGTTCGATTCCCGGACTGGGAGGCAAATTTTTTTTTAATTTTCTTTTTATGAGTTTATAAAATTTTTGCCTTTAAGTTATTTTAAAATTACAAAAAAAATTTTTTAACGTCAACCTTAATGTTTTCCTGTTTTCAATTTTTTTATTGTTTAAAATTTGTATTTTTGGCGTTTTATTCACATCTCCAAACCAGTTTTTTAAACATTTTTTTTCAAAAAATTCACTTTCTAACGCAAATTTAGGACAAACATGGATCATCTTTTTTCAATAGCTTTTTTCTCTTCAACATAAAATTTGCTTAAAAAAATTATTTTTTAAAGGATTAATTTAATTTTGAAATTATTTAACACTTTCTTTAAAATTTTTTCAATATTTTTTTTAATTTCAGTTTTTTACTTAAATGGTATTGCTCAAGTCATGCTTTTCATTGGAGCCATTATTCTGTCGATTCTTTTATCTTTTTGGTACTTTTGTTTATCGTTATCGTTGGCCAATTGTAGTTATTCCCCCTTTACTTTCGGCTTGTTTTTCAGTTGGATTTATTTGGGTTTTTGATTTGCGTGTAGATGATCCAGGTTTTGAATTTTATTTTTAATTTATCTATCAAAAATTTTATATTTGTTTTTATAGCATATGTCTTCACACCGAGAGATGCCAGGTTATTTTTTAAATATATCTTACATTTTTTGTATTTCTAGATGGAAGCGTGAACTTGGAACATTTTCAAGACTTTGGCCTTTAGATGAAAATAAGTTTATTGCTGGAAAATCATTTGAAACAAAACGTTTTGTCAATATTCTTTGTAAAGCTAAAGATGGTAAGAGAAAAAGTTTTTTTTTTTAAATTTTAGTTATAAATTCTGTTTTAGGAGGAAATGTTTTACAACCTGAAATTTTGGATGAAATTGATTTACTTAATCGTTTTATCTCAGAAAATATAACTGTTCCAACAACGGATGGACGTTTTCAACTTAGCTATCAGGTTTGTTTTTTATTTTTTAGAGTTCGACATCGGGCAGGGACCGGGTTTTCCAGGTCTTGTAACCTGGAAATAGGTATTTTGATAAAATCCGGGATTTCTTGCTTTTCAGGATTCTTTGTGAGTTCCTCCAGGAAAACTTGGGTCAGCATGAAGAAAAAAATCTAACGGATTTGGCTCTTATTTTAAAATTTATTTTATAGGATCTTTGTCTTGGTTATGATTGGAAATGTTCAGCAAATGAGCATATTGAAATGTTTAGACAAATGACTCAAGTTGGGCGTGTTATTGAATTGACATACCCAAAAGGAGGAAATAAAGTATATATTTAAAATTTATTTTTATTCTTTCTTTTTTTAAAAGGATACACCTGCATATTTGGGTACAGCAATAGGTGATATAAAATTAAATAAAACTGATGGGACTGTTCAAGCTGCAAAAATTATTCAGGTTTATTTAATTTATAAAATTTTTTAAATTTAATTCTTTAATTAGATGTTCTTTTTTCTGAAACAAGAACCAGCAAATGTTCGAAAATATTCTACAGGTATTTTGCCTTTTTCTCATTTTCTCAAGTTTGAAATTTTTTTAAGATTTTGAATATGCTGTCGAACGTTTTTTGTTACATGGATTTGAATCACCTTTAATTGATATTTCTTTTGCTCATTATCAATCTATTGAGGTTTTTTTTTAATTTTTTTCACTAAATATTTTTTAAATCACAGGATGGTTTGGATGAAAATGCTCGCAGATTTTTTCCAAATTTTGTTACTAGCGTTATTGCCCTCACAATATTTTGTATTGCTTGTGCTTTTTCGTTTCGCGTTCATAATGAAAATAAACAAAAAATATCAATTGATTGGATTCGTTCAAAACCTCTTGTAGCGTGTGCTGGTATAATTTTGTTTTGAAATAATTTTGAGAATTATCCCAGTAAAGGATTGGATTTTTATTAATGTGACGAACTGGGTGTTTTTGTTTAATAGGGCTAGTTAGGGTTGGGACGAATTGAGGGGGCGAATCATGGTTTTTGCTCATTGGGACGAATTAGACTGGGCCGGGTTGTAGGAGCGCCACTAGAGTATTGAGTTTTTTATTTCCGCGGACATTTTTTACCTTAAAAAATAATTTTTATTTTAAAAAAATTCACACAGGTTTATTAACAACACTTTTTGCATTAATTTCATCATTTGGATTACTTTTACTTCTAGGAATTCCATATAATGTTATAAATACAATTATTCCATTTTTAATAATTGCTGTTGGTGTTGATGATATGTTTGTATTAAATGCTTGTTGGTCAGCAACAGCAAAAAAGAAAACTTTAACTGTTAGTGAAAGAACAGCACAAATGATGAGAGATGGAGGTGTTGCTGTTTCTATTACAAATGTTTGCTTTTTATTTTTTTAAATTTTTTTTGGAATTTTTGTAGATAACGGATATTTTAGCTTTTTTGGTTGGTTGTGTTACAGAATTACCCGGAATTGAATTATTTTGTATTTATGCATTTCTTTCTGTTCTTTTTTGTTATATTTATCAGGTTTTTTTTTTTGAAATTTTCTGGAATTTCTATATTTTTAGTTAACTTTTTTCACGGGTTTTATGGCAATAATGGGAGAAGCAGAAGAGCAACAACGTCATTGTATTTTTCTTTACAAAATTAAAAATGATTACAGTGGGAATTTTAATAATAAACAAAAAATTGAAAAATTGGAAGATGTAAAAGAAAATGGTAATAATTCGGCTGCTCTTTCTTCTAATGAAGGAAAAATGAGGTAAAAATTCTTTTGTTTGATTTTGTTATATCAAACGTTAGCGTCTTGTGTTACGCCGAGCTACGAAATCTTTGATTTTTAAAAATTTTATTTTTTTTAATTTTTTTTAAGTAATGGAAAGATTGATAGTACAAAACCTTGTTTTATTCAAAATATTCGAATAGAACCAACTAGAAAACAATTAAATAAAACAACAATAAAAGCTTTACATCAACAAAATAAAAATAATAAAAATTGGGAAAATAATTTTTCTTCTTTTTTTACTTCAACTTCAACTTGTAATTCTACTTCATCATCATCAAATTTTTCACATCATTTTTTTACAAAATATTTTGCTCCATTTTTATTAAATAATTCAATACGTTTATCAATTTTTTTATTATTTATTTGTTATATTTGTTTGGCAATTATTGGATGTTTAAATTTTAGAGAAGGTTTGGAACCTAGTCATTTAGTTACTTCTGATCATTATGTTGGAAAATATTTTGAGAATATGAAAATTTTTTGGAAAATGGGAGCACAATTACACGTTGCGGTTTGTTTGTCTTTTTTTAATAAAGAGAAAGGGATGTTTAAAAAAACTTAAAAAAAACCCGAAACTTTTTTTAATTTTTAAAAAATTTCTCTCATTAACAAAAATTTTTTTAGGTATTAAATCCACCAAATTTTACGGATCCTTTACAAAGGTTATTTCTAGAAACTTTACAATTATATTAATAAAAATATTTTCTTAGAGAACAACTTATGAGAACAGTTGAAGCATTTGAAAATACGCCATATACAATGGGAAGGGAGGTTTTTTTTTAAATTATTTTATTTAAATAAAAAAAAATTTTAGGGAACAGTTTTCTTTTTCTTGGAATTTTTAAATTATTTGGAACAATTAAATGCTGAAGCTGAAAATACTGAAAGAATTTGGAATCATAAATTGCGTTCATGGCTAAAATTTACTGGAGCTAGTAATCAATGGGAATCTGATATTGTTTTCAATCGTTCAAATAATGAAATAAGTGCATTTCGATTTCAGGTTTTTTTTTATTTTATTTTAAAAAAAGGGGTTAGTTTGCCGTCTCCAGTACTGGATTGTGGCTTCGGGCCCGATTTTTTCAAAATCTTACAATTAGCTCTGAAAGCCGTCTCAAAGCTAGCTTCTTGAGCCATAACCCAAAACTGCTGTTCTTACATTTTAAATATTTAATTTTTTTGTTTTTAGATAGCAATGAAAAATATTGTAGAACCAAATCAACATAAATTATCAACAAAATTACTTAGAGAAATTGCTGATAGTCAACAACCATTTAATTTAGAAATTTATCATGAAATGTTTCCATTTGCTGACCAATATTTAATTATTTTACCTTCAACATTAAGAAATGTTTTTATTTCACTTTTATGTATGACTGCTGTAGCTTTGTTACTTATTCCAAGTTTACCTTCAGCAATTGTTTGTTTAAAAAATTTCTTTTAATTTCTATTTTTCAAGTTAATTATTCTTTCAATTATTTCTATTGCAACTGGTGTTTTTGGTTATATGACATTTTGGGGTGTTAATTTAGATGCGTAAGTATTTTCTAGTTTTACGTTTCCCGTTGAGTTGATCTAAGGTTCCTGGAGGTCATCTAAGGTCCTGAAGTCATGGTTTTTGGCGATGGACATCTGGGAGAGTTATTGATTCTTCTCTATGGGGGCTCCTTCCCTACTAAATGACTCCTGGTTTTTTTTAATTAAAATTTTTTTTCAGTGTTTCAATGATCTCGATAATAATGTCAATTGGATTTGCTGTAGATTTATCAGCTCATATTGTTTATGCTTTTGTTAGTGCACAAGGAAAAGAATCTAAAGAAAGAGTTATTTGTGCACTTGGACATATTGGTTGGCCGATATTTCAGGTTTTTTTTGGATTTTTTAAATTTATTTTTAAAATAATTTAGGGTGCTGCTTCAACAATTACAGGCATTTCAGTACTTTACACTGTTGATGCTTATATTATTTTAACATTTTTTAAAACAATTTGGTATTTTTTAAAATTTTTTTCTTAATCTTTAAAAATTTTTAAAGGTTAACAATGGTATTAGGAATGGTTCATGGATTAATATTTATTCCTGTTTTGCTCAGCATTTTGCCAATGAGTTTTTTTCAAATTTCACAACAACAAATAAAATCCCAAACAACAAGTTTAGAAATTAAAAATGATTTTTAAAAAAGATTTTTTGTTTTACTTTTTTCAATAATTAATTTTAAAAACGGGTTTTATTTCTCGTTCTACTTAATATTAACTTTAATTATTTATTGGAATATAATTTAAGTTTTTTTTAAATTTTTTTTATAAATTTTTGTGGAACATACGAATCTTAACAAATGTTTTTTTCATTTTATACTTTTCAATTTTTAAAAATCTTTTCTGTGCTAAACGTTTTGAGACAATTGTACATTGGGCGATTTGTACTGGACGTTTTAGTCAATTCACAATTGTCCGTTTTATAAATGGCAATTGCACAAATGGGTCAATTTACAATTGTCGTAACGCTTGTAATTTTTTGTAAAAAATTTAGTTTTTGCGTTTTCAATTCTGGTTTCAAAAAAATTGACGTAAATTATTATTTAGAGTAGAGTGAATGTGTTCTTTCCTTGTCTTTCTCTAAATCGTCGTCCATTTTTTGAGATTAACTTTTGCTGCGCGTATTCAGTCTAAAAATGGATTTAATTGTGTCTACAGCTGGTGGTAGTATTCAAAGTGTTTCTGGTGTGAATGAGAATACAACGTAAACTTTATTTTCTAAATTCATTTTTTAAATCAATTTTTAATACAGATGTGCTCAAATCGTTTATGTATTGGCGCATGCAAGACAACAAAAAGGCAGATTTACATTGATAGCACGATTGAATGGATCTGATGTAGTTTATTTTTTTATTATAAAGCAAAAAAATTTAGCAGGAGCATCGATTCACGCCGGATGAACGACCTTATGAATTTATAATGGAATGTAATGAACAAGGAGTTCAGCCCGAATTTGAATTGCTTAAATTGGATATTGAAAAAGGTGATGGAGTACATTCATCTAATTTGGAGTCGTGCACACCGAATATGCTTTCAACAAATTCTTCAACAACTAGTTTGATTTTTTATTTAATTAATTTTTAAATGACATTGTTTCAGGTGTTGATGCTATGCTTTCTAATAATGTCGATCATTGTCAAAATCGCCCGGATCCTCCAGGTTATTTTACATGAGGTTTTCATTTGATTTCAAAATTTTGTAGATTATAATGTCTTGATGGCTGGGCGTTGTAATTCACTTCGCTGGAATAATATGAACAACAGGAAAACTTATACTCCGTTAACTTTTTTGAACATCCCCAATTTTTGTCTACACGATTTATATACTCATAAATTTACTTGGAATGATTTGGAGGCTTTGATCGATATTCAAGAGTTTGTTTTAACTTTTTGAACTAAAAAATAATTGTTTTTAAGGAGAACACTCGCTGCACAAAAAACAGAATTGGTACGAGTTGAATTGACATTGCTTGATTCAAAAGAACGTGAATTAATTCAGCTGAGGAAGCAGCACAATGTTTGGAGATTTATTTGAAATTCCGTAATTGTTTATTTTGTAGAATTTGCAATCTGTTCTCGAATCTCTTCGTAATGCTGAATGGCCTAAATGTGTAGAGACTGAAAGCGCGGAGGCTGAACGTCTGAATACAACGATTGCAGCTATGCGTACAGCTGTCGCTGAAAAGAATAGGTTTTCTTTTGCTTTAAATAAAAAATTTAAAAATATTCTAGGGAATTGGTTGAGGCATTGAATTTACAACAAACATTGGAACGTCAACTGGCAAGTGAACAAAGCCGTGCTGCAAAAGTTGAAGAAATACATTCTGTTTTAGAACATGAGGATTAAATTTAACATAGGTTTGGTTATGTGGTTAATTTCCTTAATTTTATTTTAACGCTTTAACTTAAAAAAACTAATTTCTTTCAAAAGTAATGATGCCTTTTATTATTTTATTTTTCCGTTCCTTACCTTTCAATAATTTCCATTGCCAATTGTCTTTTTAAAATAAGATTAACTCTGCTTTTGTTTGCGAAAGATCCGATTTTTCAAGAAAAAGAGAGTAAATCTTTTTTAGTAATTCACTTCTAAATATGTATTTATTTAATCATATGAAAAATAAAATTTTTTAACTCCTTTTGTTGTCCAATCCTATAGTTATATATCTTGCCTTATCTTACGAAATTATCTACTTATATTAAATTTTATGCGTTATAGCGGCGACGATAAATGCCCTTGTTTGGAAAATCGCACAAATCGCCTGGAGAAATTGTGCG
This sequence comes from Meloidogyne enterolobii, assembly GCA_963681835.1. Classification (NCBI taxonomy): domain Eukaryota; kingdom Metazoa; phylum Nematoda; class Chromadorea; order Rhabditida; family Meloidogynidae; genus Meloidogyne; species Meloidogyne enterolobii. The sequence continues at coordinate 943,662 of CAVMJV010000088.1, forward strand.
CAACCTGAGGGAAGCGTTGCTGCTGATCGAAAAGGGTCAAGACCGAAAATCGGAAAAAGCGGTTGAAGAGGTTTTTCTTTAAAAAATTTTTCGAGTTTTTGCGCCACTCTTTCGAGTTATGCATCTCTCTAGAAACCTTTCCCAGCTATTTTGTATATTCTATTTAAGGTCAATCGTTGGCTACAGGCAAGTAAATCAATTATCTACGGACAGGATAATCAGGAGCCTAATACAGAGCAGATTTCTCAACTTGTGCAAGAAATATACAATGCTTCTGTTCTTCCTCTACTTATTCGTCAGCTTACTAAACTGGATTTTGAGTTTGTTTAAAAATAATTTTTTATTTTATAAATCACATTTTTTAGATCGAAGAAAGACGTTGCTTTAATTTTTAACAATTTGTTACGTCGTCAAATTGGTACTCGTTCACCTACAGTCGAGTATTTGTGTGCGCGTCCAGAAATCTTAATGACGCTTGTTCGTGGATATGAAGTTTCTGAAATAGCGCTTACTTGTGGTACAATGCTACGGGAATGTATTCGCCATGAACATTTGGCAAAAATTATTTTACTTTCTGAGCAATTTTTTGATTTTTTCCGTTATGTTGAATCTGCTACTTTTGATATTGCTTCTGATGCTTTTTCAACTTTTAAGGTTTTTTTTTCAACCGATAGCTGGTTAGGAAAATTATTTAATATAAGCCCGGTCTGTTTTTATACGTCCTTCTGACTGGGCCTCTATTAGAAAGAGCTTATATTACTTATCAATGTGATGACTCGATTCTTTTTGAATATCTGTTTTTTAGGATTTGATAACGAAACACAAATCTTTGTGCGCTGATTTTCTTGAGAATCAATATGATCGTTTCTTCGAATCTTATCAAAAATTGTTGCTTTCTGAGAACTATGTTGTAAGACGACAAAGTCTTAAATTGGTAATATAAGTTCTTTACTTTTGTTGTCAAATAATTAACCAATAGTTAGGCGAAATTCTTTTGGATCGTTCCAATTTCAATGTGATGACTCGATATATAAGTAATCCGGATAATTTGAAGTTGATGATGAATATGCTCAAGGAGAAAAGCAAAAATATTCAATTTGAGGCATTCCATGTTTTCAAAGTTTTTTTTTCTTTTTGAATATTACAGGGTGCGGCAAATTTAGCGCCGACTTTGTTTTGGCTATAACTTTTTTAATTTTAAACGAAAATTGATAATTCTTTTTTTCCTGGATTCCTAACACTTTAGGAAACTTGTTGATATCAAATATTGAAAATTTGGTCCACTGAGAGGAAAGAAAAACGAGTCCGAACAGCCGAAAAATCTAAAAATATTTTTCATGCCAAAGTTTAGTTGATCATAACTTTGTTCAAAATAATCCAATCCGAGTTATTTTGGTACCAATCAACTCCTCTCGATAAGGAGCATCGAAATAGCTAATAAAATCATTTTTGAAAATTTTACCTAAAAAGTTTATATTTGCAAAATTTATTTTAATTTTTCAATCAGAGAGTCATATCTCGGTCCATTTATGTGATAGACACATGATTTTGACGTCATTCGAATCAGATTGGAGAGCTGATTCGAATGATATGTAAAATTCTCACATTAAAACAATAGCCTTGAATCCAGGCCAAATTTTATCCAAAAATTTTTGCTCGAAATTTGATGAAAAATTAATCAAACTTAATTATAAAATTTGGAAAAGATTTTTATATCAACAAGTTTCCTAAAGTGTTGGGAATCCAGGAAAAAAAGAATTATCAATTTTCGTTTAAAATTAAAAAAGTTATAGCCAAAACAAAGTCGGCGCTAAATTTGCCGCACCCTGTATTTTTTTATTTATTAACAATAAGGTGTTTGTGGCAAATCCAAATAAACCAAAGCCAATAACCGAGATTTTATTGCGTAATCGTGATAGGCTCGCAGAGTTTCTTTCAGAGTTTCACAGTGATAGGTGGGGGAGCTTCTTTCATTAAAACTTCAAAATTTATATTTTTAGGACTGATGACGAGCAATTTAATGATGAAAAGGCTTATTTAATAAAACAGATTCGACAGATGGCACCCGTCCAATAAAAAAATCATTGCTCACTTTTTTTAAGAATCATGAAATTAAAAATATTAGACACACCATTGGTATAATTTTATTGATAAAGTTTAAAAAGCGAATTTTAAAGTAATTATTAAAGTTATTTTGCTTTTAATATATTTTTTACGTAAAGGGGCACCGGAGTTTGGACAGCCATATTTTTTGGTTGTCTTTCAGTGGTGTGGGGGGTTTTAAATTATCCTTGGTTGTTTTTTTTTATTGTGGCATAGTGTTTTCAACTGACAGTAAATCCCCTTCTTTTTTCCTCTAATATTAGAGAAAAAACATCAGAAAGTTGGTAAGAGACTAAAAAATGTTCACAAAATATGACTTTAACATGTGAGAATGTAATAATCAATTTTTGTGTGTTAATTACTTGTGCTTTTTATTTTTTAATCATTAATTTTAAGGAACATTAAATTTAATTAAACGGTAATCTAAGAGGTTTGCGTGCTTCTACGCTTGTGTCAAATTCATTGAATTTGAGATGCTAAATTTTTCTATTTTCTCGAAGCCATTATGTCGGTTTTTGATACACAGGTTTTATTTCAACTTTAATTTAGAATATTTTGTTTTTAGATATATGGGCCAATATTTGAAGACGGAACTTACATCAGATCAACTCGAAGTTAGTCTCGCTGATGGAATTGCCACAGTTCAGTCAGTTATGCTTAACACAGAATACATAAATGAAATGTTGTCTTCTTCGGGTATTTTTTTATATTTTTCTCGCTGTAATTGTATTCTATTAACTTGATAGGATTGGGAATCTTTTCACTTGTCGATAGCTATGTTCGTGAATTAAGTGTTTCGGTGCCATGGAAAAAACTTCCAAGCGATTCTACTATAATTAGAAGTTTTTCTTTTTTATACTTTTTCTTAAAATATCTGTTACAATTTTTTACAGTTTCTGGACTTCAACTTACTCTTGAACCTCTTCCAGATGTCAATATCCCTTACACGCAGGATCTTGGTTTTTTCTCATCATGTATTTACTTTTTATCTTTTAAGTTTCCTCGTTCATTGGTTCAATTGCCTCAAGTATGGATTTGGCCAAAAGCTTTATTGTTGACGAGCATTTAGCCAGCGGAAACGTAGACAGTGGTGGAGGCATAGAACAATTTGCTACCGTTATTGATCACATAATTGCAAGAATAAAATTTGTTTTCGAAGACGTTGTTTTGCGGATTGAGTCTTACAATGTGGATAGTGGCCTCTGTACTGGAATAGAAATTCAGATTGACAGGTTTTCATAAGCAACCTTATCCTACCATTGGATTAATCTTTTAAGGATGGAATTTCTTGATGAAGTTATTGATGAGTTAATCACTACTAATAATGTTGTCACAGAACAGCCTGATCGAAGAAATGATTTAAACAAATTAATAAATGTTCAAGGAGTTCGTCTTTATACAGACATTTGGACACCCATTGTATATTTATAATTTTATTTTAATTTTACATTTAACTTTTAGCGTCCGCAAAGATTAAACACTTCACAGATAGTTTCTAGTGATAGCGAGCCTGATATTGATCCGATGGGAAATTCATCACTAAATTTTCAGTCCTGCTACTCACATTTTAGTAGTCGCTCTAATTCAAATACGGCAACTCGACTACCAATTAACTCGTAATTTTTTAAACGTATTGTTTATATTCACTATTTCTTTAGAATTTCGCCAAATCCAGTTCTTTTTGCACAACTATTTTCTGAAAAACACACGATTCAAATACGAACAAATAATAATGGAGGCAGTAGCAATGTAGCATCAACTTCTGAAGACGCCCGCTTCAATAACCGAATTGAAATTGATGTCAATCTCTTCAGTCCACTTTACGCTTTACTAACGGCTAGTCAAATTGACATGTTAAAAAGCCTGTTTATGTCATTGTTGCCTAAACCGAAACAACAAATTCAATCGACATCAAATTTTACAGGCGGTATGCCTATGAAAGAGGAGCATTTTACTCGAATGATGAATCAAATACAGGTTTAAAAATTTTCTAATTTAATATTTCATACATTCTTTTAAGAATGAGTTTGTTGGCGGTAATACAAGCTATGTACCTGAGAAAAATTCTGGAGCTGGGTTTTTATATTCTACTGGTACGTGGAGTGGCGTTAACGAACCTCAATTTTTCGATCTTTCCGAGCAACATGATCTTCATACGTTTACAGATCTGAAACACGGGCTAAGGACACCAATTGATCAACAACGACTTACATCTAATTCATTACATCATGATTGGAAAAATGTCAACAATTCTGCCAAGAAAAACGGACGAATTGGTATGAATTTATTTTTACAAGACTTATTATTATTTTGTAGATTCATCTGCTTCAACACTTGTTGATTTCCGCCTTGACATTTTTATGATTTCCATTCGGGCGCCTGCAGCGCTTGTAATAGTCGCACATCATGATCCACTTAGTGTGGATTCTTTGAAGGAGCACAATAATGATTTTACAACTATTAATCAACTTATTCAAAAAAATATTAATGAAATGGCCGAGAAAGCGGAGCATTTCTTCAAAATGGCGCAATCTTTGAAATTAGATAAGGCTATGATAGATGAACAGAAGGCATTACTTTTAGATTTGTATCCAAACAGTCATATGAGGTTTGACATACATAAAGGGTCTATTTAAAATATTAATTTGTTTCAGAATATTGGCGCACAAATTTTACATAAAATACAATGCCACTAACAATATGCATGTTAATTCATTAGAGATAAAAGGATCTCTCAATGGTTGCGACATTGTTGAAATACTTAAACCAACTGAACAAGTTGTTAAAATATTTTAAATTATAATTCTGAAACATTAAAAATTTTGTAGCAGACACGTTTAGTTGAATTTTCTGGCAATACGCACAGTGATTCTGCTATTTCATTTCGTTTACTCAATTTGTCAGAGAAACCACAACAACGTGATTACTCATTATTCATTGAAGTAGGTGTTTGCAAATTAGAAATCGATCCTAGTATTATTGATCGTTTTGGCACTTTCTTTACTTCACGGCCATTCTTTTACGATTACAAGAATCAACTTATGAAACAAAGTGTTTTGAATGAAACATCTACAATTGATCATGGAATTTTATCTGATTTATTTGAAAATGACACGCAACCAATCTCGCTAAACATCACATGTACTCTTAAAAAATTGCTTCTAATTATAAGGTTAATTTTTTACATTCACTAGTTATTCTTGATAATTTCTAATCATATTCAGGGTACCAAATACTGCCTCCCCAAACTCTGATTGTGAAATGAATGATTATTTTCCATGTCTTCACAATGAAGTTTTACAATTTGATATTGAAGGTACTACCATAGAATTACCTAAATCTTTATTGACTGATTTGCAAATATGTGGAACTGTTAATTTGAAGTGCCAAACATTAAAAGGTTATTCTTTATATTGATTATATATATTATTTCTATTTGTTTTTAGGCTCCTTTATTGGTGATTCGACCGTACTGAAATGTAGTCAAGAACAGATGAACTTTCTTTTTGTCGATACAACAAATGCGGATAAAGCTATGGGAAATGTTCAGGCTGTTATGTATTTTTATGAAATTTTATAAATCAAATTTGCTTTTTTATTAAAGGTTAAATTTTACATATGATCTGCGTGATAAATCTTTGAGCCGAGCGCTTCTACTGAATTCTATAAATTTATCTCATAGTTTTCCTGAATCAGTTTTCAATTCAACTTGTGCAAATGAGAAGAAAATCGAAGGACCTTTTTCTACAAAAGATGTTTTTCATTTTAAGGATAATAGCTCAAAAAAGAAGGGAGTCAAAGGAGAGGAAGAAAATCCAAGCCAAACGGTATATTTTCATTTTTTTATTTATGTATATGTTTGAACTTTTAGCTTGTCAAAGCTGGTAGCCGTGCAGAACTATTGGAGTTTGCAGAAGATTGTCGTGCATTTTCGAATCTTGTTTTTGATCTTACTTTTGCTAATGTTAATTTAGCACTACCAAGTCGTGAATTCTTCCATTATTTATTTAACAGGTTTTATAATATTTTTTAATTCTTTTTAAATTAATTTTGTTAGATATCTATTTGATTTGACTCATTGGCGGCCCAAATCTTCGAAATTTTCTTCCAGTAAAGATGGACTAATTGGTAACAAACAACAATTTATCGAATGCCACTCTGCATTTTTGCCATTTAGAAGTTAATTTTCAAAATATTTTATTAATCTTTTGACTATTTAAACAGATTCCGAAAATGATCTTGAAAGTAGTTCCGATGAAATTTTAGACGAAGCAAATATATCTGATCCAGAATCATCTAAAAATAAGAAAAGGCGATTAAATGCTGAAAACAATGTTGGTTCTCATAATTTCTCTATTGGAATCCATTTTGAGCGAGCGAGATGTCTACTTCAAAAGGTTATTTATTGTTTTCGGGCATTTTTATTAGATCTAGGGCTGATTACTTTATTTTATCTTAAGGATTTAACTGGTTTGATCACTCCACCATTCAACGCCTGTGAAGGTCAACTTGGCACAGAAATGTTAAATGGTGATCTTTTCCTTGTTGATGGCTTTAAAGGATCATCAAACATTAGTTACATGTTTTTAACATCCTCAAATGCTCAGATTTTTCATAAAAGTAGATTTTGTGTTAGATAAGATATATTTTACAAAAAATTTTGCAGATTTGCCTGGTGATAAAGAAACTCCTTTCGGTGCCAATGTCTTGGATAATTCTACTTTTCTTTTTCCGAAAAATCGAAGTAATGTCCAAATGTGTGAATTACCCAAAGATCATCCAACTTTTGAAAAGATTGAAGATGATAATTTTGTTTGTTCAATGAGAACTACAGTTCATCCGGAGACGAATTCCAAGGCACTAATTTTTATAATCTTTAAACATTAATATTTTAGGATCTTCTCCTTGCTGTCGGCTTGAGAAATTCTCTTCTATATCTTAGGCCTATTGTAAATTTACAGCTTTTCTGGCCACTTCAATTTTTAAAATTTTTTGATTGTGATGACTTGTTCAATCCTGGGTATCGACCACCAACCACTAAGGTAATTACCATTTTTAAAGTGCGTTTTCTGTTTAATTGTATTTTCATCATATTTTCTACAGATTGATCTTCGCTTTCATTGCACTAATGTATTGTTAGGATATGATCACTCATCCATTCAACAAAATTCACCCTTCCAACTTAGGTTTATTTTATTAATTTTATTAATTTCTTAATTTTTTTTATTTATAAAGGTTTGAAATTGGATCCTCATATGTCAGTACTTATTTGAAAAAGAATCTTGATCGCTTAACACTTGATTGTATTTTTGAGGATTTGATTTTGGTAATTTTTTATTTTTAAATTGGGAATAATATTTAATTTTTAGTGGATGCGTAAAAAACAGATGGAATCTGTTTCATTTGAACCAATAAATACTCGATTTTTCAACTCTGATAATATTTTTATTAAAATGCTTGCTGCAGATTCCATTCATTTCGTTCTTGGATATCTTTTACAAAATACCTCTAATCAAGAAAACAATAATCCGGCTATTGACTTTGCATGCATTGATCAAAACTTAACAGTAATATTTTAATTTGATAGTTTCATTCAATTAATTAAATATTTTTCAAAATTCAGCTTTGGCTTTGTTCTGACACACTTATTGAATTTATAACTATTATTATTGAATTATTTAACTCAGAAACACTTAAAACACTTTTTGCAAGTTTAAATTCAACAGTAAATGACACAAATTTAACAAATTTAAATTCTGATAATATTGATATTGAACAATCTGATACTGGATTTCCAAGTAGAATTGATTCTATTAATGATGATCAGCAACTAATTGTAAATTCAAATTTTATTTAAAAAATTAGTATTTAATTTTAAGAGAGAAATGGAGGCAGCAATAAGTGATATGCCACCGATTTATCGAGCTAATGATATCACAATAGAACGTTGCGCAATGACAGATAGCGTTTTTGATCAGAAAATGTTTGATGCCTTGTCTGATGAGTCTGAAGATGAAGAAAAGATTGCAGAAGATGAGGATTCTGATGAGTTCACGTTTATTGAGTTGCCAAGTGAGGTCTCTAAAGGATCGACTTCCGTCTCAAAAAATGGTGTTGACAGACCTTCTGTCACTCAATTGAAGGAAGGACGATTTCATACAAATTTTGATGCCATTGGAGGATTTGAATTTATCGCTAAAACGATACGAATAGAACCTGTCAATTCAGAACAAAACAATAAATTGCCATCATCGGCTATTAAAATGAGGTTTCTACCATTTGTTTTAACTTGTTTTTACTTTTTAAATTTTAGTTATAAAATTAGTTTTTCATCTTTGAAAATATTAATCTTTGGTGGATCTGATTTTTGTGATTCTGCTCGCCATTTACCGCAATGTGGTTATTCTCAATGGGATTCAAATCGACGTGAATGTTCCGCTAACGCTGAAAATGATTATGGATCAAAAGGAGGTCGTTATAGAGACCACACGGTTTGTTTAACTTTTAAGATTTTTTGAAATCTTAAGTTTTTAAGGTTTTTATTGAATTCAAATTCTCAAAATTATCAGCAGTTTGTAAATTCTTCAATGAGGAAGTTTTTCCTTATCACTTTAGTTTCTTACTAGAACTTGGAGATTTGAATATTCTTGATCATTTGGAAATCTCGCATATCAATGAAATGATTCACCGAGTATATTTTTAGATCATTTATTTTTTAATGATGTTTTTATGTCTTTCCAGCTTCAAATTGAAGGTCAACCTCGTTCACAAGGTCATTTCTTAAAATTTTTCCTTCGAGAAGATCAACTCCGTGAAGCAATTGTGCGAATTTCCCTTGCTCCTATTCGACTCAATCTAGATCAAGATACATTTGATTTTCTTGTTGATTTTAAAAATCAACTGGTTCAATTCTCAAAAAATATTTTTGAAAATCTTCCATCGACGTCTGCGAATGTAAATAATGCAGAAGATGAGGATGTGCCCATTATGGAAATACCACCACAGAGAACTAATGATGAATCAGAGGAGATGCGCAATAGTTTCTGTCCAGAGTTTTCGGAAGAAGGGTGTTCTTCCATTTCTTTCAATAAATTAAGACAGCAGGATGAAGCTGATTTAGGTTTGAATTAACCTTATAAATTGGAATTAATTTTTTTATATAGCGGATCTTTTCTCAGAGGACGATGTTGACTTTTCCGTTTTCAACGAAAAAGACAGGAATTGTAAAGTATCTTCCCGGCAATCTTCAAATAAAGCTAATGAAAGATTTCAAAGTAGACGCCTTTCTCAAATTTCAACAGCAACAATGCATCAGGCAACTTCTAAAAAAGCGCTCGCTGCCAAAGATATTTTTATCAAGTTTATATTTGAAATTTTATTTTTGATTAACTAAAAATATTTAGGGATTTTTCTTTCTCACCCGCTTGTCTTATCAGAATGGATTATGAAGCAAAAAGAATTAGAACTGATCAACAACAAAGTGCTTTTCTTTCGCTTTTGCTTGGAATGACAAATATGAAAAAAGCTGAATTAACCCTCAAAGAAATTCGCGTAGAAAAAGGTTTTTTGGGAGCTCGAAAGTGTATACAGGTTTTCTGATTTGTAATTTATTCTATTTGCAAAAATTAAACTTAAAGTTTGTTGTTGATGAATGGAAGAATGATATCATCGACAAACAGTTAAGAAACTTGGTTGGCGGTGTGGCAATGATTAATGCTGTTGTTTTATTAGCGCAAGGTCTTTCAGACTTGGTTACTTATCCATTAGAAGGTTTACATATCCATAGATTTTTTTATTTTAACAATATCATTTTAGAATATCAAAGAGTAGATGGGCAACTTAGTCGAGGAATTCAGAAGGGAACTACAAGTTTCGGTCTGAACGTCGCCAGTGCAGCTCTTGATGCTACTCAACGTGTGACAAGCTTTGTACATGTAAGCATCTATTAGTAAATGATTTTCTCAAATATTTCTAAATTTTAGAATGTTGCTGAGTTCACATATGATATATTGAATCCTAATTTCACCTATCAACATTATAATGCAGATCATCGTACCAAAACACCTGGAGATTTACGTGAAGGTATTTCACTGGCTTGTAATACCGTTAAAGAGGTTTTATTAATCTTTCAAATAGCTTGGATTTATTAAATTTATTAGGGATTATCGGATACGGCACAAACACTTCAGACGGCAGCTGAGCAGGATCGAGCACGCGGTGGATGGGGTGTTGGAATTTTACGGCATATTGCCCCAACTGCTGTTCGTCCCATTGTAATTGCGACTAAAGCAACTGTACATATGTTAGGTATAATAAAGTTTATTTTAATTCCTATTATTGGAGGGTTTTTTAAGTTTTTATTAAAAAATGTCGTTTTTTAGGAGGCTTAAAAAATCAACTTAAACCAGAGGAACATCGAGAAGAAATGAGAAAATGGCGCCGAAATTCTATTAGAATTTCAAATGGTGAACAGCTACAGAGGCAGATGTCTGCGCCTTCTTCCATTTCTTCAAATTTCTCTAGCAGTTCGCTTACACATATTTCATATAATCCCCAAACACCATCTTCAAGCCAAATGAGTTGGCAAAAGAAAAAATAGAGAGTGATCTTATATTTTATATTAAAATGTCCTCACTCGCGCTTTATCTGTCTAATTTAGTTTCGGGTTTTGATAATTTATTCCAAAATTTATCTTCGATTTTATTTCTTTCAAAAATTCTTCAAAACTTGTACATAAACTTGGACCAATTTTTCCTTAATAAGAAATACAGAAATTTTTTTCTTGTATACTTGCCTTATTTCCTCGCCCTATCTTTCACTTTTTCTAGGAAAGTGTTGTCGCCATTTTTTCATTTATTGATTTATTTAACTTTCGCCTATAATAACTAGCATTAAAAAATAAAATTTCAAGAACACGTGACAATTTTTTCAGAAAAGCTGTGGGCTTTAACTATAATCCTTAGCTTGCCTCCAAATGTTCTAACAAAAATCTCCAGTTAATAAATCTTTTAAATAATGCACAGAGCTTTCTTCAGTTGACAGCAACTCTTGAATGTGTCTAACCTTTAAGTCAAATATTTCTCTCCCCAAATTTTATTCACACGCCCTCGTTTATTGATTGTTTTTTTGTGTCAATTCTTAACGGGAATTATTCACGTCTATTATTTGCGCTGATTTATCAAATAGTAGTGGGAGATAGAGGGTTAGTTTTTCGGTTTATTAATCACAACTGTTCCCTTTACGTTTTCGGACTTTGGCCTTACATCTTTACCTCCTCCTTTTTTCAATTATTTAATGACAAAAAAAGTTATCGGAGCAGTCTGCTTTTTTAATTTTTATTGTGGCTAATTGATTTGGGTACATTATTGTAGTAGTAGGCGTACATAAACCTCCCACTCACTCTTTATTGTTTAACATAAACAAAATTTACAATAATATAAAACCACTTTTAAATGACTGAAAATGATTAGAAATTTATTTTAAGTATTACATAATGCTTATTATTTATGTTTGTAATGCTTGTTAATTAAAAAAATTTTTTTTAATTACAAATGTTTAGATTTTAGATAAAGATTATTAAAAAAATGTCAGACCAAAAGCTTTCTTCAGCTAGCACTTCTGAATTTTCTCAAAACAAACATTCATCATTTCTTCGACGCTGTTCAATCTCCGATCCACGTTTGGATATTTTACCGGAAAAAGGTTATTTTCTAGATATATATTTTTGTTACAATTTATTACTTTAAGCGTTAAACCCTTTTAACCGTGTGCTTTCTGGACTTTTTGATGGAAATTCAGCATATTCGAGTAAACGAACCGATAGTGTAGAATCAGTGGAACAGGATCGTCATCACCAAGGAAATTCGTTTTCAACTTCGCCAAGGTAATTAATTTTAATTAAGGTTTTGGTTGGGTATTTTTCTCAAAACTCTACCAAATATTTTGAAGAAAATATGGAAGGACAAAATAACATTTCTCTTTCCATCCCACTTGATTACTGATCACTTGATAAAAAACATTCTCTTTTGTTTATGTTTCGTTCATAGTTCTTTGTGCCCCACGTGGTTGGGTGCATATACTGGTAGCAATGTGACGTTTTTTCTATAGTGATTTTCGGGGATGCACCGACTTGAGAAACTAACCTCACGTTGCGTTGAGTAAGGACAATTAAAAAAGACCACCCCATTAATTTTAAAGAGTATATAAAAATCATCAGTTTTAAAAACCGTATTTTAACTGTTTGTTGTATTAAACCTCCAAATTTGGTCAAATTTTCATTTTATTTTTTCAACAGAGATAACCAACAAATAACTCAACTACAACATCATAAAGAAATTCCGACAAAAAAGACTACAACATCTTCGACTTCTGCCACACCAATACTTCGCAAATCTTCTACAAGTATAGGCGCTCTTTCTCCATTACAACACAATCATTTCTCAACAATATTGGAAATGGCTGAAGATCAAGGACTTACAATGTCGGCACGTCAAACACCAACACAGAGTACTACTTTTGAAAATAAAAATGAGAAAAATAAAAGAGAGTTAGCGACAATGCGCAGTGCCACTGAAATGGCCGCTGCTGGAACGCCTCAAAAATGCGTATAATCTTTAAACATTTATAAATTTGGTGTGAAAAATTTATTTTTAAAGAATGGTGGTGGGTTCATGCGTATGTTTGGTAGTGGTGGATTTCTTTCAAAACCGCTGATGCACACTGAGGAAGAAAATTATCGTTATATTATGGCATTGGATCGATAATAAGGATGATGAATATTTTGAGGAACGAGAAGTAAACGGGGATTTGTTTAAAATAAATTGGAAAGAACAATTTTCAAGTTGCCGAAATCAATTTGCTTAAGAGATATATATCGCTAATCTACATATGTGTATAATTTTTTTAAGACGAATACAAATTAGTATTTTTTTATTTAATTTTTATTTTGTTTACATTTTATTTTTTGAGGGGGGGGGGGGTTGTTTACTATTTTTTCAATTTTTGAGCGATTCAACATCAAAAAATAGAACGATATCGATAATACAGCAAGAAAGTTGTGATACGAAAACTGGTTGAATGTTTAGGGAGTAAATGGACTATTTCTCATGTATTATCGGGCAAAAGATAAGTGTAAGAGAGAGGGAGTTTATAAGGAATAAATACGTCTTTTCTTTATTTTTAAGTAGTAGTGCATCTTTGTACAATTTATACTCTTTTAATCATTTAAAAAATTATTTTTTTAGTCAACATTTTTTGACAATATTTTTAATTTTCTTAATCAAATATGGTTGCTAAACTTATCAACGGAACGGGTAAACTTATTAAACTGTGATTAAGGAAAATTTCCCTTAAACAGCAATTGCGCAAGAAGTGCTGGATGAAGTTGCGGAGAGATTGAAGAAAACTAGAGCAGAAGTTCCTGGATTTTCTGTTACCTTAGCTGTAGTACAGGTTCAATAACAATATTTAATGGTCTAAAATTTTAATGAATTAAAGGTTGGAAATCGTAGCGATTCAACTGTCTACATAAGTAAAAAGTTGGAGAAGGCAAAGCAGGTTGGAGTTCAATCAGAGTTGTCAAAACTTGGAACTGACTGTGATGAATTTGAGTTGGAAAGTGTGATTGAGCGATTGAATAATGATCCTCATATTGATGGAATAATTGTTCAAGTAAGTGAAAATTAAGCTGATTAAATCCGTCAATATTTTTAAGCTTCCATTGGACACTGTGAACAAGATTGACGTTGAAAAAATCCTTGACAAAATTCGACCTGAAAAAGATGTTGATGGTTTAACTCGAATGGTTGGGCATTTATAATTATCTAAATTTATTTTTTTAATTAGAATGTGGGGAAACTGGCGAGAGGAGAGTTGGATTCTGCAATTATTCCTTGTACTCCTTTTGGATGCCTTCGTTTAGTACAAAAGGCAACAGGTTAGTTTTTAATTTTTTAAATGATCAGGGTCTAATATTGTTTAAGGTGATGAAAATTTTGTTCAAGGCAAACGTGGTAGGAATCTTAAGAATTGGCATTTTGTTTAATTTTTTTCTAAAATTTGGAAAATTAATTTTTGAATTTAGTTGTTGTTTTGGGTCGTTCTAAAATTGTTGGTGCTCCAGCTGCTGCTCTTTTTACATGGTTATAATGATTTATAAAAATTAATATAAAATATTTAAAAAATTGAGGTATAATGGAACGACAACTTTGTGTCATTCGCGCACTCAAAATATTGCGCAAGTTTGCCGAGAAGCGGATATACTTATTGTTGCAATCGGACAAAAACAAATGATCAGGGGTGATTGGATAAAGCCTGGTGCTGTTGTTATTGACTGGTTAGTTAATAGGACTAGATGATAATCTTTGATTTAATCTAAATATGTATTTGCAGTGGAATAAATGTGGAAGAATTGAGCAATGGGAAACGACGACTTTTTGGTGACGTTAATTTTGATGAAGCAAAAGAGGTTGCAGGTTATATAACTCCCGTTCCTGGAGGTTTAATATAAAATTTAATTTATTAAAAATATAATCCGAAGGTGTTGGGCCTATGACTGTTGCTATGCTTATTCGAAATACAGTTGAACAGGCAATTATCACTAAATTAAAGGTTTTTTTTATAATTTTTGCATTATTAAGTTTAAAATAATTTTTTAGTTGGGTCAGACTTCTGACAAATGGCCCCTTGCTCCATTGGAATTGCATATCAAATCAGTAATTTAAGACTTTTAATCAGTAATTTAATCTTTAAAATTTTTTTATTCCCACTTCAGCCTGTTCCATCAGACATTTCAATTTCACGTATGCAAACTCCAAAGTTATTATTTCGATTTTAAATCTTAAATTAATTAATAATTCACAGGCCAATTGACAGACTTGCATTTGAAATTGGTATCCGTCAAGAAGAACTTGAAGCTTATGGACATACAAAGGCAAAAGTATCTCTTGAAGTATTGGAGCGTCTTGAAGGATGTGCTGAAGGAAAATATGTTGTTGTTGCAGGTTTTAAAATTTTTTGAAAGGCTAAAAAATAAACCCTTTTAAGGAATTAATCCGACACCTTTGGGTGAGGGAAAATCCACAACAACAATTGGATTGTGAGAAAATTTCATTTTAAATATTTTAAAAAATAATTGTTAAGAGCGCAATGTTTATCGGCGCATTTGGGTAAAAATACCTTTGCGTGCGTCCGCCAACCGTCACAGGGTCCCACGTTCGGTATGTTTTCAATTGAAAAACAAAAGTTATTTGAAAAATCTTTACAGGAGTTAAAGGTGGAGCAGCTGGTGGAGGTTATTCTCAAGTTATCCCAATGGAAGAATTTAATCTACACTTAACTGGCGATATTCATGCTATAAGTCAAGTAATTTTGCAAGAAGAATGTATTAAAATTCTCTAACTTCTATTTAGGCTCACAATTTAATAGCTGCCGCTTTGGATGCCAGAATTTTTCACGAAGCAACACAATCTGACACAGCTTTATTTAATCGTTTAGCACCAAAGAATAAAGAAGGTTAAATTAATCACCCATTCATTAAACTTTTTTTTAGGAAAGAGACCTCTTTGTGATGCTCAACGCCGTCGATTAGTTCGTCTTGGGTTTCCTGATGTTGATGACGGTGAATTGCTGAATGCGGAACAGCGCCGATCTTTTTCGCGTCTCAATTTGGATGTTGAGGGCGATGCTATTTTTTGGAATCGTGTTGTAGATTTAAACGATCGTTTTTTGCGTCGCATAGAAATTGGGCATGGACCGCAAGAGAAAGGACATGTTCGGAGTTCCGAATTTGCAATTAGTGTCTCCTCTGAGGTTCACTGAAAGAAAAATTTTTTAAATGTAAATTTTTTAAGCTTATGGCTATTCTTGCACTTTGTACAAGTTTTTCTGACTTACGCAACCGAATTAGACAAATTGTTGTTGGAAATGATCGTGATGGAAATTCAGTAACTGTTGATGACCTTTGTGTTGCGGGAGCAGTTGCAATACTAATGAAGGTTTTTAGATGTTATAAAATTAATTACTCATTATCTCATTGTTAGGATACTGTGAAACCGAATCTGATGCAAACACTTGAAGGAACACCAGTTTTTGTTCATGCAGGACCTTTTGCAAACATTGCACACGGAAACTCATCAATTCTTGCGGATCGTGTGGCTCTTAAGTTGGTTGGCTCTAATGGATTTGTGATTACTGAAGCTGGCTTTGGTGCTGATATTGGAATGGAAAAGTTCTTCAATATTAAGGTTTATTTGCTTAAGTCCAAAATTTTTAAAATTTTCTAAATTCAGTGTCGTTCTTCTGGTTTACTGCCTAATGCTGTAGTTATTGTGTTGGTTCTTTTAAACTTAATTGAAATGAAATTCGAAATTCAGGGCTACCGTTCGAGCTCTAAAAATGCATGGGGGTGGTCCTGCTGTTGTTGCCGGATCTCCGCTTCCTTTTGAATATTTGAATCCAAATGTTGAGCTTGTCAGAGCAGGTTGTTCTTCTAATTTGCGTAAGCAAGTTGAAAATGCGCAGCATTTTGGTGTCCCTGTTGTTGTATGCATAAATCGTTTTGGATCCGATTCTGAAGACGAATTGGCTGTTGTTGTTGACGGCTGCAAAGAACAATTTGGCGTTGATGCCGTAGTTTCTGAACACTGGGCTATGGGTGGAAAAGGTGCTATAAAACTGGCAAAAGCACTTATTAATGCCTGTGAAAAACCTTCAAACTTTAAGTATGCTATTATAACTTATATAAACTAATTCAATTTTAAAGGTTTCTTTACTCATTGGGCGATCCGATAGAACAAAAAATGAGAATAATTGCACAGAAAATCTACGGAGCAAAGGACATTGAAATGTCTCCAGAAGCACGTAAAAAGGCGGAACAATTCTGTCATCAAGGTTTTCTACAATTTCCTGTTTGTATGGCAAAAACACACTTGTCTCTTTCACATGATCCAACAAGAAAAGGAGCGCCAAAAGGTTTTAAAAAATTTCGAGGAATAATTTTCGTATTTTAATATTTAGATTTTATTCTGCCGATTCGAGATGTTCGTCTCTCTGTAGGTGCCGGCTTCTTTATTTGTATTGCTGGTGAAATCGTTCTCATGCCTGGACTAGCGGTATAAAATTTAATTAACGGGGTGGAGGGTCAAAATTACAAAGAAGCCCCCCTCCCCAACATCTAAAAACTTTCAAAAATTATTTTGGAAAATATCCTTATCAAGTGTAATTTTTGATTAGTAAAAATTAATTTTACAGACGAGGCCTTGCTTTTTCGACATGGACATTGATCCAATGTATGTTATATGTGTATTTAAATAATCTAAATTTGTAAAAAAATTTCAGTACGCAAGTGATAGATGGTCTATTCTGATTTTAAGTAAATTGAAGACTTAAATTAACAGAATCTAAAATTTAGAATTACTTAAATTATTAGTTTTATATAATTTTCCTTCATTAATTAAGGAAAATATATTCTCCACCAATTAATAAATATTTAAAAAATATATTCCCTTGAAAGGATTTTTTGCTACATTTCTTCCGTTGCCAGTTAACTCTGGCACGGGTAAGCATTCATTGTATCTGGTGCTAAAGTACAAATATTCTTTGGCAAGCGTCGACTCTTCCGTTCCTTTTCTATAAAATTGAGAAAACTGTGCCATAGTCTGGCAATAAGAACTACGCTGAATATTTACTCTTTATTATGCTTGCTGCTCTAGAAAATGCCAAATCCTCGCCCAAAATTTTAACCTTTGTTAACCTTGCTGTGTTATTCCGAATTTTTGTTATATTTTCATCTACAATATCAATTAAAATGGAATAAATTTGAGTGAATGTCTTCAACAAAATATCAGAAAGGTTTGGTAGCTTATTTTATTTTGCCATAACTATATTTGGACTCTACTCCAGTTTATGAGTCCATAAATTGAGATTGGACTCATAAACTGGAGTAGAGCCTATATTTGTTAGGTGTTTTTGAATCGGTGAATTCCGTATTTGATGAGAATCAACAAGACGATGTAGTTGATGATAGCGTCTATGATGGTGAAGAAAAAATAGATGCGAACGCCGAGGCTCGTATGGAAATAATTACTTCACTTTTTCCGGTCTGTGGTGGAGGAAAACCATTTTCTGCTGTTCGTCGTCGCTTATTGCCCAAATATTTTGAACAACCTGAGGAGCTATTTGATGAATTTGGATTTCGTCTCCCAGATCTGGATGGAACTGTTGATCCTACAGCCGAACAAATGCCTCTGGAGTCTTCTTCTCAAAGGTACTTAGGGGTTTATTCCTTTATTTAAGCATTCGAGAAGTAACTATCTTAAGAATGCATTGGTTGGCATTAATACAAAACACGCATAGTCAGGTGGAGGAAGCACTAACATGGGCTAATGTTGACATTAAGCAAGGTTAAAAAATAAATATAATGCAAAATTTATTTTATTCAGTACAAAATGTTCCTCGTTTTGAACAAATGCTATTTCAGGAAGGTGGTATTCCACATTCATTGAGACCATTTCTATGGCCATTACTCTGTGGTGCTCTCGAAAAACGATCAAAAAGTAAGGGTATTTATTAATTTTACTAAACTGACTTTATTTTCTCTAATAAAAGGCCCATTCGTTTATGCTAAAATTGTGAGCAAAAGTGAAAAAGAAGGAGCACCTTCTGTGAATGTACAAATAGAGAAGTATATTTTTTAATTTTTCCTAAACTATAAAATTCTTTAATTTAGAGATCTGTTACGAACATTACCCAGTCATTACTCGTTCAGTAAGGCTCATTCACCAGGAATTGCGCCACTTAGAAGAGTACTAAGGGCACTTGCTTTTCTTTTTCCTGAATTGGGTTATTGTCAGGGAATGGGCCTGGTAGTTGGAAACCTTCTACTTGTTTGCTGTGAGGAGAATGCTTTCTGGGTAATTTTTCTAAATAAATATTACTAATTTAATAACTTCAGATAATGTCTTGTCTGATTGAAGATTTATTGCCATCCTCATACTATTCTCCATCTCTTCTTGGAGTTCGTGTAGATGAAAGATTGCTCAGACATTTGGTTCAGGTTTTATAATGATCAAGTTAAATCATCAAATTATCGTGGCAAATTTCTAGGTGCATATGCCGGAACTTACAGAATTAATGCACGATCTCAATGCGGATATATCGATGGTCATCGCTAATTGGTATAATTTTTTAATTCTATTGATTAAAAAACTAATTAAAGGTTGATTACATTGCTTGCTTCCGCATTCCCGCCTCGAATACTCTTCCGCATTTGGGATTGGATTTTTGCTTTTGGAAGTTCTGTCCTTTTTCGCATTATTTTATCGATGTTAAAATTAAATGAAGAAAAGCTTCTAGAACGATGGAGAAATGCAAAGTCTTCATCTTCTTCAGATCCCGGTTCAGAACTTTTTGCGGCCATTAGTAGACTATCATCTGAAATTTCTGGAGTTGAAGATCTGCTTGAGATGGCACATTCCTTTGAATTTTCTGTCACTGATCATTTAATTAAGGAGTTAAGGCGGAAGTATCAGGTTACTTGACTTTTGCAAAATTCGAGTAGGATATTTTGCAGGCAGTTATTTCATCAGGAACACAAATGGATGTTATAATTGATCATGAGGACGGCAGCTTTAATGAAGGGGCAATCAAACAAAAAGTAACGCGCCGAAAACTACATCGTACTACCAGCGTTGTTCGTCGTATTTTTCAGCAGCAGCAACATGTAAAGGATGATAACGAAAATGAAGATGACCCTCGTAGAAAGAATATTCGTCAAACAGAATTATTATTGGATTTGCGTAATGCTATAATTCAAATTTGTGCTCATTTCTCTGAATGTAATGAAAAGGAACATTGTGACCGACAAATTTGTACCCAGGTTTTTTTAATTTTTAATTACTTGAAATTTTTTGTATCAGGCTGATTATTCTTTGGGTTTCGATTCAACTAAAGAACGAGAAATTTTCTTTACCACACGAAATGAAGTTGGAGAACGAAAAGCAAGAGCTATAGCTGATTTTGAACAAGAAGACGAGCATGATTTGGGATTTCATCGAGATAATATTATCCAAATTGTTTCAACTGAAGATGAACACTGTTGGATAGGTGAATTAAATGGAAGGTATTTTCAACTCTGTTATTTAATATCAAAATTTGAATTATAGACGTGGTTGGTTTCCCGCTAAATTTGTCCAGGTTGTTGGAGAACATTGTAGAAATTATTGCATTAAAGGAGATGAAGTATTTTTTCATTTGTACAACTCGAAATTATTTTTTTATTAGGTTTTAAGTCCTCGTATTGCTGAACTTGTTCGTGGTGCTTTTGCATTTGCCTTTCGTCAAATTCTTTGTCATGGGTATTATTACATAATGATCATTTCTGAATTTTCTCTTCAGAATCAGACAAACCAATCGCCATTTTGGTATTCTCTCGTCATCAAACGCATCACACCCGTGGTCATTCATTGGTATTCTTTTATAATTTTTGTTTTCCATTTGATGGGATGTAATTTTCAGAGGCTGTTTCTAATGGACTAGCTGGAACAAAATGTGGTGGAAGCATTGGAGAAAAAGTTGGTCATTTGGCAGAGAACACTTCTAGACTTACATTATCAACAACTTTTCGGTTGGATCAAGATGGAAGAGTCCTTAGTCCAGAAGAATTACTTATATTGGCTATTCATTCAATTAATTGTTCTCATGAGCCTGCAAATGCACCTCTTGATGGAAAATTTCGTTCCCTTGTAGTATTTGGATTGAATGAACAAGTAAAAATTAAATGGTTATATATTTAAATAATTTTGTTTAGTGTTTACATCTCTGGTTTAATATTTTTTGTCATTCAAGTGGGCAAGATGCTTTACGTGAACGTTATTATCACTCATGGTAATCGTTATTAATTTAAAACAATTTTTAAAAATCGAAAACCATGACGGAATTCTTATTTTTTTATATTCACAGGTCTTTTATACGTTCACCCGCCTCTCAACAGGTCTGAATTTTTATAAATATTTTGGGAAAATTATTTATTTTTAACCAGATATGCTGCGAATTAAAATTATTAATGCAGTTTGGCTTCAGTTTTAACGTCGATTCAGAGATTGTTTGCGCCGAAGAATTAAAAACAACAGCAGCAGCATCAACAAATGATAAAAAGAATATGGGTGAGAATGGAATAGTAAATGAAACTGGTGACAAAAAAGGTTTATTAAGAAACGGAATTCCGTTAAAGGAAGGAGTTCGCGATTTATTAATCAAACATCATTTGTTTAGTTGGGATATTTAATATATTCGTTTAAATTTGCTACTTACTAAAATCTCTGCTTATCAATTTTTATCAATTAAACACAGGTTTAATTTTTAATTAATTTTATTCTTATTAATTGAATAGATCTCTAAGTTCTCCTTTTTATAAATAGATACTATTAATCAATTCAAACCACCCATTCAAAGTCAAATAAATATTCACGTCAGCCAAACGTTTTCGATTTTATGTATTTGTTTAAACTAGTGTTCTCACACCCGTGTTTTTTGCTAACAATCTTTTATTGATTGGTCCCCAAATTGTTCTAAAAACCATTTTGATAGTATGTATCTGTTTATTCTACTCATTAATTGTTACGATCTTTGGTTTCTATTTTAAAAAAATATTTTTTCATATCAATTTTATAATGCAATGCAAAATTTTCTAATAATTTCTATTTTTAGTTTCTTTTTTTCTCCTTCATTACATTTCTTTGTATTATATTATGTATTTGTTTCAATTTCTATTTTTGGATATTGAACGTTATATTTTTGAATTATAATTTGCGACTTTCTTTTAAACTAAGAAAAAAACAGTTGTTATCATTCAATCTTTCTAGGCCTTTTTAAAAAAACCAATTTATATATTATCCCCATGCTTGTTCGTAGCTTGATTTTTCCGCCTATTTTTTAATTCACGAAATTTTGGGAAGGTTTTAAATAAGTTGCAATTATAAATGCGCGTTTATAAATAAATGCTATTTTGGGTCTTCGCGCAGCACTTAGCTTTTAGTAAAAAAGGAATTATTGTATTCTTTTCTTTTACAAATATCTATGCATCCTTTCCTCCGAAAATCGACCCATACTGCCCATAATTTTGTTTTGCCTGTCCACTGGGTGGCTCTTTTTTACTTTCTTCCAAAATGTCTCTGATCTAAATGATGATCAATAACACCTCGCAAAAACAAAAATTGCAATTAATGTACGAATTATTTAAAGGAATTTTTTTTTATTAAAAGTGTGAAAACCACCCCGAAACTAATGGGTTTTCGAAACTGTAAACTTCCGCCCAATCTAATTTAATTACAATTCAAAATCATTCTAATAAAGCGTGACCATAGAATTCTTTATACAATTAAGTTGTTAGTCCAAAGTTTGCTAAGGAAATGGAGAATAAAAATGATAGTGAAAATTGTACAACAAAATTATTAATGTCGCAACAACCAAAAATAACAACAACTAATACTAATAAAGGACCATTACTACAAGGTGGTTGTTTATCTGCAGGTTTTTGGACTGGTGGCACAGCTGCAAGTTGGCGTAACTCTGCTGGTATTTTTTTAAGTAAATAATTTATAAACAATTTAATTTAAGGATCAAATCCAGTCGTTTCTCCGGCCCGTCAAGTTGAGAATTCCCCTTCACCGCAATTGGCATTACCGAGTGAAGATTCATCAAATGCTTCGTCAACTTCAGCACATTCTTCCCCTCTTGTATCACCTCATCCTAGCACTGATCAAAGTCTTCAAACAACTTCTGAATTTTCTGGCGATCGTAGTGAAAGAGCTGGTGGCTCACTTCCGGTTGGACAAATTACAAATTTTTCTTATCCTTCTCCAATCTCTTCTAAATCAGTGAAAAGTAACGGCCTGCCATCAACAACATCAGAAACAGCAATACTTAATGAAGGAGACAAGAACCTCCAGGCGTTTTTAAAGGCATTTTATTATTTCCGCATTTATTCTTAAAATTAACCACTTAATATAGGCTATTGAACAACATAAACTGGCACAGCCAGTTTCTGATCAGGACAAACAAAAAATTTTGACATGGCTCAAAGATGACATGACAACAATGGAAGGTACTACTATTGAGTTATTGCCTCATCCTTTGATAAATGAGGTAGTTCAATTTTATTAAATTACAATTTTTATCTGTTTGATTATAATTCGATTCGAATATAATCAAACACCATACCACTTTTCTATTACTTCCTTAAAATTGGTCATGCAATTTTTTGATTTTTTAAATATTGAAGACGTGAAATGAAAAGTTTAGAAAGAATTATGGGCTATCGATGGAATGAGGAAAGAGATATTAGGCTAGTAGGAAATTCCTTCCAAAATAGCAAGTGGTCCTTCGAATTATGTGTACTATGTCTAAAAGATGTTTCTTTGTGACGAAAAAACATTAAAAGATGTTGGACGGATTAAAAGAAGATCGACCACATTACTTTTCTGAAATTTAAAGTCCTCTTGAGTCTTCACACCTATAATAACAACAACAAACATTCCTCGATCGCTATCCGCCTGTTCTTTTATGGACGCCACCCAACACTATCTAGCTTTCTCAAAGCCACATTCCAAAGCATTGGCCATTTACTTCTCTATTACTGCTAACTGCTATTATAATCCCAAAATCTTAAGGAAGGCAAAGTCAATAGTTTCTTATTTACTGATCAGCCATTAAATTCTTTATTACTGGCAATTGTCTTCGGCTCAGCATTCCATTGATGATGGATTTTTTCATTGTTTTCTTCTCTACTTTATTAATTCCATTTTTTGCTATATTTTAAGAGGATTTTATAAATTTTTTGATAATAATTAATCTATTCTTCCATCATACCTAATCAAAATTCGTCGAAAATCTGATCCCGCCGCCCTTATTTGGCGGAGTGCCACTACATCAACAACTGCTAATAACGATGTAGCTGAACCGCTAATACGGAAATGGTCAACAAAATCCAATTGCAGTGGAAGAGGGGGTGCCGATCACCATCAGCTGAGAACTTTGCGGGAGCAGATGGTTTGCAACAAGAGTGCTGGTAATGTTGCCAGTAAAGGGAGGTGAAGAATTGAACTTTGATTAGTTGAAGATCTAAATGAAAAATTTATAGAGGCAGTACATCCAGTTGCGGCTCTCGACCACTTCTTCCATTTCTTGTAAATCATAGTGATTCAGCTATTGGTTCTTCCCTTGATGGATCTTTCTCCTGCTCTTTTCTGCCACCACCTCCTCCTTATCGACCACCCTGTTCTACTGCATCAGGAAGCGATGACGTATTTGGTGCTGCAGAGCAACAACAAAAAGCACCACAAGGGAAAGATTTTACATCATTGTTAGGATTTGATACATTAGTACTCCCATCATCAACGAGCACCAGAAGCGGAAGTGAAGAACAGAAAAATAAACAGCATACACCAGCACCAACGAAAATCATGCAAAAAGATTCGGTGCAATTGGAACCATCTATAATAACACCAAAGAATAATCAATGTTCAGTTAATAATAATCATTGTTTGTCAACTAATGATTGCTTAGCAACTAATTGTTCATCAATAAAAAAGTTTCCTCCTGAAAAAAATCAACAGATTTTACCCTCAACCAATCAAAAATCGCAGTCTTCATCTCATATATTCCAATGTAACAATAACATACAATTGGAGCAAGTAAAAAAAATTTTTTTTAATTATCCCTTTATTGCCATTTCAATTTTTCATTTTCATCAGCACATGATATATGTAAAATTGCCATTTCTTCTTAAGAATGCCAAAAATTATAAGGTTATTAGTTCAGGAAGATGAGGGTTATTTAGACGGATAAAAGAGGAAAAGAGCGAGTGAGCCAATTCTCTTTTTTACAAATTGGAGAGAATAAATGAGGACCATGGCCATTTCAGTTATTTATTAGCATTCCTTTTACCTATTTTTTGGTTACTAGTAATTTCATCCTCTTGAAATATGCAATATAAGCTTGGTTTATATCTGGACCAAAGAGCTTACCGCCTAGCCATCCGTATCCGGTCGTTCGTTTCTCTTCAACGAGCTTTATTACATGGAGTGCCAATTACAGCCATTTCTAGCTTTTTGGCATTTTTAAATCTTTTTCTTTCTACTTTTCATTTCACGTCCATTTTAGAATTTTCTCAGGTACTCTATTTTCATTTTCTAAATTTCATTTTTTGTTTTTTCTTTTTCAATATTTTGAGTGTAAGATGCGTAAAAAATTAAACGAAAACGGGATTTAAAAAGCCACTAATTACAGTAGTCGACATAAAGATAGGGACAAGAGTAATTTAAATTTAAATTCTTAATTTTTCATTCAAAAAATACGTTCTATATATCAATCGAAAGCTCTATTCGTATCTCAGTTGACATGTTTCTGCATTTTTCATGAAATCGAAAATTGGTCGAGATAATCCGGATCTACCGGATATACCAAATCCCATATCCTCGGAAAAATTTTTCGGAAGAAATTTGACAAACCCATTTGATAAAGCATATTTTTGTGAGTATTTTCCACAAAACCGCTTAAAAATATCTTTGTCCGGTCCAGAGATATGATTTTTTGAGAATCGCATTTTTCCCTTAAAAATTGAATTTTTTGCAAAAATTGACGAAAAATGCGATTTTAAAAAAATCATATCTCTGGACGGGACAAAGATATTTTTAAGCGGTTTTGTGGAAAATACTCACAAAAATATGCTTTATCAAATGGGTTTGTCAAATTTCTTCCGAAAAATTTTTCCGAGGATATGGGATTTGGTATATCCGGTAGATCCGGATTATCTCGACCAATTTTCGATTTCATGAAAAATGCAGAAACATGTCAACTGAGATACGAATAGAGCTTTCGATTGATATATAGAACGTATTTTTTGAATGAAAAATTAAGAATTTAAATTTAAATTACTCTTGTCCCTATCTTTATGTCGACGACTGTATATTAATTAGTATTTTTGTTGCGTATGTTCAGCTAAAGAACAAGACTCCCCAAATGCATCCAATTTGGCCAAATATCCTTTAGAAATTGAAGAGGATATTGCCCCCAGAAATGAAAAGAAATGGAAGAGACTCGCTCAGGAAATGGGAAAAAGGCGGACATTTATGGAACCAAACAAAATTGAATGAAGAAGACGCCTGTTTCTTCTTCTAATTTTGGCCAAATTACTTGGTGACATTGATGGGGACAACGGTTTTTTATTGTGTACTAGCTTGGTCTTTTGGGAGGGATTATGGATCGAAGTGAGTGCCGTACACATATTTCTCTCCCGCCTGGGACCAGTTCGATAAAGACGGCACTCCCTCTCTCTTTCCCTTCCAAGTAATCTGTTTAAGGCGCCCGCCTGTAGCATTAGTAAAAGCATTGTAAATGTTTATATCAATTCCTTTTTCTTTTAATTTTTGTTTTGTTTATTGACAAACGATCTTTCTAACATTCAAATTTCTTATGCATAACTTTTCATATAAAATTCTATTTTAAATTTTAAATCCCTTGTTTTTTATAGAGCCCTTCTCCAATTGCTATGTCATGTTCAGAGTTTCATTGCGATGATCGTGAACGTGTCCAGCATTTACTTGCTTCCCGTGACAGGTTTCTGTACTTTCCATATACAACATACATTTATTTAATTTTAATTTTCAGCCTTTCATTAAAAGTAGCAATGCTCACTAAACAAGTAGCATTTCAACGAGAAAAAATTCACGAGATGGAAACGATGCTTAATTCTCGTCATAATGATGGAGTAAACAATAAACAAAATAGCAATGAATTAATTGAACCAATTGCTCAAGAATTAGCTAATTTACAACATAAGAATTTGGCATTAGAACGTGAAAAACTTGAAGCTGAACGGAGCTTAAGACTTTCAAATGTGAGCACCTTATTTTTATAAAATCTATTACAATATTCATAGAGTGAATTGGAACATTATGTTTCCGAACAGCCGTCTTTATCAAAGACTCAACGATCGAAAAATTGCAATGACACTTCTGTGAACCAAGCTGAAATGGAAAGGCTACAACTGGCAATTCAAAGGCTATTGGCCGATAATGAACAAAAAGTAAGATATTAAAAAACCTTTCTTTAAAAAATTTCAATTTTTGGGACTCTCAAATCCAATCTTTACGCTCTGCTCTTGATGAACAGCGACGGATAGGTATGATGAATGGAAGTGAATGTTCTACACCACCTTTGGCTTTCCGCAATCTGCAACAATCACCGCCAGACATAAACGAGCAAATTAGGCGTATCCTTTTCAACGGAGATAATGGTCAACATTTTCAACAAAATACTCAACAAATGGCTCATTCCAATTCATTCCCTTTAAGTTTATGCTCAACTGTTGCATGTTCTAGTAGTCAACAAACAGTACCACGCATTCACCATCAACAACAAAATTCTCATCAGCATTATCAACAATCATTCCCTGCCTTTATGCCTATGTCAAACTCATTTTCGTTTTCACCAGGCTCTCAGCAGCAACAAATAGTTGCTTATACTCCGCCACTTTGGAGAGTTTCTTCACCACCTACAATTCCTCCACATTTGGGCCACTCTTCAAAGTATGTTAATGAATGATCATGCATTCTATTGTATTTTTCAACAAACTATCGTTACTTTTTATAGACCACAAGCTTCTCCAATGGCTCGTAAACTGGCTGCTGAGCTTGATGAACTACGTCGTTCGGGTGCACTTTTATCAAGTAGCGGAATACATCATCATCCACAATATTCTAGTTCAAGTCTTCCTAGGTCTATACATTCGAAGGTTCTTCTATTTGAAAAATTTGCTTGGGTATTTTATATTTTGTTTTAGTCTAATTCACTTGGCTTTTGCGCACCAAAGCTGGCCTATCAACAACAACCGAATATTTACGGAGGTGAGTTAGTATTGAGTAAAATGAGGACAGCAAAGGAAGATGAAAATTTTTCAACCCTCCAAAAGTTAAAAAAAGGATTAAGAAATAGTTTCCGTGGTCGAGCACGATCTTTCGACAAAGATAAAGAGAAGTTATCAAACCGGCGGTCCCGATCTACGCCAAGTTTTGCTGGTGACAGAGAAACACAGTTAATGTTAGAACCTGACGAAAATCGTAAGTGACTTGAGTAAGCTCCAATTTCTGTTTACTTGCTTGGTTATTTACAAAATTATGGTGACGGTTTTCTTTATTTTATATTTTAGTTTATTTAATATACTGTCCTTATTTTACGCTTTATTTATGCTTATTAGTTAATTCTAATTTTTATTTTTAGAAAGCGATGACGAAAATGCCTCTCGTTTCTCTTCATCTGCAAGTAATTCTCAACAAAATGGCAGTAGATTTAATCATAACAAAAAAGAAAAGCGAGTAAGACGACCACGTTCTACATTACGTTCATTCCTTGGTAAATTTGCTCATCGTGGAAATTCTCTCCAGGATTTAAGGCCATCACCTCGGTTTGTTTTAAGATTTGCAAAACAGTTTATATTTTTTTAAATTAAAGTCTGCCTTCACCTATTTCTTTTCTTAATACAAATGTACCAGTTCAAAAAATTGATTCAACATTGATTTGTTTAAATCCTCATATTAAACAATTTGTTGAATGGGATGGGCACAAATGTACTCGGTGGCTTATTGAATGTGGATTTGATGGTTTCATTTTTGATGCTATTCATAGTGGGCGCCACTTATTAAATATGTCGGACAAAGATTTTGAGCGTGATTTGGGAATTAAAAGTGCTTTACAAAGAAAAAGATTGAAATGTTTGCTGACTAGAATTGAGAAAAAAATTGATAATGGTGAAATCGAAGCTGTTGATAGGCTTGACACTAATCAGGTATGTGTACAATTTTCATCGAAAATAATTAATGCATTATTTTAAAGGTTATGATTTGGTTGGATCTGATAGGATTGCCTCAATTTAGAGATCTTTTTGCCAGTTATCGAATGGATGGCCGTGTAAGGTCCAGAAAAGATTAATAAATTAATTTTTTCATTAGTTGCTACTCGAATTATCAGCACAAGATTTATTAGAACTTGGAATTCATTCAGCATTGAATCACGCATCATTGGCAAGAGCCATACAATTTTTGCGATCTGCAGAATTTCATCTTCACCGAATGGAGGAGCATTTCAATACGGTAGAATTTTAATTTCTTAGATTTTGCCCAAATATCCCAAATATCATAGGATTCATTGACCAGAACTTCTGTGCCTAATGAAGTGGAACGTTGGAGTCATGGTTGTACTCTTGGTTGGCTTTGTAGCATTGATCTTTCTGAGTTTACACGTAAATTTTCTTTTGATTTTCATGCATTCTCTTAAAAATTTATAGAAAATTTGGCCTTCTCCGGTATCCACGGTGCATTGCTTGTGTTAGAGCCTACATTTACATCAGAATCACTCGCAGAATTATTACAAATTCCAGTACAGAAAACTTTACTTCGACGTCATTTAACAACACAATTCAATACCCTTCTTGGTCAAAAAGTACAATTCATTGTGTTAATCATTTAAAAATTAATAATTAAACACTAGGTGATAACCCACAAGAGAGATGTAGTTTCACAACCTTTTGTAACACATTTAACGCCTTCACTACGTATAAAGGTTTAAATGTATTTTATATATTTTTATACCTTAAGTTTAATCTTTCAGTTAGCAAAAAAAGGTGTCGGTGTTGGTTTTTCATTGTCACGGAAAAAGTCAAAGTCTGATATATTTGTCGAGCCAGAAGTTCGAGTATGCCCAGCTGAGGCGAATGGAAATACTGGTGAGGCAATTACCAATGTTTAATTTTGATAAATGTCTCAATTAATTTAAAATCAAATTTTATTTTCTTTTTTTTTGTATTTATCTTTTTGTACTTTATGTATTAAAAAACATTCATAATATGACGCATTTTGCCAGAATGACCCACCGTCATTTAGTAAAAATGTCTGGCCATCGAAAATATTAAACGTCTTAATAAAAAGCCATAACGTTCAGATACGTCAAATAGTCAAAGTTATTAAACAGCGCATCGACGCCTTTGCGATCAAGTGACGAACTAATTTCTGCATTTTTACGTTACCACGTGGTTAAAATATTTGTTTTTAAACACGAGTTATAATTTGATTCAAATTTCCTGTTTTTATAAACAAATATGTAGCTAATTTTATGTCATATTTTTTATCGTGTGAGCTTGATAAATTTGTTTAATATATCTTAATAATCATGAGATCAAAGTGCGCAAACATGTAAATTAAATATTTAATTATCAACAAAATACATCAATCAAGTACAAAATAAAATTTTTTTGTCAAGGAAGGAGGATGATGAAATAATTGACTCTAATTTTTTCATAGTTCCATCATTTTTTACTTGTTTCGTTGAAATTTTAACTGTTCAAATATGGAAATGTTTTGACAAATTTGGTAAAAATTTAATTGGTATATTAAAAATAGAATTTTAATTTTAGTGTTAGTACGAGTTGATCTTCAGGGTGTTTATTTGATATTTATTTAGAGTTGTTGGTTTATTACTATGTGGATGATTATCATTTTTTAATCCTTTATTAGTTTGATGAATGCCACCATAGAAACGAAGTTACATTTAAAGTGGTATTTGTTCATCTTTATGGGTTTATTAAAGTGTCCATTAGCCTGTAGCGCATTTGCTTTAAAGTAAGCTTTAACTTTTACTAAAGAAAAAATGTTTTTGTCTCAACTACATCAATGTTCATCACTTAAACATAATCCGCAATTAATCAACAAATCGATCTTAATTACACAATATTAACAAAAACAAAAACATAGCAATAGAATTTTCTCTTTCATTGCTTTATTAGATTTCTTCAATGCTTTTGCATTTTAAATTTCATTTGAATTCAACGCTTTTTTAAATATTTAATGTCTTTAAAATATTTCGTAGCATGGTCAATTAGTAAAGACGAACAACATGATGAAATTTTATGTCGTTGAATCGAAAACCGTCAAATATTTGCGCCTAATCCACTGAAATATTTTTGCATTGAAAAACTTTTTTTACTAATTTGTTGATATTTCTTCGATACTCTGGTCAACATGATGCAATTTTCATCGACAGACCAGGCTGGATTACAGCCAATAGTATATAACGTTTTTGGGTCCTTAACAGGTTTTCAGTTTTGTCTCTACTATCAAATTACATCAAGTTTGTATTTCATTGAATTCGCGCATTTTTGTAGTCTATGTAGATATTTTAAACGTCCTTTTTTAACCATATAAGTGAGCGAAAGAATTTTATTAATGTCATCATCTTTGTGTTGATCATGTATTTATTCTTATTTCGTCGCCACGTGCGACTTGTTCCCATTCCCACAGAGACCAAACTAATCATTCTTATTTCCTTATTTGTCAATTTATAATTTCTTCGATGAAAAAGACACGCGTTTCTACGAATGACGCTTTTGTGCTCGAGAGAAAGGAGACAGTTGAAATAAGGTGCATATAAATAATTGAACGAATGAGACTAAAATCAGTTCTTTCAACCAGTCCTAAAAAATTTTTTCACTTATTTTCTATTTGTCTTTATTCTCCTGTAAATAGCTAATAATGCGCTTAGTATGCTAACAATAAACACATTTGCTAAACATTTGCATATAATTGGCATTCCAATAATTATTTTTTATACATAATCCTCTATTTTTAATTATCTTTTCTAATTTTAGATTTATATTTACAAAACTCGCGCACATTTATTATTAAACAACAATGCATACCAATTCTATTGAAAAATTGACAGCTTCTTCCCCATCCGTTTCTAACAACCCATTAATGGAACAAGAAAAACAGTTGAAACGAAAACGCCAAAGAAGACCCCAGCAACGAGATTTATGCAAAACTTTTGCCGCATTGGCCACGTTACAAGATAACCAATTGAAATCAAATTATAGGAAAGCTTCAGCTGCAGCATTGGTTAGTAATTATGAAATAGTTACGAGATTATTACATCATTTAATGAAATTAGCTTGAAAGAGATTGAAAATTTTACTTTTATCTGTTTTTAATTACCAGTATTAATTATGCTAGTATAAAAGTTTTTAAACATTAAATCAATTTTTAATTTCCTTTTAGCACATGAAGATGCCAAAACTGACAGTTTCATCACAAACTAAACCAACTAACCAATGGAAACCTATGACAGCTTCAATCCATGCTCAAACTACAGTAAATCCAATTCGTCGAGTTACTGATTGTATGTCTGTGCCAGCTAATCCAGACAAAGAACCTATCAGATTAAATCTTGGTGATCCAACATTGACGGGATGTTTACCACCTAGTGAGGCAACAATAAATGCAATTAAGAATGCAGTGGATTCGCACAAATTTGATGGTTATGGGCCTGCTGTTGGAACTCTTTCTGCTAGGGCAGCAATTGTTGAGGTACTATTCTAAGTTGAGTGGGACTGGAATTAATTTTAATTGTTGCAGAAATTTTCAACACCTGAAGCTCCATTTACTGCTGATGATGTAGTTTTGGCTTCAGGTTGCTCACATGCTTTAGAAATGGCTATTGTTGCTATTGCTGATCCAGGACAAAATATTCTTGTTCCAAGGCCTGGCTTTCCTTTGTATTCAACATTGTGCCAACCGAATGGAATTGAATCTAGGCAATATAGACTGGAAATGGATGATAAAGGATTAATTGATTTGGCCCATTTGGAAAGCTTAATTGACTCACAAACACGTAAGGAATTGATAAAATAATTTTTAGACTAAATTAACTTTTTAGGAGCTATAATTGTTAACAATCCTTCAAACCCGACAGGAGTGGTTTTTCCAAAGGAGCATTTGGAACAAATTTTGGAATTGGCACAAAAATACAAGGCAAGTTTTAATTTAAAATGAATCTAAAATCTTGATAAATCTTATTATTTCTTAATTTTCACATTTTCAGATTCCTATAATTGCTGATGAAATTTATGGTGATTTGGTATATGCTGAAGGCGCCCGTTTTCATCCTATGGCAACATTAAGTCCTCATGTCCCAATAATAACTTGTGATGGAATTGGAAAAAGATATCTGGTCCCTGGGTGGAGGCTTGGTTGGCTAATTATACACGATCGTTGCGGAGGCGTCTTGTCTGAAATAAAGAAGGGAATCGTTGCTTTAAGTCAGAAGATTGTTGGACCATGTGCACTAATTCAAGGAGCTTTGCCAAGCATTTTAAGAGATACGCCTTCCGAATTCTTTGACAACACTAAAAAACTTTTGGCTTCAAATGCTTCTATAGTATATGATAAATTAAGTAGAGTTCCTGGATTGAGACCATTGAAGCCACAAGGTTTTTGAATTAATAATTTAAAATAAAGATCGTATTATTAAGGTGCCATGTACATGATGGTTGGATTTGATCCTTCTCTCTTTGGTGATGAGACTAAATTTGTGCGTGGTCTGATTTCTGAAGAAAGGCATTAAAGATGATTATTCTTACAAGTAAAATACATATATTTTTTAGTGTTTATTGCTTGCCTGGCTCCGCCTTCTCTTTACCAAATTGGTTCCGTCTTGTATTAGCCTTTCCAAATGAAACAACAACTGAAGCTTGTGAGAGGATTGCGGCCTATTGTTCTCGACATTTACGCCC
This sequence comes from Meloidogyne enterolobii, assembly GCA_963681835.1. Classification (NCBI taxonomy): domain Eukaryota; kingdom Metazoa; phylum Nematoda; class Chromadorea; order Rhabditida; family Meloidogynidae; genus Meloidogyne; species Meloidogyne enterolobii. The sequence continues at coordinate 977,377 of CAVMJV010000088.1, forward strand.
ATGTGTAGAAAGATTGGAAGCAACAATGTCAATTAAAAAGAAGAATAAAGGAGGAAGGCATGAAGAAAATGGACAAGGTTCAGAAGAATCATCCCCTATTGCAACTGATGATAATGAAAGTAGCAGTAATAATGAAAATAGTAGCGATGATAATGATGGAGAAAATAATGAATGAATGAAAAAATGATTGGACAAAATATTTTTTGAAAATAACCCAGCTACTAAATTATCTCATCCTTTACTATATAATTTAATTCACCATATATTTATTGGATTTATCTCAAAATAATCACTCGTATATTTCTAAAAATTAATTTCTTTATTATTTATTATACCTACATATGTATGTTATATTGTATTTATATATTTTTCTATTCATAATAAATTATATATTTATTACTATTGAATCTTACCAGTCTATAGCAGGGATGTCACGGGTTAAAAAAAAAGTCGGGTCGGAAAATTTTCTTCGGTAGGGGCTTCGGTTCCTCTCGGTTCAGGTAAAGGGGATTAAAAGGTGCAAGCCTGGTTTGCGGGTGGAAAATTTTTCGGATCGGGTATATCGCGTAACCCGTGACATTTCTAGTTTATAAGCGAAGAAATTAAACGTTACTAAAGGTTGGTGATATCCTGGATATTTAGTTTTAATTGTTTGTCTTTGCTTAATTTAAAGATTAATTAAGAATAATTTTTAATTTTTTAAAGTTGAATTAAAGATGTTCAAAGCCAATCTCTTAACTCGAAATACATAAAAATTTTCGAGTGATCTTTTACATTTATATTCTGTTTATTAACTTTGTTGAAATATATTTTATAAAACAAACAAAATATCTTTAAAGTATTTAAAAATATAAATTTTTTAAAAAATTTTTTTAAAGTACATAAGAATGTTCTTGAGACGACCTAATGTTTATTTGCTAAATTTAATTATGAAATTTAGAATAGTCTAAAGAATGGTCTATACAAATTCTCTACAAATTCTGTAGACTTTTTTGTCTATAATTTGAGGGAATAATTGATTATGTTTATTTCCACAAATCTTTTACCAAAAATTATTTCCAACAACATTTTGTGCAGGTGAATATATATACCTAAAGTTAAATCCTTCAAATTTTTACTTTTTTTTATTAGCATCTCTCTCGAGTGTATGTAAGCTTTTTAAGCGAATACTTTCTTTCCTGTCATTCATTTTTTCTCCGGAAGAAGAAAAGCTCATCCCAATACAATAATTACTCTAGATATACAATTCTATCTTTTAATTTTTCTTTTTCTCTTAGTATAACGTTATTAAATTGTAGAACCCATGTCAGAAATATATAATCTTTAAACTTAATAATGGCAAATTTCCCTAAAATGTCCATATAACTTTGTTTAAATTAAATTGAATAATCCAACATTTTGTTTACTATTTTTACGTTTATTTTTAAACTTAAAATTGTAAATTTATGTGGGCTTTTGATATAAGTTTTTTTGCTGCTTTTCAAAGTCCTAATCCAATTTTTTCTTTATTGCGATAAAAAGATGTGCCTTTCCCTTTTTAAATAGGAAAAAAGGGAAAGACAATCCAAAAATACAAAAAAGTTAAGGTAAATAAAAGGCTAAAATATTTGACGATTTTCTATTTTTACCTTATTTTTTTCCTAAAATATACATAAAACAAAAATAAGAATAAATTTTAAGATAAAAATGTCTTCTAAGGAAGAAATTAATCAAAATTATTGCTGGCAATTAGCAGAAAATACTAATGAATCTCCAACACCTTCTTCTACTCAAATACGTCCATTCTCTGCCTCAGTTTGTTGCAGACCGGTCTCTAGACGTTCAACACCGACAACAAAAACAATATCATCAGCAATGGGATCTCCTAGATCAAATCGACAATCAATAGGAAATCATTCTCCTTTACATGTTGCTGCAATTTTTGCGAGAACTGCGAGGGCTGCTATAGGATCTGCGACTGGATCTGATTCAGGATTGATTCGGTCTATTTAATTAAAAAATAATTAAAATTATTTTTAAAAATTTAAGAGATGAATCTGTTCGTTTATTTATGAATTCAGACGAGGTTTTTAAAGCATGGGAAGAAAATATGAGAATTAATCCCGATGAAAAGGAAATAAATAATGGAGGGCAAGGTGTCCGAAAAAATGCGTCTTTGCACGAAAAAAGGAATGAAGCAAAAAATGGAACAAAAACAATGCGTTCAAAGAAAATGCAGAGGGTAAGTTGTAATAATTCAAATCACAGTGAGCCTAGAAAAACCTGAGAAAATTTTTTAATAAATGTTTTCTTACATGGGTTATCTTTCTAATGTAAATTTTTATTTTAGACGTTGTCAACGAACATAATAAGTAATGAATTTGAAAAAGAAGATAACGAGGATGAAAAAGAATCATCAATGTCACCAGCAGAAATTAAAAAATTTAGAGTAATTAATAATTAATATTTTTTAATTTAAATATTTTTAGAGTTTATCACAAAACCAGAAAATAATAATTAATAATGATGATACTTTTACTGATGAAAAGCTAGGATATAACTCATCTGATATTATTGTTGGGACTGCCTTAGAAATTAAAAAAGTTTCATTAGAAAATGATTATAGAATTATTGGAGGAAAGGTCGTAAGAAGATTTCTGATTTAATAAAAAATTATTTTTATTAGATTAATGATGGCAAATTCGGAAATAATTTAGTTATTAAAAATATAATTGCAGAACATAAACAATCAAGACAACAAATTGCTCTAAAATTTTTTGCTCGTCCACAAACAAAATTGGTAAATTTTCAATGTTTACTCTACACTATAATTAATTTTAAATTTTAAGAATAATTTTCTTCGAGAATATGAAGTTTCACGGTATAAAATTTTCAATAAAAAAGAAAAATTTAAATTTTTTAAGTTTTCTTTGTGCTCATTCAAATATTGTGGATACATTCGATGGATATTTTGAGGCACGTTGGTTTTCTAAAGAAATCCTCTCAAACTAAATCCAAATTACATATTAAAATATTAATTAATATTTTAGACAGACGATGAAAGTGCCTTCTTTTTCGCTCAAGAACCAATTATTTGCAACTCTCAAACATTGAGAGATTTATTAAATGCAAATCCTGGAGGTAAATCAATTAAAGATACATACCTAAACATAATTTTTTTAATTTAAAGGATTAGGTGAGAATGCCACAAAGGCAATTATCAGCAAAATACTTGCAGCCTTAGAATTTATTCATTCCAAGTGCCTTGTCCACAGAGCCATTAAAGCTGAAAATATACTTATTGGTGATCCTGGAAAATTTACACGGGTTTACTTGTAATAAAAAATTTTTAAAATCAAAATTTAAGGTTAAATTAACTGAATTTGGCAAAGTTCAACCAGTTGATTCAATTATTCGACATGCGGAACTTGTTGGCTCTTATCATCCACCCGAACTTTGTGAACGCGTTCCAAATGAAAGTTACTCTGTTACAAAACAAACTGATATTTGGGCTATTGGTAATTTAAAAACTCTTTTTAATTAAAATTGTTTTTGAAGGTATATTAATTGCTTATTGTATGAAAGGAAAGTTTCCATGGCAAAAGGCTACAATTATGTGCAAACCATTTTATGAATGGGATCAATGGTTATTGTAGACTTTTAGGAATAAAATTTAAAAAATTTAGGATAAAAAGAAAAGCTGTTCAACAACCCAAATATTGGGATTCATTTCCTGATAAAGCAATGAGAATGTTTAAACATTCATTAAACCCAAAGGTATTTAAAAAACAAAAATTCTTTTAACAATTTATAAACAGCCTAAAGAGCGCTGGGATGTAAAGGAAATAAGAAAATTTATTGAAAAAGAACGACTTTCAAAAAATAAAAATTCTTCGGATGATGCTGTTTATTATCCAGATGAAGGTATTGGATCAAAAATGTTAGAAATTAACGGAAAACAATCAAAAAAGACTTCAACTATTGGACAATGTAAAGTTTTATTTAAAAATTAAAAAAATGAGAAATTAAATATAAATTTAGGGATTAACAATACATTAAATACAATGAGCGAAATAAGTGAACAAGTGGTTTCAGCAAGGGACGATGATTGAGAGACAAAATTTTCGATTTATATAAATACTATTAGCTCTTTAAAAATATTTAAATGTGCCTAAATATTTTAATCTTTGCTCTGTATTTTATTCTCAAAGTGATCTACTATTCTTGTTGAAGTTCTTCAATCTCGTCACATAGTTCGGAGAAAACAAATTTTCCCAAAATTTTGGGTTGCCTTGAATTAAGTATTTATAAAACCTACGCCATTTAATTTTGTACCTTTTTGATAGAGATCCTTCACTACTTAATCCTTTGCTTTTTTTTTCAATAATGGACCAAAGTTTTGCACATTTTTCACAGCTCATTTTAGCCTGAGTTGTTTTATCAGTCATTTCATGTTTATTTTCACTTTGAGTTTGCATAATATTATGTTGCCGCCAGCCGATTTGTTCACAGCCATAATTAATTTGATCAAATTGTGGAAACAAAAGTGCGTCTGCCTCGTTTAAATTTGATAGTGATGGAGAAGGATTATTGGGATTTGTTGATGTGGGAATTGCACCGAAATTAGGGAAAGATGAGTTTTTAAATGGAATTTTAAATTGAGCAATCTCTGAAGTGTTGCCGCCGGCCGATCTGTTCACAGCAACAACAGATGAGGTTAACATATTTGAATAGCCCAACTAAATGTTGGGGAGATCATAGATTTTGACCTATTATCAGGAATTATACCTCCTCGATTTGCTGATCGAGTGAGTCGGAGTAACTACGTTCCATCGCAGGACCCCAATCTATCATTACCTGAATAGATTCGAAATATTTTTTACTAGAAAATTTTTGCCTTTCCGCATAGGACAGTACCAACAACAATAAGCACGGGCCCTGATAGCCACACCTTTCGAATTAATTTATAATTTTTAGCTCCTTAATTTTTAATATCACCTTTCCAATCTGAGATTCCTTTTGAAAAACGGCGAAGATTGTAAAAACAACTCCGGAAAGGATAAGAAACAGAGCAACAATGCCATAACTATTTCAAGTAATTAATTCGTAAATCCATCTAATACCTGAAAAGATGAAGCTGATGTCGATGCACTCGGCCGAGGCAGCAACACCAAAACATAAAAATAGCCACCTGATTTGGCGACTGTGCGCATCAAGCTTTATGTGGTGCTTGATCGCTTTTCACTTCTTTAATATTTGCACCTTTTTATAGCAAAGAAGTTGATAAAATGTAGATGATGGGGATAAAATTATGACAAAAAGACGTATGTATGTATAAATTTAAATTTTAAAATCAATTTATTATTGCACCCTTGAATTATAAGAAATTACCTATATTTTAGGGAAATAATGTGGGAAATCTAGACTTCAGCTAAATAAAAATTTAATTTAAAGAAACAAAAAATAAAAATTGAAAGAAACAAGTCTGTGGGAAAACAGACAATGAGAAAAGTATTTCGAGAAACAAATTATTCTTTGTCATTTTCTTTCTTTAGAAAAAACAAACAACGGCACATTTAGACAGACTTAATGAACATGGCCAAATTTTTAAAAATAGAAACTGAATGGGAGCTAAGCAAATAAAGGATAAAATGTTTATGAAATAAGGTGAAGAATTAAGAAGAAAAAATCTATAATAAAATAACAGAAAAATATACCTTATTATACTTTAGATATTTCTGGTTACGGTAGCCTACAGGAATGCTTGTAATATTTTCAAAATCCTGTAGTACTTAAAAGTATATTTTAGATGTTTTTAGAATATGATGAATTGGCAGATTAGTGAGAGAAAAGCAAAGACAAATGAATATGGCCATTAAAAGGAATAGCAGAGCCTGCCAAAGACAGCATTCGCACCCTGCCCCGAGGCAAGAAGGCCCTTTGCATTTTTTGACGGGCCCGCTTATTTTTACTGAAGCTAGCGTAGTTTGTGGAAATTGAATTTCAGAGACAAAGAGGAACAATGCCGTTTAAACATAAAAACTTACGTGTATGTGTAACAAAAAAATATAATATTTATAAATACAATGCGCGGATTTTTTTGTGCCAATAAATTTTAGTAGCTCTATATAAAAAATGTTGTAAAAAATTTAATACTCCATAAAAATAGAATATAAAAATTAAATTATTTATTTATCATTACTATTGAAATAAAAAATTGTGAAAAGTCGTGGATAAAACATATAAAATGATAAACTTTTCATTGTATATTTAATATGTTTGAGAATAAAGCCACCGGTTCATATGTATAAGATAAAATGAAGTGATATTGATGTAAAAAGAATATAAGGCTTTAAACAATAACCCTAACTTAAAAATACTTCTTAATGACGGATTTATTAATTTGGAATAAAACAAGCCTTTTTATTCAATTTAACGAACTAATTAAAAAGAAATTTAAAAAATTAGCTCGGACCAGAAAAAAGAGAGGCACAATTAGAAGAAGTTATAATTTATTAACAATAAATAAAGGAAAATAAATAAAAGAAAATGAGAAATTAATTAATTGAAATAGAATTTTTATGAATTAGAATTTAAAAACATAAATATGTAAAACAATTCTTTAAAAATAATAATTAGAAAATGAAAGGACGGGATTGTCTGTAAGTGTCACCTAAACGGATTTCGAAAGAAGTAAAAATATTTGAAATTTATAAAAAACAACTTTTTTAACTAACCGTAAAAATATAAGCTTATTGTTAGAATAGTAAAAATTCATGAGTTGCACTAAAAATTTTTTTGGGGAAAAGGAATAAAAAAACAAATATTAAAATAATGGACGTTAATTTGTATTGCAAATTAAATAAAACCTTTAGGCGGCCGGGGGAGGTTGAATAATTGCGGGCATCTGAACATCATTGCCTTCATCCTTTTTTTGACGTAAAGGAGGTTTAAGAACGTTACGAGCGTTTTCCTCCTCTTTATCATCTAGCTGTTGTTGTTCAGGCGGAGCGGGCTGTTTTGGATTGGGTTGTACTTCATTCTGTTGGTTAGCCGTATCATCCTCATCCTCGTCTTCACTCTCCAAATTTTCCCCAGGAATAGGAGCTGGCACCGAAGGGTTGTGAAACTCGTTACGCACCTAATTGTAATTGTGATAAATAGAGATTAAAAATGTAAATTTTAACACGTAAAAAGAGGCATAAAATTTCGTATAATAAAGAATTACCATATTAGTAATATCGCTTTGTTTGTCCATACATTCAAGAATGTATTCCATCATTTTGTGAAGACGCCTCTCCAATGCTGTATAGTGTTTAAAGGCAAGTATGGGAAAAGCTGGGTCCTTGGAAAGCGATCTAAAATGTTTTATAATTCTTGAAAAATTTAAATCATACTCGTGCAAAGTCTCAGAAAGTCCTTTATCAGCAGTATAGTATCCAAATAGAGTGGACAATGTTTTAGGCTTTATTAAACAACACTGACGCAAAGGCATTAAAATGTCGGCATCATCAAAATTCGTTTTACCAAAACTGAAAAATTTGAAAATAGAGAATTTTTTCATTTTTAGGAATTCATATTACACGTTTCAAAAAAATTTAAAACAAGACTTCTGAATCGATAAAAAATAATAAAATATACGAGCGTCCGTTGTCCAAGTGAATGGCATAAGCTGGTATATCACCAAAAACATCAAAGGTCTCGTAGTGATGCCTGTCCTGATTTCCAATTAAATAGTCCATTAAATGTAAGTCGATAAGATCAAGAAGCCGTCTTCCATGTGCTATAATTAATTAAACTTAAAATTAAGCTTACTCTCGACCCACCATATTGACGCATGTGCTTTACTTTTCGTTCGCAATAATCCATGTCTTCTTGCCAATCAGCCAATTGATTCTTTTTTGAATAAGTTCTGGAAAGCTTTTTTTATTCTACCTATTTGTTAATTTATACCTTCTATAAGGAGATTTATTATGTTTTCTTGGAACACTTGTATCGTCAGGAAGAAATACTTGAACGGAGCCTTCTTTTAAATCTGGAGAGCCGCATATTGCCTAAATCATAGAAATTATAAAAATAAATAAGTTCTAACGTGTGTAGTGTCGCAATAGTAGTCGCACTTGCTTACAAAACAACGATTCTTTGCTTAAATAGCTTACTACAATTTTTCAAAAATTAATGCATACCTGGCGATATAAAAAATGTTTTCCTCAATCTACGTTCTGCAACTTCCATAAGTTCGCTAGTCATGTTTACTAAAGAGAATTGCAAGAAGTTAATTAAATTCATTAAAATATTACCTACACGGCCAACTGTAGGTACCGCTCGTCGATAACCAAGAATCCTTTAAAAAAAAAAGAAAAAACCGAAAATTTAGAAAATAGTAACATACTTATCTAAGTGAAATGTAGCAATTTCTGCATTATGCCGTTCAAAATCACCGAAATAAAAATGATTTGGATCAGTCTCTGAAATGTAAAAACATCAAACAAAGAAAAAGCTAGTTTCTCACCATAATCTCGACCAAATCTTAATAGTAAAAAGAACGAATTTAAATTTTTAGGTTAGAAATAACCTCATTGGTTTGAACACCGCCTGCTTATCGTTTTCAAACGTCAGAACAAGCTTAACTTGTGTTCCACCCTCCATTATTGCTGTATGTTTTATTCTTAATTTACTCATATCTGATAACAATTTGTCCACCAATTTATCATCATTGTAAAGTTCACAACTGCTAATACCCGCATAAAAACGTTCCCAGCTATCCTCAACTGGAACAACCCTCCTGTGTGGTGATAAAAATAAGTAAAATTATAATAGATCAGATTTCAATTCAATTATTCAAAACTACTATTTATTAAACGGTATGTTAGGATTCACCTATGTGTTTCAAGCCAATATTTAGCCAAGGTAGTATTTTTCATGCATCCTCCTTCATCAAGTTTGTGAGGAAGTTGAACCATATAGTTTTGTATTTTTGATGCTAAAACTTTGTCAACTGACCGAACAATATCTATGAATAATTTAAATTGTATATATGTCTGGTGGGAAAAACTTACTTAAATCAGAGAAAAGAACTGATTTTGAATTCATGTTGGGCGGTACTTGGGGTTGAAAAGATAATTGCTCACCAGGCCTATTCTCGACCAGATTATGATTTTGTTGTTGATCAGCAGGTCGGAATTTCCGCCAATCTATAAGTTAAGTTATTCTATTAGTTAAAATATTCTTTATTATTTACCTTGTCTAGCCTTGTATTCCGCTATCAACATTTCATCCTGATCTTTTAATCCGATCTCGTTAGTTTCGGGCCCATGCCTCGAAGTCATATAAAACATTGAACAAATAAAGAAAAGGCAAATCAACCAAAATGCCCGTCTAGCATAAAAACGTAAACCTTTTTGCATTTTTCTTCTCCCGCAAATGGACGGACATAGTGCTTCACAAAAAGTAAGCAGATAAGGGAACGGCAGTAAAAATACAGAAAGGCAATAAAGGAAACATTAGTTTTAAATATAAATGGAAATATTCTGAAAAATTTTTAATTTTATTTAATCAGAAAATTAGAAATCAAGTTTTTAAAATTACAGATAATACATATGTATGTAAAAGAAACTATAAACTGAGGGAATTTTGAAAGTAAAAAATATTTTTTCAAATTTAAAACAAGAAACTACTAGAAATCATTATTTTAATAGAAGCAATTTATTGAGTTTATGATAAGAATCGAGATACATAATATGTATTGTTTAAAAATCAAAAGGATAATTGTGCACATAATTGTGCAAAGAGAAGAAAAGTGCGCAAAGAAGAAAAACAATAAGAGTAAAACTGTGTGGGTGTCCTATGTTGTCGCTATGGGTGTCATTTCCAAAAACACTCAAGAGTTTGCAGATGACAGACGTTATTTCAAGGTACTTAAAGGTGGGAGGATAAAGGAAACGAACAAAATAGAGAAATGAAAGTCTGTCAGTAAGTCAGTCTGTCAGTCAACGAATGAGTGGGTTAGTTAAATCTCATTTTTCTTTTCCCGTCAACACCGATGATGAAAGGACGAGATTTGATCGATTGATTGGTTAGTAAAAATAAAAAAAACAGGAAAGGGCGATAAAGCATTTATTTATAAAAAAATTCTATAAAGCCTTCCAATTGAATTCCTAAAGGTGTAAATTTTGGAATTTTATAATTGATTTTTGGAAAATAGAGTATGTGACAAGTACTTAATAAAAACAAAATTGTTGTGTTTTTTAATATTTTACATATACATAAACAAAGGTTTTTGCATTTGGTAATAAAAATAAAATTTAAACAGAAGCAGTACATAGTTAATCCAACTATGTTTAATCTTTCAGAATCGTGTTTCTTTTCACTTTTTCTGCCTCTTAAATTCCACGTTTGAATAAATACGAATAACAAAGGCGTATAGTAGTGTTTTAGGAAAACATTAAGTGTATTAAAATTTAAGAAGAGTTAGTTTTACGGATAGCGAGACCTCACGGGACGGCATCAGCATCATAATTGAATTACTTTTGGCATGCATTTTTGGAAAGGGAAGGGCATTTTTGTGTACATATAAGCACGGCCAAAAAGAGGACAGGAAATTGGAAAATTTATAAATTCCCACATGAGAATGACTACGGAACCAAGGAAAAATGAAAACAAAAAACGGATTATATAGTAATCAGGTATTCCATCAACAAAAATTCTGGGACAACTAAAGTTATTTCTTAATAAGAAAACCTAGAAAAATTAAAATTAAAGCTTTAAAAATATATTTGTTTTAAATACCATTCCAATATAGGGAAAGATGAGGTGAAACAAATGTTTTCAGATATAATTTTAGGTTGAAGCAATAATACACATTTAAAATATATAATATGTAGTTTAGTAATCATAGGTGTAGTAAATTGGTCTATAAAAAAGGAAACTGAAAAAGCTGCAAAAATAATCCTTTTAAAAAAGAAACAGCTGAAAAAGGATTATGAATATGTATGTACAATATATGTATAAGATATGTATGAGAAGAGCGGGAAATTGGTCAATAATAAAAGCTAGAATTATTTTTGTCCATTAAAACAAAAATAATTTTATAAAAAGCCTTACTTTAGCTTCATAGAAAATACAATTTGGAACGATTCATCTAACAAATAAGTAATCCTACATACATAATCACTTTAAATATATAAGTGTAAGCAAAAAATGTAGATTATTTTATAAATGGACTAATTGTCGACGAGTAACAAATGCAACTAAATATTTAGACGAAAAAATTAATTGACCAATAAATTATTACTCAATCCCTTATCAGTCTGATCAATAATTCAATCAATAATAAGAGAGAATTGTTAGATGCTAGCAATAATAAATTATGTATGTAAAGAAGCAGATTAATTTGAGAAACAAAAGCAATAAATTTTCAAAATGAATATTAATGTAGGATAAATTGACTTAAAAATTTAACCTTCATTTTAACTTGTCAGTCTTAATACATATGTAATGCATTAATGCATTTTTAAATTTACCAACTCAAACAATTCACAAGTTTTACCGAGACTAAGTAATTCATTTAATTCTTCATAAAATCCGTTTTAATGCAGTTGTTCTTTTTAATGTTATAAAGTAGCGCAAACATAAAGAGAAACGAAAATTGTTGGATAAACACAAGAAATAAAGACGTTGACTTATAATGTTCGTTTTAACTGCACTTAAAGATTTAATAAAAATTTAGTTTATTTTCAATAAGTCCTCGAAATTAAAAAATGAAATAGAATTAAGGTTAAACAAGTTTTAGTGATTGGAAAGGTACTCGAGAAATATGTACAATAAAAATATTTTAGTAAAAGATTATGAAAAAATAGGAAAAAACAAAAAAATTTCTAGTCCCGCGCTTGTTTGAGAGTAGAAGAATATAAAAGTGAGTCATAGGATTAAAAGGATGAATGAAAACGATAATATGAAATATACGCACATTTATATCGTTGTAATTTCAAAGATATTTAAAATGTTACATTTAAAAATAATTAAAAATAATTTTATAATTACTTATGCAAGATGTTGATCTTAAGTATACATATGTATGTGTTATAATTAAGTCAATTATCATTCGTAATATTTATCTTTTTTAATAATAATTTAAAACAAAAATGAAACCAGTTTCAAAAAGGATAAAATTTCTGCGATTGATTTGTCAGAAGTGGCTTGTATATAGATCTATGTCTACAGCAGAACTGAAAAGAGGGTAATTGGAATGTGAAAAAGATTGTTATACGTTCGATCAACTAAAAAAAGTAACATTCTCTGGAAAAATGAAATACACAGTATTTTATAGGTGCATGCTTGTTGAATGCGCGAGGAAAAACGGTTTTTCAGTTATTTTAGAAAGTGAAACGGATCTTGAGCTTTTAAGTGAAAGCATGAAATGCTCAAAAATGTGAACTCAAAATATAGAAAGATCCTTGCATGTATCTAGACATTTTTTCCAAAATGTATTATGAAATAAGAGTAAAAAGCAAAAAATATCTGATTGTGAGTAAATTAAAGAATAGAAATAAAAAATCTTGTCATCTAAAAAAAGCCTTATTTCAAAACAGATGAACAAACGAATTTTACATTAGGATTGTTAACCAGTAAAAATGTCTATAGAAAAGTGAAAATGTTTATATGAAAAACAAAAATAAAATCAGATTGGTTGATTGAAAATGAGAGTTAATCCTTGATCTTAGTAAGGTGGTTTAAACAATGTAAGCAGTCAAACCAAATTACAAAGAAATGCCAAAACTATTAACTTAAAAAACGAAGCATCCAAATAGTACATAGAACACGAATGGAAATATAGAGCTGAATACTTTCTAAATGTTAAATATCTGCTGTTAATGTAAACTAACAATAATGAATTAGTCAGGATGTTTGGCATATAAAATAAATAGAACGAAACATAGCAGCAATACGTAGTTGGCTTTATTACAATTTAAATTTTAAACATTCAACAATTAATCAGATATTAAGTTACGAAAAAAATCATTACAAAATTTAGAATCATTATAATCCACAAATACAACAACCAAAATTTAAATAAAATGGGCTGGTAAAATTTCATAAACCTCTAGTTTTATCTTTATGTTGAAAAAGCGAATCCTTTACATGCTGGGGTATAGCGGATACAAATGTCTAAAAATAATCGATAAATGTTAGAAATATTGATTAAAAATACTTGATGATTAATCCAAGGCGCTGTGGCCAAAACACCGTGACTGTTTTGCATTTGTCCATTTTTCTCATATAAAAGAGGAAAGCCAGATATATCAGTAAGAGTACCACCTGTAACGGAACAAAAATATAAAATAGTGAATAAAAGTATTATACCAGCGGCAGTTAAAACAGCTTCAGGTGCAGCAGTGTCCCATTTTTTACAACCTCCCGAAGCGAATACATAAGCCGCCGCACCCTCAAAGCAACACAAAACTTTGAAACCAGCACCACCAACCCTACGAAATTCGTGGATTAAATTTTTTTCCTGGAGGGCTTTAAGAGCAGTATCAACCTATTTTTTTGCTTGATTAAACTTTAAATATTTTTTAAATTAACCAATTCGTTAGAATGGCTTGCAGTTGTAACGGCGAAAGGACCAGATGGAGGGGATTCTAAAATCAATATTTTGCTAAAGTTAGAATAAATAATAACCTTTACAAGTATTAATTCCAAAAGCTCCAACTCCTTTTATCCCCCAAATCGAACGTCCAACTTTAGGGTCTGACAGTAAGTTATAATAAGGTTGATGAATCACACCCGCGATTGGTCGGCCTTTGTAAGTAATTCCGATGAGAACAGTTACTTGCTCTAACAGACCTACAATAGATAAGATTTTAATTTGGTATTAATATTTTAAATAAAAAAACTTGGATCGTTTTGCGCTCTAACAAATTCCGATGTTCCGTCCAAAGGATCAACCCAAACAGTCAGCTGAAGAATAAAACAAAATTATCAAGGTGAATCATGTACAAAAAAATGGTCCGTATGATTCTAAAAATAAACTACATCTTCAATGTTAAGAGAGCGTAAATCTTCTTGTACACATTTGTCCACAAGTAGCACCTCACTCACTGATTCAGACAATTCAAACCCTCTAAGTTCATCTTGGCTTTTTTGTGAATAAGACAAAGGCAATTCCTTAATACTTTTTATAATTAAAACATAATCATTAAAAATGTTATACCTCTTCTCCGACAATTTGAAGTTTATTTCCAAATGCAGAAATTAGTTTCATTTCAATTGCCGCCTGGGCTGATCTAGAAAGTATAAAAATAAAGAAATATGGCAAGAGTACGTTTGTGTTCATATTATAAAGGTTTACCGAGTATACTAATTAGTAGAATATGAGCCCAGATTTTATGTTTCGATCCCGGACTAAAATTCTAGCTCGAAGGAGCGTGCAAGTTTTTTAATTATAATTTAAATTTAACCAGGTCATGCTTTGGATTCGGGATCGAAAAAATAAAATCTGGTCTCATATTCGAATTTAGCTCACATGATTACCTAATGCAAAGTTATAAAATATCGAAAGGTAAGTTTTTACCACTTTTCAAGAGATGGAATGAGAAAAGAAAAAAAGAAATTAAACTATTCAAAAAGATTTTTCAATTTTAATTTAAAATTTTAATTAAAAAATAATAAAAACTAACCTGTCCGCCTCGGTTTGCAAATCTTTTTTTAAACCATCCAAATTTTTGTCAACAATCTTTAAATCTCCAGACGTCATTACACACTGAAATAATGATAATAAGCATTGAAAGAAAAACAGAGTATTTAAAAAAAATTTGGGATTTACTGGTGGTATATACGCATGAAACAACCTTTATTATCGTTCCAGCTGATTCTGAAGCATTTAAGGAAACAGCAACAAGACGCGTCAAAAGACAAGAATTTTTCCACATTTCTTGAATATCAAACGATTGATTCATCTAAAATTACAGGATGTTAAAGTAAATAATCCGGTTTTTCCGAGTCCGAGATCCCAAATCCGCGCAGGAGTATGTATACAGAAAATAAAAAAGATCCCGAAAACTCCCAGAACATTCCAACAGTCTCGGAAGAAAAACAAATTTCTGTTGCTAGAGTATTTGTCTTGAAATAATTATAATTAGTTAACACTTTAACATTTACCAATTTAAAATTCCAAATTGATTTTGTGAGAAAATTTTGGTCAAAATTAATTTTGGCTTTAATTTTTGATATCTATCTTTTGTCTCTGTCTGCTTTTTTACAGGGAAAAGTTTTTGTTTTTCTTTTCAATTATCAATTTTACTAATCCTATCTATGATTAGCGACTTATTCAAACGACCATCATATTGACTCTATTGTTCTTTGATTTAATCGATTTCCCAGTCCTTTTTATATCGATTTTTTCTCTTTTCATTTTGAATGTTTTTTGTGGGTTAGGGACATTCAGTAAAATTGATTGTTCTCTACTGTGATCAAAATTTCTGCAACACTGCATAACTAATTTCCTTCTTTTTTTGTTAATGTTTAATGTTCGCCTGAGGTTGAGTTGAATGATCGAACCCGTTTAATTGTGTTTTATTTTTGTTTCTATCGTTTTTGTTTCTATCGTTTTGGGACTAGAATTAATTTTAATTGTTGCAGAAATTTTCAACACCCGAAGCTCCATTTACTGCTGATGTTGTAGTTTTGGCTTCTGGTTGCTCACATGCCTTAGAGATGGCTATTGTTGATATTGCTGATCCAGGACAAAATATTCTTATTCCAAGGCCTGGCTTTCCTTTGTATTAAACATTGTGCCAACCGAATGGAATTGAATCTAGGCAATATAGACTGGAAATGGATGATAAAGGATTAATGATTTGGCTCATTTGGAAAGCTTAATTGACTCACAAACACGTAAGGAATAGATAAAATAACTTTTAGACTAAATTAACTTTTTTAGGAGCTATAATAGTTAACAATCCTTCAAACCCGACAGGAGTGGTTTTTCCAAAGGAGCATTTGGAACAAATTTTGGAATTGGCACAAAAATATAAGGCAAGTTTTAATTAATTTAAAATGAATCTAAAATCTTGAAAATCTTATTATTTCTTAATTTTCACATTTACAGGTTCCTATAATTGCCGATGAAATTTATGGTGATTTGGTATATGGTGAAGGCGAATGTTTTCATCCAATAGCAACATTAAGTCCTCGTGTCCCAATAATAACTTGTGATGGAATTGGAAAAAGATATCTTGTCCCTGGATGGAGGCTTGGTTTCTGATTGTACATGATCGTTGCGGAGGTGTTTTGTCTGAAATAAAGAAGGGAATTGTTGCTTTAAGTCAAAAGATTGTTGGACCATGTGCATTAATTCAAGGAGCTTTGCCAAGCATTTTAAGAGATACACCTTCCGAATTCTTTGACAACACTAAAAAACTTTTGGCTTCAAATGCTTCTATAGTATATGATAAATTAAGTAGAGTTCCTGGATTGAGACCATTGAAGCCACAAGGTTTTTGAATTAAAAATAATTTAAAATAAAGATCGTATTATTAAGGTGCCATGTATATGATGGTTGGATTTGATCCTTCTCTCTTTGGTGATGAGACTAAATTTGTGCGTGGTCTGATTTCTGAAGCTCTTGAGAAGTTATTCGGCAGAAAATGGTTTTTATTTTTATAATTCAATTTTACTTTTCTACTTTCTTTTAAGACGACGATTTGCCTGTGCTTGAACTTAATGCACTCAGAGATTTGTCTTTCATCATTGAATCTTACCTTTTCCATATTTGCTTTATCGACCAATTGGACCAGGCCAAGGCTGTTGTACCACCAATCAAGATTAGTCGAGCAACAAGAGGAAATTCTGAAATACGACAATACGAGAATGATGAGCAGAAGAAGAGTAAACTTCGTCGTTTTTTCAAACGCTCCAATTCAATTTCATATTCGACATTGAGGTTGTTTTTTAAATTCCACAGATGTTATCTTCGCATTTTTAGTGATGCTGTTAAACATCATGCATTTACATATACGGCAGCTGATGTTTTGCCACTTTCTGTTCTTCCTTATCTACTCAATTCTGAGGCTGACTGAGCGTGATGTATTATTCGCTCTTCCTCCATCTTATCGTACAAGATCTGTGCATCAGGTTTCTTTTAACTTCGATTTTTGTTTTATTTCCTTTTTCGTTTGCAGCGTATTGTATTGGAGCATGGTGTTAAATTCCCTGCTCAACAAAGCCTTTCCCAGCCTCAATTGTCTTATGCTGCTTTACAAAATCGTCTATTCGGTGATGATGGCTCTAAAACGGAACAAATCGAGTCCACTCACGAGGCTACTAATTCTGATGCTATGGAAATATGCACTGCTACAAATGATGGTGATTCGAAAAAACTGAGCCCTCCGGTTTTCAATGCATTTCAAAAATCTATCGGACGATGGGATCGAACAATTATGTTTGTTGCAAAGGTTTTTTTGGTTACCCGACACTTGCGGAACGACATTTGCGGATCGACAATTGCGGATTGAATTTTGCGGAACGACATAAACGGTCCCGACATTTGCGGACCGACAGAAGCGGATCGACTTTTGCGGACCGACAGATGCGGATTAACATTAGCGGATCCGACATTTGCGGACCTGGTAATTTTTCAAGAAAATAAAAATCCTTTACTCTTGTAAAAGTTTCGTCCTAAATATTTAGATCGCCTTGGTCTTGTGTCTTCGAAACTTTTCGAATTTGAACAAGAAAAAGGTTCTATCCCAAAATTGTATGCTGATTCAACATTTTCAGCGGCCAGACCTGGTACCCTGACATTTTCGACACGCAACCCGATCCAAATATTTGTAAGTCGAAAAAATTTGAAAATCCTTTATTTTTTTAAATCATTAACTGGTCCGCAAATGTCGAGTCCGCAAATGTTAATCCGCATCTGTCGATCCGCAAATGTCGTTCCGCAAGTGTCGGTACACCGTTTTTTATCTACTATCAATCTTAAAAAATTTTTTTTAGAATTTCCATGACGATATCACAACATGGTTTGGTGGTGATTCTTCTCATTCTGTTCTTATTGGTAAAACCAGAGGTTTTTTAAATTTTTTATCTGCCTAATTCAGTTCCTTATATTTAAGTTTGTTAATTTAATGTCAGTTATTCTTAATTTCGGAAGCAGATGGATAGACTCAAAAGTACCCAAACAAAAGATTTATTGTTAGTCTTCAGTGTATGTTTTAATTTTTAGGTGCTTTGGGTAATTTTTAAATTTCAGCAAGTCCGACATGAAAAGTATGTTCTTCAACAAATCTCCAGACAACTAAATCACCACGATGTTCGTCGAACGAGAGGGGCTAGTGGATGTTATCTGATGGCTCTGGAACTTCTACAGCTACACAAGAAAATATTTTATTGGAAGAAGTGTTCTTGATGAGCATTGGACTGAAAATTGATGATGAATTACAAGGATGAGAGAAGCTAAAAAATGTGGCAAAGATGCTTCCGCCACATTTTAAGGTCTAAAAGATATTTGATTAAATATGTATTTATTATTTTTTTAGTGCTTTTCCGTTTGCCTCGAAATTTTTTGTTTTATTTTTTTAAAGTACAAAATTTTATCAAAACAGCAGGATTCTTAGATGAAAACGGAAAAGCACAATTAAGCCACTTGTAAAAAAAGGATTTTTGCGGATTCGTTTAGAAGAAAGCAAAAAGGCCTTTTCTTTACAAGTGGTATTTTTTATCACATTATTTTTTTGTTGGTTAAAAATGGGTTTGGGATGGGTCCCCCCGACCCCGGGTTTACCCAACACCCAACTCTTCCAAGCTCAGAGAGCTTCAGACAGACTCCAAAACGATCCAACTAAACTCCAAAAGGATCCAAATTGACGAACTTTTTTTCTAAAAATTCGAACTTTTTTATAACAAAACTCCCAGATGAATTCCAGATCAGGCTTTCATACCTCCGAGTTATATCCAAAGGCACGGGTTCTTATTCAATAGGTGTAGACAGTAGGGCACTTAGACCTTAGATTTGATTAGATACCCCCCCCCACCCCCCCCCAACCCTTCCCACACTTCAACGCTCCTCTACAACTTCAATGGCTTCTACCACCCGTCTACAACTTCAATGGCTCCTACTGGCCGTCTACAACTTCAATTGCTGCTGCCAGCCGTCTACAACTTCTCCTGGCCCTACTCTGATGAACCCTCGGCCCCGACTCGGTACTCTAATGAACCCCCGGGTCCAACTTGGTACTCTACAGTCTACATCTATGATATAAGACCCACCTTTCTTCCCACATCCGAGTCTGGCACAAATGTGACTCCCCAATACGTCCACGGACAAAATATAACTCCCCAATTCGTCCACGGACAAAATATCACTCCCCAATTCGTCCACGGACAAAATATCACTCCCCAATTCGTCCACGGACAAAATATCACTTTCCAATTCGTCCCAAAGACAAAATATCACTTCCCAAAATGACCCACACTGAAAATCCCGCACTGAACTGACCGACCCCCCTTTTTAAAAAAGATCTCTCCATAGGTTCAGGCTTTCATACCTCCGAGTTATATCCAAAGGCACGGGTTCTTATTCAATAGGTGTAGACAGTAGGGCACTTAGACCTTAGATTTGATTAGAACCCCCCCCCCCCCCCCCCTTCCTGCACTTCAACGGCTCGTCTACAACTTCAACTGCTCCTGCCAGCCGTCTACAACTTCAACTGCTCCTGCCGGACTTCTACAACTTCAACTGCACCTGCCAGCCGTCTACAACTTCAACTGCGCGGACTCTACTGTCCCCTGGGCCCCGACATTGTACTCTAACGTCCTCCCGGGTCCAACATGGTGCTCTACTGTCTATCCCTATTTTATAAGACCCACCTTTCTTCCCCACATCCAAGTCTGACCCAAATTTACTTCCCGATTCGTCCCAGACAAAACGTCACTCCCCATTTTGTCCCACGGACAAAACGTCACTCCCCAATTTGTCCTAGACAAAACGTCACTCCCCAATTCGTCCCAGACAAAACATCACTCTCCATTTTGTCCCAAGGACAAAACGTCACTCCCCAATTCGTCCCAGACAAAATGTCACTCCCCATTTCGTCCCACGGACAAAATGTCACTCCCCAATTCGTCCCAGACAAAACGTCACTCCCCAATTTGTCCCACAGACAAAATGTCACTCCCCAATTCGTTCCACTCTAAATATTCGTCACCAAAAATGACCCGCACTGAAAATCCCGCACTGAACTGACCGACCCCCCTTTTCAGAAAAATATCTCTCCATAGGTTCAGGCTTTCATACCTCCGAGTTATATCCAAAGGCACGGGTTCTTATTCAATAGGTGTAGACAGTAGGGCACTTAGACCTTAGATTTGATTAGATACCCCCCCCCCCCACCCCCCCCAACCCTTCCCACACTTCAACGCTCCTCTACAACTTCAATGGCTTCTACCACCCGTCTACAACTTCAATGGCTCCTACTGGCCGTCTACAACTTCAATTGCTGCTGCCAGCCGTCTACAACTTCTCCTGGCCCTACTCTGATGAACCCTCGGCCCCGACTCGGTACTCTAATGAACCCCCGGGTCCAACTTGGTACTCTACAGTCTACATCTATGATATAAGACCCACCTTTCTTCCCACATCCGAGTCTGGCACAAATGTGACTCCCCAATACGTCCACGGACAAAATATAACTCCCCAATTCGTCCACGGACAAAATATCACTCCCCAATTCGTCCACGGACAAAATATCACTCCCCAATTCGTCCACGGACAAAATATCACTTTCCAATTCGTCCCAAAGACAAAATATCACTTCCCAAAATGACCCACACTGAAAATCCCGCACTGAACTGACCGACCCCCCTTTTTAAAAAAGATCTCTCCATAGGTTCAGGCTTTCATACCTCCGAGTTATATCCAAAGGCACGGGTTCTTATTCAATAGGTGTAGACAGTAGGGCACTTAGACCTTAGATTTGATTAGAACCCCCCCCCCCCCCCTTCCTGCACTTCAACGGCTCGTCTACAACTTCAACTGCTCCTGCCAGCCGTCTACAACTTCAACTGCTCCTGCCGGACTTCTACAACTTCAACTGCACCTGCCAGCCGTCTACAACTTCAACTGCGCGGACTCTACTGTCCCCTGGGCCCCGACATTGTACTCTAACGTCCTCCCGGGTCCAACATGGTGCTCTACTGTCTATCCCTATTTTATAAGACCCACCTTTCTTCCCCACATCCAAGTCTGACCCAAATTTACTTCCCGATTCGTCCCAGACAAAACGTCACTCCCCATTTTGTCCCACGGACAAAACGTCACTCCCCAATTTGTCTGGCACAAATGTGACTCCCCAATACGTCCACGGACAAAATATAACTCCCCAATTCGTCCACGGACAAAATATCACTCCCCAATTCGTCCACGGACAAAATATCACTCCCCAATTCGTCCACGGACAAAATATCACTTTCCAATTCGTCCCAAAGACAAAATATCACTTCCCAAAATGACCCACACTGAAAATCCCGCACTGAACTGACCGACCCCCCTTTTTAAAAAAGATCTCTCCATAGGTTCAGGCTTTCATACCTCCGAGTTATATCCAAAGGCACGGGTTCTTATTCAATAGGTGTAGACAGTAGGGCACTTAGACCTTAGATTTGATTAGATACCCCCCCCCCACCCCCCCCCAACCCTTCCCACACTTCAACGCTCCTCTACAACTTCAATGGCTTCTACCACCCGTCTACAACTTCAATGGCTCCTACTGGCCGTCTACAACTTCAATTGCTGCTGCCAGCCGTCTACAACTTCTCCTGGCCCTACTCTGATGAACCCTCGGCCCCGACTCGGTACTCTAATGAACCCCCGGGTCCAACTTGGTACTCTACAGTCTACATCTATGATATAAGACCCACCTTTCTTCCCACATCCGAGTCTGGCACAAATGTGACTCCCCAATACGTCCACGGACAAAATATAACTCCCCAATTCGTCCACGGACAAAATATCACTCCCCAATTCGTCCACGGACAAAATATCACTCCCCAATTCGTCCACGGACAAAATATCACTTTCCAATTCGTCCCAAAGACAAAATATCACTTCCCAAAATGACCCACACTGAAAATCCCGCACTGAACTGACCGACCCCCCTTTTTAAAAAAGATCTCTCCATAGGTTCAGGCTTTCATACCTCCGAGTTATATCCAAAGGCACGGGTTCTTATTCAATAGGTGTAGACAGTAGGGCACTTAGACCTTAGATTTGATTAGAACCCCCCCCCCCCCCCCCTTCCTGCACTTCAACGGCTCGTCTACAACTTCAACTGCTCCTGCCAGCCGTCTACAACTTCAACTGCTCCTGCCGGACTTCTACAACTTCAACTGCACCTGCCAGCCGTCTACAACTTCAACTGCGCGGACTCTACTGTCCCCTGGGCCCCGACATTGTACTCTAACGTCCTCCCGGGTCCAACATGGTGCTCTACTGTCTATCCCTATTTTATAAGACCCACCTTTCTTCCCCACATCCAAGTCTGACCCAAATTTACTTCCCGATTCGTCCCAGACAAAACGTCACTCCCCATTTTGTCCCACGGACAAAACGTCACTCCCCAATTTGTCCTAGACAAAACGTCACTCCCCAATTCGTCCCAGACAAAACATCACTCTCCATTTTGTCCCAAGGACAAAACGTCACTCCCCAATTCGTCCCAGACAAAATGTCACTCCCCATTTCGTCCCACGGACAAAATGTCACTCCCCAATTCGTCCCAGACAAAACGTCACTCCCCAATTTGTCCCACAGACAAAATGTCACTCCCCAATTCGTTCCACTCTAAATATTCGTCACCAAAAATGACCCGCACTGAAAATCCCGCACTGAACTGACCGACCCCCCTTTTCAGAAAAATATCTCTCCATAGGTTCAGGCTTTCATACCTCCGAGTTATATCCAAAGGCACGGGTTCTTATTCAATAGGTGTAGACAGTAGGGCACTTAGACCTTAGATTTGATTAGATACCCCCCCCCCCCACCCCCCCCAACCCTTCCCACACTTCAACGCTCCTCTACAACTTCAATGGCTTCTACCACCCGTCTACAACTTCAATGGCTCCTACTGGCCGTCTACAACTTCAATTGCTGCTGCCAGCCGTCTACAACTTCTCCTGGCCCTACTCTGATGAACCCTCGGCCCCGACTCGGTACTCTAATGAACCCCCGGGT